>JAYEPQ010000009.1:13147541-13747541 GCA_036321105.1 Dracaena cambodiana
GATGTCATGCCATCCCGATTAATAGATACAATAATAAAATACAAGTGATAAATATCTTATAGAGTCCACTCATAAGGTTCTAGTACATAAGTACATAATTGCAATAATCGGTAATAGAGAAATATATTTCAACTATTACTATACCAATGTAAAAGAACTTCGAATGGTAGAGATACAATGTTAGACGTAGATTCACGACTGATTACAAAATTTTAAATCACACACAAAATCTTAATAAGTGACTGCAATTATTTATGTCAGAGAATAAATCTCCATATTGCCTCACCAGCTCAATAAGACTTGTGATATATAAAAAATTCAAGAAATGAACCACATTAGTATAAAGGAAAGTTTAAATAGAGGATATGCAATGTCAGGTAGGAAACAATCAATAAAAGTGGTGGATTAGGATAATTAATGGGAAAGATAAAGTCAAACTTGAAAAATAAATGAATATAAATGTTATGTTCTGGTCTGATGAAATCTGTCTTTTCCTAATTTGATCCTGTCTGAACAATCAAAGAACCTTTATTATGGTCAAACTTACTGTAGCTTTGTAAGGTGTGTTCTCCAACCTTGATATATCTATTGTACATTCCTTGTCCGATTCTTGTATAAATGAGTCAATTAAATGGTTCGTAACTCAATATTTCTAAAGCTGCACCAACTTGTCATGACCTATGAGCACTTTGTTCTTTAATGGATTTTACTTTATATATTTTGTCCAGTCGAGTTCTATACTTCGAGTACCAATCTACTCCAGCCCTTTTAAGATCTTCTCATTGCTTGTCGATTTCCTTATACTTCTCCTCCATCCTTCACGTTCCATCTTCATGTGTATTGATTGTCCTCACTTTCCAACATCAACCTCAAATTTATAATCATGATGAATTCACATTACTCTTTACTACTGTTTTCTATGGTCCCTTATTCACTTTCTCCTAATATAGTTTATCATCAAGTTTATGCCTTTTACTTTCCAGTCTGACAAATCCTCTAAATTCCCAGCCTTCTAAGATCTCTTAAAATCCTTTATCTTAATTTTTCCTCGGATCGCTCCTTATCTCCTAGTCCATTGTTTATCTGGTTAACCTCACTAATTATACTTACTTTGCCAAATTCACTGATATCGATCCTTGTAATTCATCGATGCTTCAGTCCAAAATATCCTTCTTACATCTTCTATTGCATTGACGGTCTATCCTAGACCTTTTCTTTCCCTTCAAAAGTGCATACTCAAAATTATATCCCTAGTACTGTCTCTTCAATTCCCTTTATTAATAGGATTTAGGCATGAAATCCATTCCTCTTTTCCTCGAGAAACTTAAGGATAAGATCTAAGTACAAAGATTCAATCAAAAGGGACAAGAAGATAGATGAATAATTGAATTGAAATGGCATATAGGAGAATCAAAGGATAATTAATGGATAATGTATATACAGGTGTAGCATAAAACTATTGCCAACTCATCCCATGATCAGCTTAGCTAAATCACTTAGACTAATTTAATTGGCTCTGATACCACCATTAGTTTTTAGTCGCTTTTCAAAAATAGAATGCATTACCTGTGACACACCTTAAGAGTGGTGATGGAGTGCACGAGACAAATTTTTATATTACAATTTGAACTATGAGTCAAGTAGGTAACAATAAACAATACAAGTAACTGCTACACATATTCTTGAAAATACTACATTATCCATTAATACGGAGGTTACTCGATGAAGAGGAAGTAGTAAACATCATCCATTAATATGGAGGTTACTCAATGAAGAGGAAACAAGTACCAGATCCATGAGTAAGGACAACATGTGGTCAGATGGATAAAGCATAGAGTTAGAAGAATTATTACAAGAAGACAAAATATACATAATGCAAACTTAGAGTTGGAAGCGGCTCATAGTCATCTTGTCTGGTCTAGGAAATGTGGTTGTTAGGTCTGGCAGGTCCTCCTGGATTATTGACGCAACCTAGATTTGAAACCAGGCGTCTAAACCCGGCTACTAACCTATAAAAGAAAGATGACAAACTAACAAAACTCTGGAACATGTATATGTGAACATTCATATATCAGTATCTCATATCACACATACAATTAAATAAAAACAAACCATTAATATTCATGTGCAAGTAGCATGTAAATAATATGTACAAATAAACAAGTCTCAATCATGTTTATATTAGATATTTAAAACTGAAATGATAAATAAGATAGTATGCTAGTTCCAATATCGTGTAAGTGTCTATATATATTCGGGATTCGATCAAAACCCATAGTGCTGAATTATGATGCACCCGTAAAAATACTACAATATAAAATCGGTGCTGTAAATCTGTAATAGATGTTATCCGTTATGGAAACTCAACATCAAGCCATTGCACAGTAGCATGTGATGCTAATACTGCCTATGTATGCCAGCACATCCCTGGTTGGGCCTTCGCCAAGGCCGAGCCCAAAGTCTAAGTACCCAAAATCTTCTCGTGTTGAAAGCCCAATTAGATAATGTCAACTTCATTTCCCAAAAACATCGATCCAATAATTTCTAACCAGTTCTGAGCATCGGCCGGCACCCGGAGAGTAGTTTCCTCGTCTCTGGCTGGCTCCTATCCCGGACCAATCAAATCCACCCTTCTCTTCACATGGGTCCCACCTCCAAAACATGTTGACTGCACCCCCAGCTGGGCCAATATCCAGTCCCCTCTCCTATAAATAAAATCCCTCTCCCTCCCTCACTTCGTCCACCCTAACTCCAGCCATGCCGCTGCTCTCCTTATCCTGCCTCCCCTGCTCCACCTCCTCAACAGCGGAGAAGCCCTCCCCTATCCTCACCGCCGGTGATCCCATCCACCTCACCATGTCATCCTCCGACACCATCAGCAGCAGCAGCAGCGCCTTGTCCTCCTCAGCCCCCAGCACCGCCAGCAGCAGCGCCGCCGACGACGCCATCTCCATCCAAACTTTCCCTTCCCTCCCCACCCTCCACGCTTTCTTCCCTTCCCAAACTGACCCCGCCCCTCTCTCCGCCACCTCCTCCCTAATCTCCTCCCTAAACCCCACCCCTCCCTCCTCCCACCCCGCCCCCGCCCTCGCCCTCTCCTCAAACCTCCTCTTCTCCTTCTCTCAGACCTCGATCGCCGTCTACGACCTAACCGACCTCCGCCAGCTCCTCTCCGTCCCCTCCCTCTCCTCCGCCGGTTCCGTCAAGTCCGTCGCCATCTCCCCTCACGCCGTAACCTTCTTCACCGCCCACCAGGACGGAAAAATCCGCGCCTGGTCCGGCAAAACCCCCAAGATCCGCCTCCTCTCCTCCCTCCCCACCCTCCCCGACCGCCTCCGCCGCCTCCCCCTCCCCTCTAACTACGTCGCCGTCCGCCGCCACCGCAAGCGCCTCTGGATCGAGCACGCCGACGCTGTCTCCGCCCTCGCCGTCGCCGGCGGCCTCCTCTACTCCGTCTCCTGGGACAAGACCCTCAAGATCTGGCGGATCTCTGACCTCAAGTGCCTGGAGTCGGTAACGGCGCACGACGACGCCGTCAACGCCGTCGCCGTGGGGCCTGACGGCGTCGTCTACACCGGCTCGGCCGACAAGAAGATTAAAGTGTGGGGGAAGGGGTCCGGTCACCGCCGGCACGTGCTACTAGCGAGTTTAGTGAGGCATAAGTCGGCGGTGAACGCACTCGCGGTGAGCAGTGACGGGAACGTGCTGTACTCGGGGGCGTGCGACCGTTCGATCCTCGTTTGGGAACGGGAGGAGAGCGCGAATTTTATGAGTTGTTCGGGGGCGCTGAGGGGTCACGTGAGGGCCGTCGTAGCCCTCTCGGCGGTCGGGGCCGATTTGGTCATTAGCGGGTCGACGGATCGGACGGTCAGGGTTTGGAGGCGGGGAGGTGGGCCCAGGGACGGGTATAGTTGCCTTTGCGTGCTGGAGGGGCACGTGAGAGGGGTGAGGTCGGTGGTGGCGGCAAGGGAGGAAGGGGAGGAGGAGGAGGCTTATCGGGTCTGTAGCGGGAGCGTGGACGGTGAGGTCAGGGTTTGGCGGGTTCGGGTCGAGAAACAGAGAACATCCGATAAAGAATGAGGAACCGTTTTTCTTTTGCAGGGAACTTTTTGTAATGGATTATTTTTTATTTTAATTCTTATGCCTAAATTGGAAAGAAAAGCGGACCACATGCGGGGGGTCGAGTTAGTGTGCTACGGTTGTTTTTGTATCTATCTCTAATCTAAAGGGAGATATTTATGTAACTTTTGGTTTGTGAATAGGTTCGGATAATTTGACATTATTCTTTTTTTAGACCCATATGCTTTGCTTTTTTATGCACGAGTGACTGCAACTTGACTAGAAGTTACTTTTTGGATTCATGGTGGACCCAAATTGGAAGACCCATATATTTGTATCTATAGTTGTGTGTGTATTTGTAATCCTACTTGCTTGAAGCTGACCATAACCGCTCTGTTTTCAAATGTGTAGGTTACTTTCTTAATTGGAAAGATATATTGCATAACATTAGGATTTTTTTTTTTTTAGCAATATTGCAAAGTGACATTTAATTAGATGGTGTTTGAGTTAATATTGCAAATGGGCATATGATTAGATGTCAATGGCCCCTTATCAAGTCTAAATCACATTAACATCGCAACACAAAAGAATGTTTAGCTTGATAAAGTCGTACTCAAATTACAGCAATTTGAACTCCACCGCTGATCAATTTATATAGATAGTTGCTAAATGCGCACCATACTTTTCTAGAAAGTCCCAATTTCTTAGTGAGCTCCAGAGAAATTTAAAACTTATCGAGTTTTTCTTAGTGAGTCTCATATTTTTTTTCCAACATTGTCTATGTTTTCTACTCTCTTAGCAGCACCAACAGTAGCAGCTGTCGCCGATGGCGGCAACGGCGGCGACAACAACGACAATGACAGTAACAACAATGGCGGTAACGGCAACCGTAACTACCTCTTGCTGCAGCCGCTGCCTAATGCGCACCATACTTTTCCTGAGCCCCAATTTCTTAGTGAGCCTCAGAGAAGTTTAAAACTTATCGAGTTTTTCTTACTGAGTCTCATATTTTTTCCGATATTGCCCCTCTTCTCTCCTCTCTTAGCAGCACCAACAGTAGCAGCCGCTGCCAGCGACAGCAACAGCGGCGACAACAGCGACAGTGACAGTGGCAACAATGGCGGCGGCGGCGGCGGCAGTTGCAACTATCTCCTGCTGTTGCAGCGACGGCCGTAGCAACAGCAGCTGCTGCCTACTACTACTGTTGCTGCCGCCGCCACCGCCAGCAACAGCAACAGCGGCAGCAACAAGAGGTAGCTGCGGCGAGCCTGCTGTGGCGAGCCTGCTGCTGTTGTCGCAGTGGCAGAGGAAAAATTTGGTGAAGAAAAGGCTGGAAGTTTTTTAGTCTAAAAAATTTTATGGTAAACTTGTAATTAAGTCATAGGGCTCGTTAAGAAAAAGTTGAGGCGCATCTAGCAACTCTCATTTATATCATTCACAACAATAACGTATCAAAATGACTACGTCGTTTCATTTCTTACAGTTTCAACTTCGTCAAAACTAAAGAGCGACTAGAGCATAATGGTACGTAAACTGATGCCGGCGGTGTAGGATCTTGTCGGCCTAAGCCAAAATAGGTTACCAATTATTAATTAACCTTAATTACAAGCATTAGCATGCACAACTTCTTAAACTAATCCTGATTGATAGCGAAATTATCGGAACTCCCGTCTCTTATCCTGTTTCCTCTCCTGTGTCATCTTCTTGTTTAAATTAACTCATTTGGAGTCTTGGAAGCTTAAAATAAGACTTGCTCTAATATAATTAACATGCAAATGTTGAAGATTGGCATCACTGCTCTAACTGTAGGAGCTGCTAGCTGTTGCATTTAGTGACATAAATAAGAAGTGAAGACATTAACAGATGAGATTAGTTGTCGTCTCTTATTGTATTAAATGTCAACTGGTCCTAATCTGGTGGGCTGAGAAAACCAAGTTATAGCCGTGAAAGTAGGCATTTTGGATATTAGGAATAAATTAGTGATTGGGAAAACTATATTGCTTGTATATTAGCGATGAAGTTGACGATGGTTCCCATGCAATTATATTATAAGAGCGAATGGGGCTGAAAGGGGAGGAGTAATTTGTTTGTTGCAAAAATCTTACTTTCTTCCATTGAATACAATTTGATTACCATGAAAGAGAATAAAAAAAAACAAACGAGAGGATTTATAATTTATTGTTCTCTTTTATAATGAATTGTTGGCTCTTTGTGGCGATAGGATCTATCAAGTAGCTCATTTTCACGATCTGACGTGGAAATCTTATTTCTCGATGAAGAAGATGGTCGGCCCTGGATCTTCTCTGCTGGTCTTCACGAATTCAAAACTCTCACGCGTACCTCGAATTATCTAAATATGTAAAAAGCTCCGAAAAAGATCATCTATGGCTTTCTCAAGAGGGTATTTATAGTCTTGAGTTAATATAAAAGTTTCCAATCAAATAGAATTGAAAGGTAGTTGTATTCATCAAGGATTCTAATCAAATATTTGATATTGATTTAAATCTCTTGATTTACAATTCTAATTAGACTCAATTTGGATATTTGATAAGCCCAAATCTCAATCGCAATTAAATTAGAATTCTTCTCTCGCAGAGTTAATGTGGAGTTAACACCTTACTCAAATATGAGGTGAGCCACGGAGCTAGCTCCGCGTTCTACATAGTTATCTTCTTTTTTACTGATTTTCTTTGGAGATTTTACCACCGACATAATTAAAACATTTCTTTTATAATTGACACTTTGTTTATTGACGACTGAAATGCACTCGGGTATGAAATTGTCGGTCACAGGCGAATCGGTCAAACACCGAAGGACAAATGACCTGAGAAATGAGAAACAAGCACAAACATGCACACACACACACACATACACAGAGAAAAACATATTCCATCATGCGTTTTTTTAAGCACTTCATTGGCCTCTGCTTTTGAGATGCAGCATAGTAAGAGACCGTCACTTGACTTTCTGTACAAAGTCTGAAGTGTGGGGTCATAATAGAATCTCTGAGCCTTCCTCTTTATTGAGACGACTTCTTTAGGATCTTCTGGCAGCATCCCACATAAGGTGTAATCCACGAACGGAAATCGCCAATCACGGGGTTCCAGAGTTCGGCCTACTTGGCATACTTTCTTGGCCTGGAGGATCGTATCGGGATGGAGAAGTTCTCTACTTCCAATAGTGATACTTTTAACTGATCCTGACGGGATTGCCAATATTGCAGCTAATACTGCGAGAGCGTCCACATAGACGTTCTCGTGTCGAGGTATATGATTAATATAGAACTGCTCGAAATAATTTGCCAACTCAATGGCTAGTTGATGATAGGAAATGAGAGTTTTATGACTCGTCATCTGATTGACAATGAGCTTAGAGTCTCCATACGCCTCTAAATAATTCACCTCCAGTTACAAAGCCATTTTTAGGCCAATAATGAGCGTATTATATTCTGCTATATTATTTGTGCAAGGCTCAGTCAATGAGTAACCATTAAGAAGTATGTGTTTATGCAGGGATATAAGTACACCTCCACTCCTGTTGCGGATCGTCTTGCAGCACCATCAAATAACATCTGCCATGATCGTTCTTTATTAACCGTGTTGACTTCTAACGGCTGTTCTGAGATATCCCCTGATGGTTTAGAATTGATTCAGATCGGATGGTCCATGAGGAAGTCAGCGATCGCTTGTCTTTTCATGACTTTCTGGGGAACAAAGTAGATGTCATATGGTGATAGTAGCAATACCCATTTTGCTAATCTACCATTTAAAGACTCCGGCTTTGTCATAAGGATTTTTAGAGGGTTGACCTGGGATATGACATGGATTGTTTGCCCTGAAGGATAATGTCGCATTTTATGGATAGAGAACACTAGGGCTAAATATTCTTTTTCAATTGGGATATATCGATACTCGGCTCCCATCATTGTACGACTTAAATAATAAAGAGTATGTTCATGACCATGCTTATTATATTGAGTGAGTAACGCTCCTAATACGTGATCCATGATCCTTACATATATAAAAAAATGGTCTTCCAGAGACAGGTGCCATGAGAATAGGAGGTTTTGTAAAATATTCCTTAAGATCATCAAATGCTTGTTGACATGCTTTATCGCATATGAAGAAAATCCCCTTTTTCATGAGTTTAGCGAAAGGTTGGCATTGTTCTGATAAATTAGAGATAAATTGACAAATATAGGCTAACTTTCCTTGTAATCCCCTTAGGTCTTTAAGATTCCGGGGAGGCGGCATTTCTTTGATCACTTTTACTTTATCGGGATAAAAAAAATTCCTTCTGAAGTAACTACGAATCCGAGAAATTTTCCACTTGCTACCCCTATGAAAGATTTAGCAGGATTCATTTTCAGGTGATGTCTTCGCATGAGATTGAAAACTTTCTCAAATCCTGAAGGTTGTCTTCTTTATTTTTGCTCTTGACCGCCAAGTCATCTACATAGCATTTCACAGTTTTACACAGATATTCTTTGAATATAATGCTCATTGCAACCTGATAAGTGGTACCAGCGTTCTTTAACCCTAAGGACATCACTGTATAACAGTATACCCCAATAGCGTTTTGAAGGCCATGTGCTTCTCATTATCTGAGTGTATCTTAATCTGGTTATAGCCCGAGAAGCTATCCATAATGGACATCCTCTCATAACCACAGGTATTATCAATCATCACATCAATAATTGGGAGGAAAAATTCGTCCTTAGGGCATGCGACATTTAGATCCCGAAAATCGATACATATCCAGATCTTCCCGTTGTTCTTACGAACTGGCTGGCCACCCAGTCATGATGTTGTTATTCACGAATAAATCCTGATTTTATGAGCTTTTTAACCTCGGCAACTATAGCCTCCATTAATTCCGGTCGGAAGTGTCTTTACTGTTGTTTGACTGGCTTAACATCTTCTCTAATGTTTAATCGGTGTGTAGCAATCTGAGGATCGAGCTCGGGCATATCCTCGTAACTCTATGCGAACACGTCTATGTATTCCTTAATAAGGGATACGAGTTCCTCCTTTTCTATGGGAGTTAATGTGTCGCTTATAAAAATGGGTTTTGGATTCTCTTTCGTTCCCATATTAACTTGTACTAATTTATCTTCTATGGGTAGGTCACGCTGTTCAAAACGGACATCCCAAAGAGTATTCATATATTTAGCCTAGGACTCATCTTAAATATCAATTGGTTCCTCGTCGCTTTCTGGTGCGGCTGAAACCATATTCGCAGTTAGAGATTAAAACCAGACACCAGTACTCAGATCGAAATCATGATCAAATGGATAAAGATCTCCATCGATCGAAGAGTTTTCTTCGAATTTATTTGACGGTGTGGAAGGAGTGGATACGTACCCCAATCCCCTTCGAGTTTTATGATAGTAGTCTGGGCTTTTCCCTCTTGGTCTAAATGAGGGTACAAGATTTCGTCGCCCTTTTCCAAAGTTTAGTCCCGACTTCTAAGTAAAATTATAACCCATTTTCTCCATTATCTGTCGGGATCTCTATTCATATAGGTAAAATTGTGGTGATGTTTGTTCATCACTTTCACTACTTTGCCTTTAGTTAGGTGATACAACCACTTTACCGAATACAATTGGTTTCTGAGATACCTGTCGCGGAGGTACTTCAAAGAAGTGATATCATCCTTATGTTATTTTGGACTGAGAGATGAGGGATGACCTGATTGACAAGCGATATGCCACTAGAACTTCAAGTTCGGACAGGCCATCTGCCTCGGTAGAAGTACAAGAGGGTTCAGACTCGGTAGCGACAGCAGGCTCGTAAGCTACCTTTATATTTTCATTAATAACCCACTCATCATCAGTTGCATTAGTTACATTAATACTATCAAAGTCCATATTAAAATTCATACAAGGGTTTATCTCATAATCACCCTCATCATCCTCTCCCGGGGATTCATATTCAGTGTCCGCCTCATTGCCGCTGTAGCCGGGTTCTTAAGACTCTTTGAGGATCTCATAGGGGACCTCATGGGCCGGCTTATATAGAATGACATCAGTGAAATAATTCTCCAACCTTTTAAATGGTTGCCTGTCTGCAATTAATGTTCGGACTTCTCATTTCTCATCGCAGTATTTCATGCATTGATGAAGAGTAAATGGGACTATCATATAGGCATGAATCCACGGTCGCCCCAACAGAATATTATAGGACGTGTTTGCATCAATGACGTAGCACGTAACTTCTGTCCTCAAGTCTCCAATTTGACATCGGAGTCGGATCTTCCTGAGAGAACAGCTATCATTAGCATTGAACCCATATATCGTGGTGTTCATCGGTGTAAGGTGATGGAGTGAAATTCGCAATAACTGCATTAGTCTTCTTGGAATGACACTTAGAGCAAACCCTGGATCAATTTGAATGCGGTCTACTTTCATAGATATTCAGTGAAATATAAAGGTCTATTGTGCTTTATATTCCTTACTTACATGTCTTTTGGGGAGAAAGTTATCTGCAGGACTTGCCTCCTCACTTGATAACAGCAGGGGCAGGAATCCCATTACTTATCGATTGGCTCAACAATCTGTGCCAGGAAAAATTTAGAATCTGCCAAGGCTTATCTTAATACTTCTTGAGTCGACTTTTATAATCGCAGTAACTTGTAGAGCGTAACTTGAGCTGGGATATTAGCCAACTGAGCTATAATGTCAAATTTGAATGAGGCGCATTTGATTTCTTATCTTTCTTTGGACTTTTAGGGAAACGAAGTCCTTTTTGCTTTGCAGGCTCCCTATATATATATATATATATATATATATATATATATATATATATATATATATATATATATATATATATATATATATATATCTTTAGGGCCTACTCTTATATAGTCTTTGAGATAAGCTCTGCCGGATCGTGTGCCAGAGGGACCTACCTCATCTCGGTGAGTGGTCATAATTTTGACCTCCTCTTCAGAGTCCGTCAGTGCATTTGCAATTATGTACTTTTTTTTAATTTTTGCTGAAATAGTATTACTAGTCCACTTTCTTCTTTGGCTATTTGATGTGGTCCATTGTTCATCATATAGGAGATCAGAATGAACCCACATGACTTTCTCTTTTTATGTCGTCACAGGGGTAAATCCTTTCTGTGCCATCTCATGCGGGTCATAATTCCTCACGATAAGTTTTCCTGATGGTACCGGAGTTACTCTTGCAGGGAACTCATGAGTTCCTATAACCAGGGTCGCCATATTGACGGTAATTTTTTTCTGCTCCTCTTTTAGCGTCAGAACTCCGACCTCTATCAATGCCTGAATCATGTTCTTAAGAGGGTAATAGTCCTTGGTCAGGTGTTCGACATTCCGATAGTATAAGCAGTAATTATGGTCATTAGTTTTCCCTGCATCTTCTGGCTTTCGATTTTCCGGAAGTTTCAACATTTCCTTCCTAAGGAGGAGGTGGAATAGTGTGGGCGCCTGTTCTGCTTTGAAAGTTGTCGGGGCCTATTTTGACATGTGCCTTTTTGGTTTTGAGGCCTTAGATTTGGAAGATTCGTTTGTTTTGGAGCGGCATCTTATTCTTATTATTATTTTGTGGGTGCAGCCTGTTATTTTCAAGAATTTTTGTTTCCCGAGATTCTTCAACTCGGCGAATCAAGTCCTCTATTTGCTCTCCTTATTTGAGCAAATCTTTCCAAATATTAGATTCTACGACTTCCATTTTTAAGAGCACGTTAGTTTAAGGTTGCGCCTGCAAGTCTCTACTAGAGTTTTATAGCCCATTCCATGTTTGCAATGCATGGATTTTCTCGGAATTTTTCTATAAAATCTTTCACTGTTTCTTGTTCCCTTTGCTTGATTGCAAGGAGAAAATGAACTGATATTTTGGTGTCATCCTCAAAAAAACATTAAAGAAAGTGCTTTTCAACATTATACCAGGTATTGATAGTACCTAGGGGCAACTGCATAAACCATATAAAAGCAGACCCTCGAAAAGTACTCGCGAATATCTTAGTTATTACTGGATCATTACCCATCAAATGTCCTGCTTGAGACAGGAAATAATATATATGTTGACCGAGGATCCTTTTCCGTCATACTGGTCCAACTTGAGCGATTTATATTTTTCGGGGTATGGTGCGGAATCCCACTCAAGCGAGTACGGTCTCGAAACCCCTGATTTTTTTAAATTCCTTCTTGTGCATTAGGGCATCAAGTTGGCTATGCAATTTCTTGATTTTTTCTTCATGAGGATCCGGGAAAGAATATTTATCATCATTCTCATGTGTCGAATAAGTTTTTTCTTCTTTAGTTTCTTCATTCATCTTGAATGGTATCTCCTCGTCTTTCTTGAGAGGTTTTTCTGAGGAAGAAGTTTTAGCTTTATCTTCGACTATTTTTTGGGTCTTCTCGACTACCTTTAAGAGCATTATTTTGAGATTCTCGATCATTTTTTGTTGATTTTGGATCATCTGTTCTTGAGCCTCCAATCTCTTATCAATGTCGTCAGATTTATCCACCATATGTGATGTTGATTTTTTTAGTCAAGAAGATGCAGAAGAGCGAGGTGAGGCTGTGGCTGAGTTGTTGCGATTGTCAACACAAGATCCTTTTATAGTTTCTTATAATTTCGAGGAGCGACAGCACCTGATTTAAGCCGGGTGAAATGATGAGGTTCTTCATCACTTGATTCTGAATCATCCTCTTTATCAATGACTTTCTTACCCTTGCCAACCGGAAGTCAGTGCTTTCCATTCTTTTTCTTTAATCTCTCATAAAGCACTTTTTGTCCTCTTTGCAGGATTTTTGTCTGTCTCGGTTAATCGGTCAAATACCGACACCCTTTTCTTATTGCGACAACAATTATTCAGTACAGCAGATACTGCTGTCATAAGCTGCTCGTAGTGACAAACAGGGTCTGGTTGGACTTGATTTATGTTCCTCTTCTTTGTTAAGTACTCTCTGAGGTTAGTGGCTTTAAATACAAAATTGTGGGGCCCACCTGGTTGTTGAGAGGATCCAGGGGCCCACTGAAGTTTCTCAGAGTCATTGATATCAAGTTTTTGTCCACTAATGTGAAGCTCTGATTTTATCTTCAGTTGTTTTACGCGAAGCTGAATGTTAGCTTCATATTTTGAAGCATTTACGCGAAGCTGGGATATAGCTTCACGTTTTATGCTAGGCTGGCATTTTATACTAGCTTGGTGTTTCTGCAGAAGTTTAACTTCTAGTATCTTAGCCTCGCGTGGAGAGTTATCATATCACGCTGGCTTATTTTTGCGATTTACGCAAGTTATATCTTCGCGTTTAACACGATTTTTGCGATTAACACAAGTCTCGTTAGGTTCGTGATTTACGCTAAGCTTAGTATTCTGTTTAATTTCAAGGTTGATAACTTCGCGTGGGGAACCACACGCAGAGTTATTTTCGCGATTAACGCGATTCTGGTGACTAACCTGGCGATTTATGTGATGGTGAGAAGCTTTGCGATTAACGAGAATTTTACTGGCTTCGTGATTAACGCTAAGCTCAGTTTTAGTCTCGTGTGGAGGGTCTCCATCACAAACTGGCTCTATGCTCGAGTTATTCTCTCGTTTTATGCGAGTTAGTTGATTTTTTTGGTTTTAAGTCCATTATCAGCAGTCTTGCATGGAAAATCACATGCTGGCTTAGTCACAAGTTCGCGTTTAATACGATATTGACTAGTTTTGCGATTGATGCAAGCCAGTTTGCGAGGTGCAGTAACCTTGTATTCTGCCACTTCATTAGCCTCGCATTTAATGCGGGCTTTGAAGGGTCTCCTCCTTACTCTCTGATTTTGATTGCGGAGTTGGGTTCTGGACAAATCAGTTTTCAAGCCTTCTTCGACAGTAGAGAAGTCATCTTCTGTTCGGATTTTCTGCCCAAACAACGGCTCCATAGTCGCGGTCTCCAAGAGTTCCCGTTTAACGGTGGATTCCTGATTACCAGATTTACGGATACTGGAGCTCATGTGACGATAGCGCTGCATTTCGGTCAGAATACCTAATTCAGAGGAGATGTACTCCTCGTACTTTTACTGGTCGATCTCTACGACGAGCATATTAACATCGGATCTGATCTTTTTCACGTCAGATTGTGCCACGATCTCTTTTCAGTAAAAGAGACGTCTCCCACTGTGGTCACCAGTTTGTTCGTCGCAAAAATCTTGCTTCCTTCCATTGAATACAATTTGATTACAATGAAAGAGAACAAAAGAAAACAAACGAGAGAATTTATAATTTATCGCTCTTTTTTACAATGAATTGTGGGCTCTATGTGGCGATAGGATCTATCAAGTAGCTCCTTTTGACGATCTGACATGAAAATCTTCTTTCTCGATGAAGAAGATAGCCGGCCTTGGATCTTCTCTGCTGGTCTTCACGAATTAAAGACTCTCACGTATAACTCGAATTCTCTAAAGATGCAAAAAGCTCCGAAAAAGATCCTCTAAAGCTTCCTTAAAAGGGTATTTATAGTCTTGAGTTAGTATAAGAGTTTCCAATTAAATAGAATTGGAAGGTAGTTGTATTCACAAAGATTCTAATCAAATATTTGATATTGATTTAAATCTCTTGATTTGGAATTCTGATTGGACTCAATTTATATATTGGATAAACCCAAATCTCAATCGCAATTAAATTATAATTCTTCTCTCGCGGAGTTAATGCGGAGTTAACACTAGAAAGCGAGGTGAGCTCCGCGTTTTACTCAAATGCGAGGTGAGCCGCGGAGCTAGTTCCGCGCTCTGCATGGTTATCTTCTTTTTTACTGATTTTCTTTGGAGATTTTACCACCAACATAATTAAAGCATTTTTTTTTTTATAATTGATACTTTGTTTATTGACGACTCAAATGCACTCGGGTATGAAATGGACGGCCACAGGCGAATCGGTCAGACACCGAAGGACAAATGACCTGAGAAATGAGAAATAGCACAAACATGCACACACACATACAAAGAGAAAAACAATGACTAGTGCCTACACTTGCGGGATAAATAGGACCATTTGGTGAGCAATTTACTAATGTAAAAAGTTACAATAACTAAGTCTCTACTGTCCCTCGAGATCACAAGGTACTAAACTCTCACCCTTTTGAAAATAGATCATTGTTATGGAGTAGAGGACCGTCCGAACTCAAAAGAGTCATCCCTCATTATGTGGAGAAATGAGGCATTTATGGTAGAAGAATACATGTGGTTGAAATCTTCGAAGATTCTGTAGTCAAATCTTTTCTCGTAGAGTGATAAGATAGTTTTCTTGTTAATGCAAATTTCGAAATAGTTTGACCTGAAAGAAGATATAGTGAATCTTCTGAGAGCGGAGAAGTTGGATGTTCAACTTCCTTATCAGGATGATTCAAGGCGCACAGGGCCTCTGGTTATTATGGGCCACATGAGTTCGCTAGGCTTGTTATGTTGGGACTTTTGGGAGGACAAATAATTTGGACTCAATATTAGCCTCCACTCTTGAGTTTAGTCCATTAAGCTTCGGGAATATATATCATGCCATATTACTCCTGCATGCAAACAGTGGAAAAATTTGGCGGCAAAGGCGAGAGGATTGCCTCAAGCAAAATAAGACAAAATTTTGCCTTTGCCAATTACTTGTATTATTTGTTCGCCTTTGCTGAATATATTAATAATTCAGCTTGTCTTTGAGAAGCTGCAGACTCTCAAAAGTTATTTTTTTTCTGTTCAAATGTATAGCTGAATACTTGTTGAGCGTGTCGTTGGGCACTTGTTGGGGCAGATGTCAAAGTGCATTGTGGGCACATTCTCAAAATCTTTTATTGAGTGTCAATAAGTGCCTATTGGGCATGTCACCATAGTACTTATGTGAAGTTAGGAGATATCTTGTTGATGATACAGGACCGAGTTCTTATAGAATGCACTATCGATATATGAACTTGTCTTACTCGAAATTGTACAGCTGACTTGGATTCGCCTAGTGACATGTCTTTCTAGCTCTCAGGTAACTGACACTATTTGCCGCGATGAATCGCCTAGTGACATGTCTTTCTTTAGAGCTCTTCGCTTCTTCCTTCTTCATTCAAGATAAGCGACTATAATTTTTTTTGTTGTTGCTTTGATATATGTCCAGTCCGTCTTGGTCTCTTTGTTATCCGACTATAGGTCTAGTTATAGTACTAGCTTCGTTGTTGGCCCCCCTACATTGTCTTATCCGTTGAGTTAGATAGATTTCTTCTTCGAAGTTGGCTTCTTGGCTCCCGTCCTTGAATTCTAGGATATCCGAGTGTTCATCTTCCAGGCGAGAGAATGGCCTTGTTGTCCTGCTTTTGACATTGCTCCCAATAATGCCCCTACCAAAGGCATGCCACTTGCCAAATTCGGTAGGGAAGGACATTGTCAGATTTTGAGTAGTAGCGCTTCTTGTAAAAAGTCAATCAAGGCTAAGAAGAATACTTTAATGCTTGATACAAGGATTCCTTTACAACGGGAGAAATATCCATTTACGAAGATAAGTTTTCGTTTCGGAAAATTCTATTTACACACTGCAATTTACTTTTGACGTTATAAGTGCTCTTTACAACAAACTTCCATTTTAAAATGTCACAAATTTACTCTATGCATCCAATTTTTTTCTTCCAAATTTAACCTTCCTCCTTTTCTCCATCTCTTTTTGCCGTCTGATCTCAAAATTTTCGAGTCAGATATTAATTCTCAAGCTAAAAATATGTTGGTTGGGTATTAATACCCGACCGAAGAATCGCTTGGTCGGGTATTAAAACCCGACCAGCAACCGACGTCTCCCTCACAAAAGAATCATAAGTAATAATAAATTGCAAACAAATACACATAAAAAACTAAGAATAAATTTAAATTGTATCTTAGAGGCTGATGGAGAAGTCCCTTCTTTTGAATCTGATTCTAAATCTTTGCTCGAGTTGTATTCAGAGGTGCGTAATCTTTCCTATTTTTTGATCATGTAGTTTCCCGACGAGAATCATCACAATACCTTGGGGGACTTCATTTCTTTTTATATTCTTTTGCTTTCTTCTCGGAGGACTTTTTTGTCTTTTGAGAATCTAAGTCCTAGAAGACCATTTTAGGTTCCTTCCATTTGATATGCTTGTCTAACCGTTCCAAGAGTTCTTGCCTAAAGCCTACATGTTGAACATTATAATGCTGCAAGAACAACGTTATAACGAGAATTGTCACACTCCACGGCTTGGAGCTTCGCGTTATTGAACCGCTTCAGGAAGTCCCTAAGCATCTCGCCATGCATTTGTATTAATTTTGAGAAGAGAAGCGATACTCTTCTAAGTGAATTTGTTCGCGGTGAATTATTGGGCAAATTTGCAGCACAAGTGGCAAAACAAGTGGATAGATCCAGCGGGGAACTAGTTATACCAATTCCTTGATTCTTTCTTCAGAGTTATAGTGAAAGCTCGACATAGGACCTTATTGGTGGTACATTGGAGTTTTATAGCAACACTATAATTGGCAATTAGATCGGAAGAGTCCATTGTATCGTCATATTTTCTAGTCAGATTTTTGGGTGCTTAAACATGGACACCTATTTCCGAATGGATCGGGAGAGTGGCTTGTGGTCCTCGAACTCAGATCTTTACTATCTATCGAGATTACAAACAATTCTCACTCTGATTAGATTAGATCATTTTTACGGAACAACGGGACGTCTAGCATCAAAAAAATATGATTCTTTATTTCACGGAGGATGAGATATTTATAGTGGAAGATCCTCTGAAATTTCAGAGATTCCGTAGTTAAATCTTTCTATGTAGAGAGATAAGATAGCTTCTTGTCAATATCAATTTTGTAAAGATTTAATGTGATAAAAGATATCATGAATCCTTTAATGACACAAAAGTCGAATTAGATCCAACTTTCTTATTTGAGCGATCTGAAGCGACACAATGCATCAGAGCCACATAAGCCAACGGGCTTCAACGAGATTAGTTGTCTTCACTTATTTGTAAAAAACTTTAAGTGGCCCTAATCTAGTGAGCTGAGAAAACCAAGTCATAGCTCTGAAAGTAGGGATTAAGAAAATGATATTCGAAATTAAGTAGTAACTAGAAAAACTACTTTGTTTGTGTATTACCAATGAAGTTGACTATGGTTCCCATGCAATTATAATATAAGAGCCAACGGAACTGAACCGCGAGGGCTAGCTAAAGCTTTTTATTTTATAATTAACACACACATGTAAAGAGAGCAATAAAAATTAGCTGACAGTTGATACAAGTTATCTGAACTATAATTTTTTTCCACTATATCCAATAAAAAAATTTAAAAATTTTCTTTTAGACTATAATCTCGACCCTTTAGGTTCACTCATGTCCAATTTCTTGAGTTTTAGTTTTGATTTGGTATTCTATCAAGTTGACACAAATTTTAATAATTTCCAATGAATAAATATTTTGTATTCACTCAATGAAAGTGTAACTTAGCTCCAAAATTTATAAAATTTAATCTGATTAAAGTTAAGAAGCAAGAGTTCATAATTCTAGAAAAAAATTTAAAAAAATTATTAGATTACTATAATTTTGCTGCTAGTTCACATAATCTCAAGGTCGAGTACTCATCTCAACCTGAGACCTTTTTTGTTTTAAAGTTCGCATAAGTCAACAACTAGTCGATAACGAATAGCTGGAAAGCGCTCGGTCCACAACGGTGTGAGAGTGTTTGTTGAATCTTACATGCATTCAAGTATTGCTTTTTCCTTCCTTGCTTTTTCTGAGCTCCTTGGGCTTCTCCTTTTTGGACTTATGGATAGATGGTGGCCCACCAAGAGCACGTCTACTTAGTAAGCCCAAACAAGATGATGATTGATGATGGCCCCATTCTCTGTTCCTCTCTCAGCGGGCATAGTACGTACATTTTGTATGCATTCAAGGACTTCTCTCTTTTTTTTCCTTTATCATTTTAGCCCATCAAAGTGTTGGAGTGTGTGCATCTGATAACAGACAAATTTATCTGTTACAGTGTTACAGTATGACGATTTTTTAGAGTTTTATATAGGTTTAACCGACGAAAAAAGTATCACACAAGACAATGAGCAAAATCTACATGATGCAGCTACTATGATTTCAAGAGCATGTTTAATATAGATAAAATTTGAATCAATTACTAAAATATATTAGAAAGTCGTAAGCTCTGATATTTTCAATGATATCAAGAACAACACAATAGGAGTTTGGACGCAAAAATTATCGTCGTTTTACTGAAGTGTTACACTACTCAAATTAATAGGCTAAAGGCTCATCGATGGCTACAAATGGCTCATTGATGGCTAGCCACAGATGACTCCTAAAAAGATATTAACTGCAAAACTATTCTATTAAGACCGTTATCTACAAAGTTTGAAAGAGCCTTCGAACGGGGTCCATTGACTCTAGACCCAACTGTAGACATAAAAAAAAAAAAGAAAAAAAGGAGATTAAAAATAAATAAATAAATAAATAAATAAAACGGGAGTGTCCCGTGGGTCCCACCCTCGGGAGTGCTCCTGCGGGAGCGCACCTGCCGGAACAATCCCGCAGGTGGCCCATAATAAAAGACAAGACGTTATCGTCTATCCAAAAAAAAAAAAAAAAGAGTAAGGCGTTATCGCCCATATAAAAAAAATTGACAAAACTACATTAAAAAAATAAAATAAAATAAAAAACCATGCAGTGCGGGAGTGTCACTTGTGGGTTGCAACCCGCGGGATGCAACCGCGGGATGCAACCCTCGGGATGCCGAATCCGTGGGATACAAATAATAATAATAATAAATTAAATTAAATTAAGTTAAATTAAATTAAAAAATAATAAATTGAAAAGGCCTCGTCTACAATAAAAAAGTTAATAAATAAAGAAAAAAGCGAGGCGACATAAAAAAAAAATGATAATACGTCATCAACAATAAAAAAAAAGGGTAAGGCATTATGCCCACAAAAATTGACAAGATCAGAAAAAAAAATACAGCGCTCGGGTGGGGCCCACCTGAGCCCACGCTTCCCCCCTCTCCCCGCATGGGTTGAAGGGGAAAAATATAATAAAAAAAAGAAATAAAAAAGTAAAATATAAAAAAATAAAAAATAAAAAAATTCAAATAAAAAAAATAATAAATAGAAAATTTAAAAAATATAAAATAATAAAAATAAAAATAAAAAATAAAAAAATAATAATTATTGGTGCGGGGCCCACCTATGCGATGGTCCCACTTGCGCGCCTGCATGAGCACCTGCAGTGAGGTATCCCGTGGCAAAAAAAAAAAAAATCATCTCAATCCTTTTTCGATCTTCCTCCACCCATCAAATCTAAAACATCGATTCATCGAGTGTCGCTGCTGCCACCGCAGAGAATAAAGCGGAAGAAGAAGAAGTCGATGCAGATATCAATTCAAACATGAAGGTTGAAGGAGTCGATGTTGAGATGGAGTCAGAATTCGACTCCCCGCAAGAAAACAACGCTTCCACTTCAAATCCAATTTTTATTGTCTCAATTTGAGCATTGCTAATAAGAAAATAATCAAGGAAGAAGATTTTGATGATGTGGAGAACAATTCTCTATTCGATGATTTTGATGCGTTCAGCATCTTCGGTTCAGAAGATGACAAATTACTAGATAAAACAAAATTAAGAGTAGCTCTGCTTGCAAGTAGAGGTTCCACAACCCGGAGCACAAACCGAGCTCTACTCGAATCTAAACTGATATGTCAGCATCATACAAAGCTAGTAGGTTGCTGAACTCTGGTGGGATCAGGCCCGAGACCCTAATGACGTAGCACTGAAGTGGTGAAGTTCCCAAACAGGCCGAACTGCAAAGGAATCTCTCCAATGAAAAACAGGTTCCTGCCATTATGGAATTGCTCGAGCGCGTCCATCATGAATTCCTTGTCTGCTTCCGAGTGTTAACTCAGGCGAAGTTCTTGGCGGTCACAAAAGATCACACCTGGCGAATTCTGATGCTGCTACTGTTACTGAAATTCCTCTGTTCACACAACTTTCGAGTGCTCCGTCACCTTCAAGACTGATCCCTACATCCTGAGCGTCCTCATCCCCATGTATGCCGTGTCAGCAAAGGATGTCGAGTTTACTCACAAGGTGTTCGATGATGGTTCTGTCCAAAAGACTCTGTGTTGGAATTCGAAGATCGATGATCTTGTGAAGTGCGAAGAGATCATGCTCATACTGGCAGTGTTTGACATAATGTGTGTTGGCAGTGAAAATTTCTAAGTTAAAAGGATTTTCCACAACAGAACGCGGAGCCAATTCAGTAGCCCCGCGTTTGGTAATATTAACCCTGCGTTTGAATAAAATGCGGAGATGTTTAATAGCTCCGCGTTGATTCAGCAGTCTGGTTTGTATTAGCCTCGCATTTGAGTAAAACGCGGAGATGATCAATAGCTCCGCGTTAGCTCCGCGTTTTGGTTAGTTAGCGCCGCGTTTTGATGCGATTAAAGCTCCGCGTAAGCAGATAACCAGAATCTCAAATTGATTGAGATTATGATTCTGGGCCTATCCAAATACCCAAATCAAGTCTAATCAGAATTCCATCAAAACTAAGATATTTGATTGGAATCCCTGATAATGACGAGTTCTATTTAGATAGAAACTCTTGCATTAACCTGGGGCTATAAATACCTTCCTGGTGAAACCCTAGGGATCTTCTTTTCGGCAATGGAGATATTTTTCTGAAATCTTGGAGAATTCGAGTTACGCACAGAGCCTTGAGTTCGTGAAGATCAGAGAAAATCACCATCTTCTTTCTGGAGTTCTTGAGAAGTTCGAGTTACGCGAGAGAGCCTTGAACAAATCAAAACCAGAGAAGATCGTTTATAGTCGGCCGATATCTTTAAAAGAGAAGATTTCAACGTACCGATCGTCCAAAGGAGCTGCTCGATAGATCCCATCGCCACTGATCCCACGAAATATTGTAAAAGAGAGCGATAAACATAAATCCTCTCATTTGTTCTTTTTTTTATCTTGTTCACTTCCGTTGTAATTCAAGATTATTCAATGGAAGGAAGCGAAGGAACTTTTGCGACGAACAAACTGGCAACCACAGTGGGAGCCATCTTTTTCACTGATGAAGAGATAGTGGCGCAATCGGACGTTGACTTGATCGGATCCGAAGTAGACACGCTGGTCATTGAAATCGACCAGTAGAAGTACGAGGAGTTCCTCTCCTCCGGATCAGGTGACTTGGATGAGACACGGCACTATCGTCGCATGCACTCCAATGCCCGAGTGACGGGTAGAAAGGTATCCACCGAGAGACGGGGATCCTTGGAGACTGCGGCTATAGGGCCGGAGTTCACACAAGAAATCCTAGCCGAGGATGAGCTTCCGACCGCTGAAGAAGACCTAGGGACTGGACTGACCAGGACCCAACTGCGGAACAGGAACTGGAGAGCGAGGCGTAGAGCCCTCAAAGCCCGCCTTGGACGCGGAGCTAACTCTAGAGGACGCGAGGCTATGGTCCCTCGCAAACTGGCTCGCGCTACCCGCGAGACCAGTCTCTACCGCGTTAAACGCGAAGATACAACTTGCCTTAAAAGTAAGGAAAAACCAGCGTGTGATTTTCCACGCGAGGCTATTACTGAGCCTAGCGAGAGATGCGAAGCCAGTAAGGGTTGCGCTAGTCGCAGAATACCCAACACTCGCGAGAGACGCGGGTATAAAAATTCTTTAGAGCCAGCGTGTGATTCTCCACGCGAGGCTGATACTGAGCTAAGCGAGAGACGCGAAATCAGTAAGGGTTGCGCTAGTCGCAGAATACCCAACACTCGCGAGAGACGCGAGTATAAAAATTCTTCAAAGCCAGCGTGTGATTCTCCACGCGAGGCTATTGCTGAGCCTAGCGAGAGACGCGAAACCAGCAAGATTTGCGCTAGTCGCAAAATACTTAACACTCGCGAGAGACGCGAGTATAAAAATTCTTTAAAGCCAGCGTGTGATATTCCACGCGAGGCTGGTATTAAGCCAAGCGAGAAACGCGAGGCTATTTGCGAGAAACGCAAGACTTCTGACACTCGCGAGAGACGCGAGTATAAAAATTCTTTAGAGCCAGCGTGTGATTCTCCACGCGAGGCTAATACTGAGCTAAGCGATAGACGCGAGGCCAGTAATACTCGTAATAAACACAAGACTTCTGATACCCGCGAGGAACGCGAGGACGATTGGCAAATAGTTGTCAGTCGTAAAAATCGTGCTAGGCGCGAAGCTATGATCTGCGTTAATCGCAAAGATAAGCCAGCGTGTAAGACCTTCCCTTCACGCGGGGCTATTATTCCAGAAGCTAAATTTCTGAAGACACACCAAGCCAGCGAGAAACGCGAGGCTAATGTGGCAAAATGCGGAGCTATTCTTCAGACTCGCGATATAAAACGCGAGGCTACTTCTAAACCCCGCGAGGATCAATCCGACTGCATAACCAGGGCTGATCATTCAAAGAAGCTTCAGTGGGTCCCTAGACCCGTCCAAAAGTCAGACAAACTTCGTGATTCCACGGCTAAAGGCGCTGATCTCAGGGAGTATCTCTCCAAGAAGAGAAGCATAGAACAACTTCAAGCTGAACTTGTCTGTCACTGCTAGCAACTGATGACCGCGCTGTCTGTTGTAATGGACAACTGTGGCTGCAGCAAGAGTAGGGTATCTGCATTTGATCGATTAATCGAATCAAATAAGAACCCTACGAAGAAACCAAAGACTACTTCCCTGAGGCAATGGAGAGTTGTAACCTCTAATATGGTGGGAAAAGGAAAGAAAATTGTAGAGACAGATGATGATTTGGAATCGAGTGACGAAAAACCTCATCGTATCACTCGACTTAAATCAGGAGCCGTCTCGCCTCGAAATTATAAGAGGCTCGCAGGGGGTTTTTACGATGAGGACAGTGATAATTCAGCTATAGCCTCACCCCGTTCCTCTGCATCGTTTAGACTACAGAAGTCAGCATCTCACATGGCAGATAAATCTGATGATATCAATCAGAGATTTGAAGCTCAAGAAAGAATGATTCGAGAGCAGCAAAAGATGATTGAAGGTCTTAAAGTCATGCTATCGAGATTTGTTGAAGATAATGCCAAAAAGGGTAAGGAAAATCAAAATGAAGAAGAACAGGAGGAGAAAGCCCACTCGAAGCATGAGGAAGAAGATAGATTTTCTTATCATGATCCGCATGAAGAAAAGCTTGAAAAATTACAGAATCAACTCGAAGCTTTGATGCGTAAAAAGGAGTTGAAAGAATCAGGGGTCTCAAGACCGTATCCTCCTGAATGGGATACAATACCATACCCACAGAAGTATAAGCCGCTCAAGTTAGAGCTTTATGACGGGAAGGGATCGCCCAGTCAGCACATCTATTATTTTTTGTCCCAAGCAGGATATCTGTTGGGTAATGACCCAATTATGACAAAAGTATTCGCAAGTACTTTGCGAGGGCCTGCCTTTACTTGGTTCATGCAGTTGCCCCCAGGATCTATTAATGCCTGGTTTGATGTCGAGAAATTATTTCTCTCACGATTCTTTGATGATGACACCGAGATTACGGTTCATTCCCTCCTTGCAACTAGACAAGGAGAACAAGAAACGGTTAAAGATTTTATAGAAAGGTTCCGGGAGAAGTCCGTACATTGCAAACACGGAATGATCCAGGAAACTCTAGTAGAGACCTGTCGACACAATCTTAAGACCAATGTGCTCCTCAAAATGGGGGCCGTAGAGTCTAAGACGTGGAGGGACCTGCTCAAACAAGGAGAACATGCTGAAGACTTGATTCGCCGAGTTGAAGAGTCCCGCGGGTCAAGAAGTGCTGGGGGTAGTAAGTCATATATCCAAAACAACAACAATAAGAATAAAGGGAAAGCAGCGATGTCGTCAGAAGCTGCTCCTCAGAAAACCAGTCCTTCGCTAGAGCCGAAGCCTCAGGGTCAGCGAGGATCAAGGCAAATTAGACCGCAGCATGAAAGGAATTACACTTTCAAAGCTGAACAGACACCTGTCCTCTTTCACCTGCTCCAAAAGAAAGGAATGCTAAAACTTCCGGAGAATAAGAAGCCAGAAGACGCTGCTAAGACTAAAGATCCCAACTACTGTCTCTATCACCGGAATGTTGGGCACCCTACTAGGGATTGTTTTCCCCTTAAGAACAGAATCTAAGCACTAATAGAAGTTAGAGTTCTGACGCTTAAGGAGGAGCAGAAAAAGGTCACTGCCAATATGGCAACCATAGTGGTTGGAACCCACGAGTTCCCCGCAGGAGTGACCCCGATCCCAAAAGGTAGGATGGTCACGAAGAATCTTGATCCTCACAACAAAGCCCGAGAAGGACTTGTTCCTGTGACGACCCAAAAGGGGGAAGTTATGTGGGTTCATCCTGATTTGCTAGAGAATGAGCAATGGACTACTACAAGAGGTCAAGGGAAGAAGCGGACTGTTAATGCCATTTCTGTAGATATAAAGGAAGAATATATAACTTCGGGAGCCTTCACAGATTCTGAAGAAGAACCCAAAACTATGGCCACTCATCAAGATGGGGCAGGCCCTTCCGGTACTCGATCCGGGAAGACATATCTTAAGGATTACACTATAGTACATCCAAAAGACATCTATACAGAGCTCGCAAAGCCTGCGAAGCAGAAAGGACTTCGTTTCCAGAAGAACCCTATTCGAGAGGAAGGAGCCAGCGAGACTACCTTCAAGTTTGACATAATTGCTCAGTTGGCAAATATCCCAGCACGAGTAACCCTTTACGAATTGTTGAGATTATCAAAATCAACACGTGAAGCTCTAAGAGAGGCCTTGGCAGACTCTGAGTCATTCTTAGCTCAGATAGTCTAGCCGGCCGACGAAGAACAGGACTCTTGCCCCGCTGTCACCAAGTGAGGAGGCATGTCCCGCAAATCATCTTCTCTCCAGAAGACATGCAGGTGAGGAATATAAAGCATAACCGGCCTTTATATTTCACCGGATATGTCGGATCCACAAAAGTGAACCGAATTCAGATTGATCCGGGTTCTGCACTAAGTGTCGTACCCAGAAGTTTGATGCAGCTGTTAGGAATCTCCCTCCATCGCCTGACACCAACCAACACAATGATATACAGGTTCAACGCCAATAATAGCCGTCCCCTCGGGAAAATCCGACTCCGATGTCAAATCGGGGATTTGAGGACAGAAGCTACATGCTACGTCATCGACGCAGACACCTCCTACAACATTCTGTTGGGGCGGCCGTGGATCCATGCTCACATGACAGTCCCGTCGACCCTCCACCAATGCATGAAATATTGCGATGAGGAAGGAGAGGTCCGGACGCTAATCGCCGACAAGCAACTATTCAAAGGGTTGGAGAATCACTTCACGGATGCTGCATTGTATAAACCAGCCCATGAAGTTTCCGATGACGGTCCTAGCAAACCTCTAAAGCTCGAGGACAGTGGCAACGAAGCCGACACTGAGTACGAGCTTCTTGGAGAAGATGATGGGGGTGATTATGAAATCAATCCTCACCTAGATTTTAGTTTGAGTCTTGATGATATAGTGGATGTAATAGAAAGTGAATGGGTTATTAATGGAAATGTAAAGTTAGTCTATGAGCATGCTGTAGCTACTGAATCTGAGCCCTCTTGTACCTCCACCAAAGCGGATGACCTGACCGAACTTGAAGTTCTGGCGGCATACCATTTGCCCCTCAAGTCTTCCCTCCTCTCTCAATTAAAAATAACCGAGGATCAAGGGCACTTCTTTGAAGTGCCTCCCCGACAGAAATCCCAAAGGCCGATCATGTTTGGCAAAGTGGTCACGTCGCCTCGACAAAGACAAAGACAAAGTAGTGAAAGTGATGAACAGACATCACCTCAGTTCCATTTGTACGAACAGAGGTCCCGACAGATGATGGAAAAGATGGGATACAATTTTACCCAGAAGCCGGGATTAAACTTTGGGAAAGGGCGACGGAATCTCATACCCTCGTTTAGACCGAGATGAAAGAGCCCTGATTATTATCAAAAGACCCGCAGGGGGTTGGGCTATATGTCTACTCCACCCTCATTGCCATCCAAGGATGAAGAGAGTTCTTCGGCTAAAGAAGAAACATCTTCACCCGATCATGATTCGGATATAAGTACCGGTGTTTGGTTTCAATCTTTGACAATCAATATGGTTTCATCCGCGCCAGAAAGCGACGAGGAACCAATTGACGTTCAAGATGATACTTGGGCTAGGCATATGGATACTCTCTGGGATGTCCGCTTTGAACAGCGTGACCCGCCCACAGAAGACAAATTAATACAAGTTAACATGGGAACGGAAGAAAATCCGAAACCCATTCTCATAAGCGACACACTAACTCCTTTAGAAAAGGAGGAACTTATATCTCTTATCAAAGAGTATATAGACATGTTCGCATGGAATTATGAAGACATGCCTGGGCTTGACCCTCAAATTGCCACACACCGGTTAAATATAAAAGAAGATGCCAAACCTGTTAAACAACAACAGAGGCGTTTTCGACCCGAGTTGATGGAGGCAATAGTTGTTGAGGTCAACAAAATTATAAAATCCGGATTCATTCGTGAAGAAAAACATCCTGATTGGGTGGCTAACATAGTGCCAGTTCGCAAAAAGAATGGCAAAATCCGGATATGCATCGATTTTCGAGATCTGAACGCCGCATGTCCCAAAGATGAGTTTTCACTCCCCATCACCGATGTGATGATTGATAGTACCTGTGGTTATAAGAGGATGTCCTTTATGGATGGCTTCTCAGGTTATAACCAAATCAAGATGCACCCGGATGATGAGAAGCATACAGCTTTCAGAACGCCGCTGGGGGTATACTGTTATATAGTGATGCCATTTGGATTAAAGAACGCAGGTGCCACCTACCAACGCGCAATGAGTGTCATATTCAAGGAACACCTGCGCAGAACAGTGGAGTGCTATGTGGATGACTTAGCAGTCAAAAGCAAAAACAAAGAAGATCATCTTCATGATTTAAGAGTGGTCTTCGATCTTATGCGGAAACATCATCTGAAGATGAATCCTACCAAGTCGTTCATGGGGGTATCCAGCGGGAAATTTCTTGGGTTCATAATCACCTCAAAAGGAATTTTTCTCGACCCTGAAAAGGTAAAAGCAATTAGCAAAATGCCGCCTCCCCGCAATCTTAAGGAATTAAGGGGATTACAGGGAAAGCTCGCCTATATTCGACGCTTCATTTCCAACCTATCTGGACGATGCCAGCCATTTTCAAAACTTATGAAAAAGGGAGTGTCTTTCATATGGGATGAGGTATGTCAACAGGCATTTGATGACCTCAAAGAATACCTCACCAAACCTCTTGTTCTTATGGCACCGGTTCCTGGGCAGCCCTTCCTTATATATGTAAGAGCCATGGATAATGCTTTAGGCGCGTTACTTGCTCAATATAATGAGAACGGCCATGAACACGCCCTCTACTATTTAAGTAGAACAATGATTGGGGCCGAACAGCGGTATACCCCAATTGGAAAGGAGTGTTTAGCCCTAGTGTTCGCTGTTCAGAAAATGCGACACTATCTTTCAGGGCAAACAATCCACGTCATATCACGGGTCAACCCCTTGAAGATTCTGATGACCAAACCGGGATCCTTAAATGGCCGATTGGCAAAATGGGCGCTCTTACTATCGCCCTATGACATACATTTTGTCCCTCGAAAGGCCATGAAGGGACAGGCAATCGCCGACTTCCTTGCAGACCATCTAATTTTGTCCAAATTAAAGCAGACATCAGAAGCCAACATAGTAACCGGAGAACAGCCTTGGCAAATGTTCTTTGATGGTGCCGCGAGACAATCTGCTGCTGGAGTAGGGGTTGTGCTTATATCCCCACATAAACATATATTGCCTAACGGTTACTCATTAACAGAACCGTGCACTAATAATGTAGCAGAGTACAACGCGCTCATTATCGACTTAAAAATAGCTTTGCAGCAGGGGGTGAACCATCTAGAGGCATATGGAGACTCTAAACTCATTATCAATCAAATGACAGGTGAGTATGAAGTCAGACATGAAGCCCTCATCCCCTATTATCAGCTAGCCATTGAACTAACTGGCTATTTTAAGCAATTCTACATCTCTCATATACCTCGGAATGAGAATGTGTATGCCGACACTCTTGCCGCATTAGCAGCAACATTGGCGATCCCGTCAGGTGAAGCTAAAAGCATCACTATTGGAAGCAGAGAGCTCCTCCATCCAGATATGGTTTTCCAAACCAAAGAAGTGTGTCAAGCAGGCTTAACTTTGGATTATGCTTTACATTTGTGGATTGGCGATTTCCATTTGTGGATTATACTTTACATGGAATATTACCAGAAGATCCTAAGGAAGCCACCTCTATAAAGAGGAAGGCCCAAAGATTTTATTATGACCATAAGCTTCAGACTTTATATAGAAAGTCAAGAGATGGTCTGCTGCTACGCTGCATATCAAAAGTAGAAGCAGATGAAGTGCTGAGAGAAACACACGATGGAGTATGTGGAGCTCATCAGCCCGGTCCAAAACTCGGAGACCGTAGAAGAAGGCTGGGATACTACTGGCCAAACATGATCTCGGAAGCAATAGCATACGCTAAACGAAACCATGCATGCCAAGTTCATGCCAATTTTATTCATCAACCCCAAGAATACTTGCACAATACCGTTGCAAGTTGGCCATTTGAAGCGTGGGGGATGGATATTGCGGGGCCTATAACTCTCCCGTCATCCAGAGGACATCGGTTTATTCTTGCAATAACCGATTATTTTTCAAAATGGGTCGAAGCCGTGCCCATGAAAGAGGTGAAAACGACAGATGTGATCAAGTTTATCAAGCATCATGTCATTTACTGCTTTGGCGTCCCTCGACGGATCATTCATGATAATGGTCCGTAATTCATTAGTCAGGGATTCTCCAGATTCTGCAACAAGTTCAGAATTAAAGATATCGCTTCTACACCATATAACCCTGCGGCTAATGGGTTAGCAGAAGCTTTCAACAAGACAATCATCAAACTCTTTTGGAAGTTCGTCTCTTCCAATAAACGAGATTGGGATGAAAAGTTGGGAGAATGTTTGTGGGCATATCGCACCACCGTTCGCACCCCGACCAAAACTACCCCGTTCTCTTTGATTTATGGAAGTGAAACTGTTTTGCCTCTTGAAATCCAGATACCATCATTAAGAGTGGCTTTAGCCACAAGGATGACGACAGAAGAGCGCCATCAGCAAAGATTGCAAGAACTAGAGGCGTTAGATGAAAAACGTCTCAGGGCTCAACAACAAATTGAGTTGTATCAAGCCCGAATATCTCAAACGTTCAATAAGAACGTCAAACCAAGGACCTTTAAGTAAGGAAACTTGGTTCTAACTGTTAAAAGGCCAATGGTGCTAACCCACAAGACTAAGGGTAAGTTTGAACCCAAGTGGGAAAGACCGTTTATTGTGGAGACAGTATACTCCAACGGAGCCTATCGCTTAATGAATCAAGATGGCAACAGGATGATGATGCCGATCAATGGCAAATTTTTGAAGAAATACTATTCTTAGTATCACTGGAGATACGCGTCTTCTTTTCTTAGGCATGCGCAATTGAGCACCTTTGACATAAACCTGGTGTGTTTGGTTCTCAAAATTGAACCACCTCCAGTCTTTTCTTAGGCATGCGCAGTTTGGCGCCTCTGACCTAAACCTGGTGAGTTTGGCTCTCAAGTTTGAACCACCTCCAGTCTTTTCTTAGGCATGCGCAGTTTGGCGCCTCTGACATAAACCTGATGCGTTTGGTTCTCAAGTTTGAACCACCTCCAGTCTTTTCTTAGGCATGCGCAGTTTGGCGCCTCTGACCTAAACCTGGTGAGTTTGGTTCTCAAGTTTGAACCACCTCCAGTCTTTTCTTAGGCATGCGCAGTTTGGCGCCTCTGACCTAAACCTGGTGTGTTTGGAGTGCCCAGTTCAAGTTACGCGAGAGAGCCTTGAACCGCCTCCAGTTTGGTTCTCAAGTTTGAACCACCATCAGTCTTTTCTTGGGCATGCGCAGTTTGGCGCCTCTGACCCAAACCTGGTGTGCTTAGTTCTCAAGTTTGAGCAGCCCCCAATCTTTCTTTTAGGTATGTGTAATTAAGCTCCTCTGACCTAAAAGGTATAAATTGCCCAACGCCGACTAGGCAATGGGAAGAGATTAAATTTCTCGCCAACCCATCATACTGGGGTAAAAGTATGAATTGCCCAACGCCGACTAGGCAATGGGGAGAGATTAAATTTCTCGCCAACCCATCATACTGGGGAAAAAGTATGAATTGCCCAACGCCGACTAGGCAATGGGAAGAGATTAAATTTCTCGCCAACCCATCATACTAGGGTAAAAGTATGAATTGCCCAACGCCGACTAGGCAATGAGAAGAGATTAAATTTCTCGCCAACTCATCATACTAGGGTAAAAGTATGAATTGCCCAACGCCGATAGGCAATGGGAAGAGAACCAGTTTCTCGCCAATCCTATCATACTGGGGGTAAGAATATGAGATTAACTACCCAATGCTGATTAAAGGCAAAAGGGGATAGGAGATTAATTTCTCGACAACTCACCATGTTGAGGGGAATAACATGGCTAGCCCAACTCAAACGGTAGTTGGTAAAAACCAATCAAACCCGTTGATAGCTGGGGATTTACTAAAAATCCCATAAAACCTGTCATGTTAAATTCTTACCTCTGACAGTACGACTTAGAACACTTTGCATAAAAACAGAGAAAACTACTTTTTGATGGCAAGTTATTTGTTGTGCAAGAAGATTTCCTAGCCAATTAATAAAAGAATCAAAAAGTAGTTATCCTTATTCATCATTTAAAATGAATGGAATTACAAAAGAAGTCTGAGAACCAATAAAGATCTTTCTTTTATTACAAGTTCTCATTACAAAAAGAATGAAGAATAAAAGAAAACTATGGATCTCCAAGATGCTTTAACTGACTCATCGCTTCGTCAATCACTCGACGACGAGTTGCCTCTATAGAGTGTTGAGCCTGCCGGAGTAGGTCATCATCATTCATTGCAACTTGCTGGATGAGATGCTGGCGAGACTCTTCTATAGTACGGCTTCTTATTGTCTCCTCCTTATCAACTTGCTCCCGTTGAAGGATCAGTGCTTCCCGCTTCTTAACGGCTTCCCCTAATTGAAGCTCGCTCTCTACTAAGATCGCCTGAGCATTTGCAATGGCCTCCTGGGCGCTGAGAATGGCTGCCTGGCTCCCCTCAATTTCAGAGTTCACCAACTCCAAACCTCTAAGAATGGACTCCCGACTAGCCTGGAACCCTGCTAACGCTCGAGACCACTCTTCTTCTTGGTGCCTCAATTCCTCTCGACGAGCAACCAACTCCGCCCGAAGACGAGCCCATTCGATCCCAGTAATCGACTCAACATCCGCTTGGCGAACTGTGTTGAGTATGTTCATTTGCTCTTCTAAAATTCCAAAACGGGCCCGGTAAGGAGCTGCTCGGTCTCGTCCCCCAACTTCTTCGATGTTTTCCAGATAGCGGAGTAACATTGGACGTGCGAAGTTGAAGAAATCATGGCCAGCAAGGACCATCTCGATACATCTCCTTAGTAAACGCATAAAATCAACGACACTGAAGTTGAAAAGTTCTTCAAGAGGATTTTAAGTGTCAACAGACAAAACAGGTAATGCTAAGGAAGATGTCACGGGCAGGGGAGCAGTGGCTACTAGTATCGAAGAAGAAGCCCTCCTTGTACCAGGTTCATGACATGCGAAGCCAGTAAAGCAAATGCAGATCTGGTGGAATCAGGAACCGGACAAGGAGGGCTGCTAATACAAGTCGCCCGGGGAGCGCCACCAACAAGAGTAGAAGACGGAAAATTTCGCCCGAAGCTCCGCCGGTAGGAGAAGCACCTTCGAACGAGAATTTCAAATTCTCTTCCTCTCCTGCTGGAAGGCCTGAAGTTGAAGGAGTCGCAGGTATCTCAGCAGCCACGACAACAGACGATGTTAAAATCGCTGACTGAGAAGGCACGCCAACGACCGTGGGAAATGTCTCAGTGGAGCAGACTGGCGTTGGAGATGGCATGCTAGGAGAAGGTGTAGCCTCCTTAGCAGCAATTGCGATAATGACCTCAGTTCTCTCGTCACTTCCCAGTTCGTCAATTGAGGGAATCGAAGAGGGAACAGAGGCAGGAGCCGGTGTGGAATAATCAGCCGCAACCTCGCCAGCAGAGCTACCCACACCACCAACGGAGCCGGAATGGTCCATCCTATCGTCAGACTCTACTTGGGTAGTCGAATGCATTGGCGAGAGAAGTTGACCACCTACATTTCAGAAGACCAGAAAAGCAGTGTTACGATAAAATAATAACGGGCAAAAGATAAAATGCTAAGGGTCATACCAGGTGATACAAGTCCAGTTGTCGGACTTAAAGGGGGAGCTGCTGTCGTTTCCAGCAATGTACCCATCTCGCTACCCGTTAGTTCCGCCACAGGTTCTGCTACAGGCTTTACGGCCAAAGGAGCCGAAACCTCAACAACACTTGGAGTTTTAGCAGGTTCATCCTCCCTTGCCAATGCTGGGGGTAGAGCCGAAGCCAACAAATCTGAAGCAAGTTTGACAACCACTTCTTGGGAAGCTATCAAAGTTTGCTGAGCCAATTTTTGTTTCTTATCCGGCCTTCTCTTTAAAGTGCCGCGGCGTTTGAGAGTTGGACTCAAGGGACGACTGACAACAGGCTGGGGAGCTCCACCAGCACCAGTATTGTCATCATCATCACCAGCATCGTCGTTAGGCTCGCTGGCGTCTGAAGGCTCAGCCGCGGCGCCAAAGAAATTCTTCCATTCCTTTTATTCTCACTCTAGAAGCACCCTGGCGGCTAATGTAGAGGGCTTCAATCTCTTTGCAACAACTGCGATTGGGAAAGAAGCCGGGCACGTCAGCATTCGCAATGCTGAACCAGTTGCAGAAGCTGAGGGTCATTGCCAGTTCTGGCGACTTCTGGGGCAAGGAGAATTCAGCTTCGGTCCCGCCCGCCGCAAAGTGGAACCAGCCACGAGCGCCTTCGTATAAATTCCGCTCATGAGCAAGATCTTTATTTGGATTGCCCACATAAAGTTGGGAGTATCCAAACTGGCGAGCAAAGCGATTCGGAGTGTATGGCTCGATCCGACACCCAAGATCTTGATGATACACCAAGTGTCCGGGACGGATATTGACAAGCCACCAGAACGCTCCTGCAGATAAAGTAGTGAACTTATTTGCTCCTACGGCGTCCTTCAGCCTCAACCCATATTCTCCGCCAGGAAAGTCGGGGAAACACCTGAAGATCTCATAGTTCTGAAAGCCACGAAGAGTCTTCCGAATTTGAGACATATAATTCTGCTTCCATGAAGAGCGTTCATACAGCCCTACAAAGAAGCACTTTTCGCCCGAACGACGCTCTGGTGCACTCATTAAAGAAGGACAGTGCAAGACGAGCCACGCCATCAAATAGGTGTAGGGCATCTCTACCCTAGGGTTTGGAGTCTTCGGCTGGGCAGTCTCTTTTGACTTGCCCTTTCCTTTCCCCTTGATCTTAACAGTGGGAAGGAAATCACGACAAAGCACCCGCAGTCCATACTGTAAATTACACACCATGGCGGGAAGAAGTCCAAGGGGTCGGCCATATGTAAGAAGAACCGCCGGATATAGCACGGTCATTGCAATTGCTTCCTTGGGCAACGACGGCACGACGTATCTCTTAAGCCACAGCATTAAAAACCCGGCAATGAGACCTCTGTTGGAAACCGAAAACTGGGCTTGATAGTGATAGCTCTTGAATGAAGTACCGGGACCGTATCCGTTCTCATTGGAGTCTGTAGTATAATACAGACGGTAATGACCCCTGGCTACACGTTGGTCAATCTTTGAGATGGGAACAGGAGAATGACCATGGATAGTGGCCGAGCTATCCTTAAAATTTAAGTTGGCAAAGAGGCACTCGGCCTATTTCTTGTGGCCGATACCGTGATTACGCGACCTGTCTGGTCAGCGCAAATATGATAATGGCACATCATCTCCCAGTACGTGACGTAGATGCGCTCATCATTAGCCATCAACATGTTTAACTCCCCGGTGGTGGGGATATACTCCTCATAAGGGACTTCGCCCATTGAGAGCCCGGAAACCTCGAACATCTCGTGGAGAGCGAACCCTAGCTCACCCACTGGTGTAAAGAGAGTACAAGTCTCAGGGTTATACATCTCCAAGAGGCAGTAAAAATGATAAGCACTCTGGGGAAACCCGAATTGGATATTCCTGATAGCTTTATACAAGCCAATATCCTTTAAAATGGGCTCGTGGGAGTCCAGCATGTACTGAACGAGGCGGGCCCACCACATATTGTTAGAAGAATGAACCCAGCCAGGCATCCTGAAGTCGCTAGCCGGGTACTGACCATCCTTCGCTAGGAACTCACTTAAAAAAGTTCGGGCACGAGATGAGACTTCTCCTACTGGAAGCTCCTTGCCAAATCGGCCTGGAAGCAAACCAGTAATGCATCTGGGGGGACCATCTTGATAAACCCCTTGTGCACCAAATTTGCCTATTGGGACGCCATATTGCTCTTGAGTTAGTCCCCACTTTAATTCCCTAGGCATCGCCAGCCTCTGAAGATAGACCAGAGGATAGCTACGATCCATTCTAGGCAAAAACATCAGCATTTTGTCTGAGTTATATAACCAAACGCACTCCTCTTCAGAAAGGATCTCATCTGATTGATCCATCGGGTCTCCAAAGAGGAAGGCGGGTTTCTCCATCGCCTCTCTATTCAAAGTTTCGAAGGCTGCATCAGTTATGATTTCTCGCGCAGTAGTGGGTTGATACTTGATCAACTTCTCCTTGCGCTCCTTCGGGTCTGGCTTATATGAAGCCAAGATAGTGGTGAAGCGAAATTGGCCTGAGGGATCAGAACCCCCAGCAAAGCCGAAGTAATTCTTGTGAGGAAGAGCTTCCATCGAATACCCTACTGCAAAAAGAAGCACCAAAGTTAGAGAAGTTTCTATAAGATAGAAAAATTCTCTAAGTATGGACGCGCGAAGCTAAAAATTAGAACGCGCGAAGCTAAGAATAGCGCCGCGCGAAGCTAAAAATTAGACCGCACAGAAGTCAAAATAGCCTCGCGTTTCAGCGCGACTGCTACTTAAAATAGCCTCGCGTTTCAGCGCGACTGCTACTTAAAATAGCCTCGCGTTTCAGCGCGACTGCTACTTAAAATAACCTCGCGTTTCAGCGTGACTGCTACATCAAATAACCTCGCGTTTCAGTGCGACTGCTACTTAAAATAGCCCCGCACTTCAAAACGCGAGGATGACGCGATAACTTCGAGTAAGAAGAAAGTCAGAGACTTTTCTTCTTCTCCAAGCCTTACAGCAGGAGTACGGCAATCTCGCCTGTAAAAGAGTTGATTGGTCAGTTAAGATCAAGCCAAATCACTCTAGAGATGTTCTAAAATGTCTCGATGGAGAGATTCTTACCTCCGATAGGCGAGATGTGGGCTGGCGCGTCGCTGCCATGGCCGCCGCCACCACTGCTTGCGCCAGTTGCCGATGATGGAGCCGCGCGAGAAGTAGCACGAGTTTTGGGTGCCATTACTGAGGAAAATCGACTGAAAATCGGGAGGAAACTCGGTCGGAAGAAGCTCGGGTCGCCTGAACTGTGATCGCCTGAATCTTTAAGTTTCTGGAAAATTCTCAAATAAAGTGAGAAGAATAAGGAATAGAGATTTCATTTAAATGAAAGAAACCGCCTCTTGGAATTCGGCGCGAGTTTCGAAGAAAAAGACTGGTCAGATACTTTTCAAAACACGAAGTTATTAGCCTCGCGCGATGATGAAAAACACAAAGTTATTAACGCCGCGTAACTATACAAAATGCGAGGATAGCCCGGTGCCTTAGCTTCGTGTTCCTATGGAAAGAACCTGGATTTTGGGCTAAGTTAAAATGATCTTTTGGGTATTAGTGATCTAAGTTACGCATATGAGTCTTAGACTATTTTACCAAAATTATTGACCATCTATTTGTTGAGCAAGCAAAATCATTGAAGCCAACAGATAGAGAGGAAAATAATTTGTCTTTATTAATGAGACGAGGAAATTACAAAGAAGGAGTTATAGCTCTCCCAAAAGCTTTTACATGATCATCAACTCATCAATACATCGACTCATCAATAACTTAAAGGTGAGATTTCTCTCTACCGGGTGTTGAAGCTCAGTTCCCTGATTCACATACAAAAGATCTTCTCTGCAAATGTCATTTTGGACCTGTCATCTGAAATGAAGCACGAGAGGAAAGGGAAGTGCTGCATCGAAGCACAAGCTGAACTGCAAGTGCTGCAATTCTGAACTGCAAGTGCTGCAATTCTGAACTGTAAGCGCTGCAGGCCCTCACTTGAGCTTGAAGCTCCTTCAATAGTCCATCTCCAGGAGCCAGAGCTTGAAACCTGCAACTATATTGTAAAGCATATGCTTCTGACTTCCTTAGAGTTACTTTTGCTGATGAAGATCGATGGACCCGCATACATTCCTCTTCAGAAAGGATTGGACTTACTGCAAAAGGAACAGAGGTTCCAAAAGAGTAAAAACGCGGAGCTAAGCTAACTCCGCACACAGTTGAAGAAATAGCCTCGCGCTTCAAAACGCAGAGGATGACGCGATAATTTCGCGTAAAGGAAGGATAGAGTTTCTCTCTGCTGTTTCCTTCTCTTTCATAGCCTCAGGACATGAAGCGACTGCTAATCAAAGATAGCCTCGTAATTCATCGTGACTGCTAATCAAAGATAGCCTCGCAATTCATCGCGACTGCTAATCAAAGATAGCCTCGCAATTCATCGCGACTGCTAATCAAAGATAGCTGATAAGTATCATATATTGTATTTTTCCTCCCATACTTTATCTATTTTTGTATATAAATAATTGTTACTGGGGTATATTTAGTGTGTTTTTATAGGTAACAAAGGATTTGTATGGAAGAGAAGAAGATAAAGTGAATTTGTTAAGAATACGAGCAAAAAGAGTCAATCATGGTGAAGACAGAAACTCAAGAGCAGCAGTAGCAGATTCAAGAGCATATTCGGCCAAGATAAAATTTAAACTGGAAAATTTCATATAGGGAACATTTGTAGATCTCGGAATTATCTTCGAAACTAGTCCAAGAACAGATCAATCCGAGTTTGGATGCAAAAGTTATGTCCATTTTATTGAAGCACTGTAGAGTGGAAAATCCAATCCAGCGGGTTACGGGTGTGCTGAACTTAATTTCGGGGTTTGGACCCGAAAATTAGTATTTTATGCCATCTAATCTCAACAATTGGTTTCTAATACCTATGGATTGGATTAAGATTATATATTTTGAGATTATTTTGTATTGAATTAGGATCATATCTTTTGTATTGGGTTTGAGTATGAGTAGGATTGTATTTGGGTTATAAATACCCCATGAATCCTTGTAAATTGGGGGAGAGCTTTTTAGGTGTAATTGTAGATTAATTTTTATTAATAAAATTAGGGTTTTGCTGAAGGGGTGGCGGCCACAATACCGTGCTCCAGAGGTAAGCCATTGCTTTTAATTCTTTATTCGCTTTCTAGTATAGATTTATTTGCTTTCTAATATAGATTTATTTGCTTTCTAGATTAGATTTAATTGCTTTCTAGAATCATGAGTAGCTAATTAGTTTAGCTCTAGGATGTAAATGAAACTAGAATTCACCATGTAATTGTTTTCTAATATTTTTCTTCTTAAATAAAATAAATAAAGACATGATTTTTCTATAAAAAGAATAAAATACAAGGACTCGAAGATTAAAACTTTGATAGGTTATACTTGAATTAGGTTTCTTGATAGCCTATGCTTAGTTAGGGTTTGGGGTTGTTGATTTTATCTTTTTCATCGAACTATCTAAAAATTTAGTTTGTTTTTATGAAAAGTAGTATCTTTGATGAGTTATGCTTGCACACCACTTGATAGCTCATGCTTAGGGCATTTTAAATAAGATTAAACTAAAAAGATCAAATTTTTATGAAAAAAGAAGATAATAGAAGTAAATACATGGCTGAAAACTAGTGGATTCTAGATGCTAGACTAATTAGGATAACTCTCATCTTCAACCTAGAACTTTGTTAATCCGATAGACTATAGAATTAGTAAGAATCGCAAAACACCTTAGATCCCTGTGGGATGACCTGTACAGCGCTACACCGATACTGTACGCTTGCAGTTAAATTATCACATCAATAGCCTCGCAGATTCATCGAGACTACTAGTCAGATAAGCCCCGCATGAGCGCAGGGATGACGCGATAACTTCGCGTAGAAAAAGAACAGAGTTCCTCTATGACTCCCCTTCTCCTTTAAGCCTTACGGCCGGAGAATGGCGATCTCGCCGGTAAAATAAACAATTGGACGGATTAAACCAAGCCAAAACATCTCAAGATGGTTCTTAGAAGCCCAAGAGTTAAGGTTTTTACTTTTGGAAGACGCTGCATAGACTGGTTCACCTTCGCATCTACTTTCACGGCTGCTGCCATTAACGCCGGCCAACGTGCGTCTAGCAAAACTCTTCTGAAGTGACATCCTAATGATGAAAATCTATGAAGAGTTAAAGGGAGATCAATTGAAGATCGCTCATTGACATCGCTCACTCAGTTGCAGGAGTTAAGAGCTCTTCAAAAATCTCCGGATGAAGAAGAAGATGAGCCGAGAGCTCTATTTAAATAGAATTTCCGTCGCTTGGTATTTGGCGTAGAAATTCAGGGTAATTAATGACATAATTACTCATTTCACTGAAGACGAAGTGAAGCTGATTAGCTTCGCGTAAGTGAGCATAACGCGAGATAGACTTGGTATTCTAACTCCGCGTTTCAGTTTAGATATCCAAAGTATTTCAAAATCTGCTGAAGTCTAAGCCATTTTGAAAACTTTGGAGGGGGTTCTGTTGGCAGTGAAAATTTCTAAGTTAAAAGGATTTTCCACAACAGAACGTGGAGCCAATTCAGTAGCCCCGCGTTTGGTAATATTAACCCTGCGTTTGAATAAAACGCGGAGATGTTTAATAGCTCCGCGTTGATTCCGCAGTCTGGCTTGTATTAGCCTCGCGTTTGAGTAAAACGCGGAGATAATCAATAGCTCCACGTTTTGGTTAGTTAGCGCCACGTTTTGATGCGATTAAAGCTTCGCGTAAGCAGATAACCAGAATCTCAAATTGATTGAGATTATGATTCTGGGCCTATCCAAATACCCAAATCAAGTCTAATCAGAATTCCATCAAAACTAAGATATTTGATTGGAATCCCTGATAATGACGAGTTCTATTTAGATAGAAACTCTTGCATTAACCTGGAGCTATAAATACCTTGCTGGTGAAACCCTAGGGATCTTCTTTTCGGCAATGGAGATATTTTTCTGAAATCTTGGAGAATTCGAGTTACGCACAGAGGCTTGAGTTCGTGAAGATCAGAGAAAATCACCATCTTCTTTATGGAGTTCTTGAGAAGTTCGAGTTACGCGAGAGAGCCTTGAACAAATCAAAACCAGAGAAGATCGTCTATAGTCGGCTGATATTTTTAAAAGAGAAGATTTCAATGTACCGATCGTCCAAAGGAGCTGCTCGACAGATCCCATCGCCACTGATCCCACGAAATATTGTAAAAGAGAGCGATAAATATAAATCCTCTCGTTTGTTCTTTTTTTTATCTTGTTCACTTCCATTGTAATTCAAGATTATTCAATGGAAGGAAGCGAAGGAACTTTTGCGACGAACAATGTGGTGTCGAGATACTGTCTCAGTGAAACACGTCGATCAATGGGTATGCGCTCTTGGGCAATTTGGAAGAAACCCGCAAGGTGTTTGATCAAACGTATGAAAGGAGTTTGATCTAAGAAACTCAATGTTGGCTGGATATACTAACATACCAAGTGTGGGGCAGTGAGGTTGTGATCTGTATCCTTGATATGGTGTATAATGCCTCTAACAAAGCGCTTGTGGTGATAAAGGCTCTTGTCAAGAATGACAGACCACCAAATTAAAGGTGCCCGATTGTGAGCAACATATCTTGCTTCCTGCAAGATTTCATGGGAACTTTTTACCGAGACCCGAAATAATAAACAAATATATGATACATCTGATGGTTCTATCTTATGCCCATCGAGTCAAGAGGCTGAAAGACTTCCGCAAGGACAAGCTAGTTTTACAACTGATTATGGATACAGTAATCAGTGTACCATAGCTGGCGAGCCAATATGAGTGCTAAGGCTCCACTGCATGAGATTATTACACAAACAATTCACCGCAATTTCTCCAAAATTACAACCCTTGCCTTAAGGTGGAAATTCTCACATTCGAGGATGAAGGGAATATGAAGCAAAGGAGACGAAGAAAGTTAAAAGAGCTCTAGAGTGAACTCGAAATCACCGCAAGAGAAGAAGAACACTCCAAAATCTGCGTTGAACACAGCATTGAGCTAAATTTGCCAGAACGAGAGGTTATGCCCGCATTAAACGCAAGGCTAGGCCAATGTAAAGAACGCGAGGCTAAAACCTATAAACAATGTGAGACTATGTAAAACAAAGTCAACGCATGAATCTAGTTCGGTGTGCGAGGCTAAACCAGCGCGCGAGTCTAAATCAGTGCGCGAGGCTAAACCAGCACACAAGTCCAACTCCACGTATAATGCGTGGTTAAAATCCACGTACTGTGCGAGGCCAAGTCAGCGTAAAGTTATTTTAGATGCAAAACTGATTCAAGACCAAGCCAGCATAAAGTTATCTAGATGCGAGGCTAAGTCAAAACCAAACCAGTGTAAATTGATCCAGAATGCAAGTTTATGCCCATGCTTGAAGAGCAAAGCTAAGTTTCAGCTGTGTGCGAGCCAAATGAGATCCACACAGGGGGTATATGACACATCCAGAGTGCAAAGGTAAATCCCACATAAAACACAGGAGGGGCCTAACCAGTAAGACACGAGGCTATGTCTACAAGTGAAGCGCGAGACTTATTCAGTGCGCGAGGCTAAACCAACGCGCAAGTCTAGCTCAGTGCGCGAGGTTAAGCTAGCGCACAAGTCTAACCCGGCATATGGGAAAGGTGAAATCATAATCCAAAGTCGAGGCTAAGCTCGCTAAAGTTATCCAGATGCAAGGATATGCCAGCATAGATCGTAACGCTATGCAAGTACAAAAATGAGGCAATCTTACTATAAGAATGTGAAGTAAAATCAGTGTGAGGCTAAGCCAGCATGCGTTGATAAACCCAATGTGCGAGGCTAAGCCAACACACGACAAACATAGCACGTGAGGCAAATCCAGAGCGCGAAGTTAATTCAAAGTGCAAAACAGTCCATAATGCGAGGCTAACTCCCAACCCCTCGTAAACTTTGGAAAAAAAAATGGAAAGCTAAGACTTAAGTCAGACGTCAAGCCAATCAGCAGTCTTGCATGAGAAGAAGGCGGTCAATTGAATTACAATAACCATTCAAATATGGCCCACCCAGGGGGCGCATACCAATAAGCCTTGTATGCAATGCAAAGCAAACTCTGCACACAATACAAGGCCGAGCCAGCATAAAGTCATCTAAACGCGAGGCTATACTCACGGCCAAAATGTAAAACTAACTCTCAGCCTCGCATAGACTTTAAGAAGCAGAAGATCAATGTTTGCGTCAGAAACTTAAGGCGCCAAGCCAACCAGGAGCCTCGCGTAATATTCGATGAAAAAGAAGGTGGCCCGTCGACTTACAATGGGCTCGTAATCAGTCAAATGTGGCCCACTTAGGGGGTGAGACCCACGTCCAGTAAACATTGCAAACAAAACTAAACTCTGCATACAATGCGGCGCTAAGCCAGTGTAAAGTCATCTAAACGCGAGGCTAGGAGAGCACGGAGTGCAAAGTTATGCCCCCAACTAAAATGCAAAACTAACTCAGTGTGTAAGGCTAAACATGCACACAAGTCCAACCCAGTGTATAACAGAAACTTATACTAGCCTAGTCGCGAGGCTCTGCCAGCTTAAAATACGAGGTTAAACCCTCGGATATAGGGCTAAGGTTGCATCTTGAACGCGCAATAACAAATCGAATTGTACCAAGCAAAAATCTCGAGAGCACCTTCAGCGAAAAAGTACAAGAAAGAACTTTCAACATTGACGACTTGGTCTTATCATGACGCACAAGACTAAGGGCAAATTTCAGCCAAAGTGGGAGGGCCTATTTGTGTAGAGACGGTCTATCCAAAGGGAGCATACCGATTGATCAATCAACACGATGACTAGATGATGATACAGATCAACGAAAAATTCCTTAAGAAATATTATTTTTAAGGGAATGATGTCACCGAACTCTTTTTCAATACATCAAATAAAGAAATGTGGGCCGCTGCTCAGGTGTAGCTTCGCACCCCAACTTGGGTCACAAAATAAAAATGGATCCAACGTCTCCAACGTCTCTACGACTATGGATAGAAAAAATGTTTGGCCTATAAGTCCAAACAAAATTCTCGACAACTCACCATGCTGGGATAAAAGAATGAACTGTCCAACGCTATCAAGGTAACGGGAAGAGAATAAATTTCTCGCCAACCCCATCATACTAGGGGTAAAAAGCATGAATTGTCCAATGCCATTAAGGCAATAGGAAGAGAATAAATTTCTCGCGAATCCCATCATACTGGAGGTAAAAGTATGAATTGCCTAACGCCATCAAGGCAACAGGAAGAGAATAAATTTCTCGCCAGCCCATCATGCTAGGTTAAAAGCATGAGTTTCCCAACGCCATCAAGGTAATGGGAAGAGAACAAATTTCTTGCCAACCCATTATGCTGAGGTAAAAACATGAGCTACCCAAAGCTGCTAAAGTAAAGGAAAGAGAAAAAGTTTGGCATTTAAGCCCAAACGAAACCCTTGACAACTTACCTTGCTGAGAGGAATAGTATGGCTAGCCCAACTCAAACGGTAGTAGGTAAAGGCAAATCAAACCCGTTGATAGCTGGGGATTTGCTAAAAATTCCATGACAAGTCTACTACAACAGTATCCTTATCCAATTATAAGGATGCATTATCGCCCAAAACTGCAAAAGTAAAGAGAAGGGTAAATATTTGGCATATAAGCCCAAACGAAATTCTCGATAACTCACCATGCTGAAGGAAATAGCATGACTAGCCCAACTCAAATGGTAGTTGGTAAAGACTAATCAAATCCATTGATAACTGAGGGTTTGCTAAAAATCCTAATCAGATCGATCCCCTGTCAAGTTAAGATTTCACCTCTGACAGTAAAACTTTTTCATTAATTTTCTCTGACAGAGCCAGTAAAATATTTTTTCTCCATTAGATTAAGGCCAATGAAATCTCTTGTCACGTTAAGATTTTACCTCTAACATCAGAATTCAAAACTATGAGATTAAACCCGATTAAATCTTCTGTCAAATTAAGATTTCACCTCTAACAGAAAAGAAAACTCACACTTCATCAAGTCCAATATTACAGTCTCTGATGAACTTGCTTTTGATATCGTTAAGTTAAAAATTACCTCTGACGAAAATCATCTCTCTATCAAGTTAACAGTTATCTCTGATAGTCAAATTCCAAGGCTAAATACGTTAACCGTCATCTCTGCTTAGTTAACTCATTCTATCATGACCAGATCCTCTGAGTAAGTCGAGTTTTGAGACATGTTTAATGACACATATGTCTTTTCCTGATCCATCATACTAGATATCACTGAATGGTTAGGATTCTAATGAGCACGTTAACATCATACCTCTGTTTGACCTCAAATAAGTACACTAATATCATATCTCTGCTTATCATCTAACGAGCATGTTAACATCATACCTCTGCTTGTCACCCAATGAGTACCTTAACATCATACATCTGCTTGTTATCTAAAGAGCACGTTAAAATCATACCTCTGCTTGTTATCGAATAAGTATGTTAACATCATACCTCTGCTCATATTCTAGGAGACACGTTAATAGTCACCTCTGTCTATCAAATCTATTATACGTCTGTCATGCACTTAGTCTCTGAATGAGACGTCAAAAATATTTTTGCATGCAGACAACAAATTTTCTGAAGCAAAACTACAAGCAAAAGTTTGGCTCGGTCGCACAGGTATAATGACCAGCATCAAGAAAACTTGCAAGAAGCAATCTCTAATACGTCGATGAGGTTTAACAGTATACCTCGAGCAATAAAACAACTGGAAGGTAGTGATTTTAGAATATGGTTCAAAGTATACCATAAAAATCACGATGAAGACTCCATAGCTAAAATCAAAGAGTCCAAAGTGTTTCGAAATTCGTTACAACTCAATACAGAATTTCAAAAATTTTGGAGGGGTTATGTAGACATCAAAAAAAAGAAAGAAAGGAGATAAAAATAAATAAATAAATAAATAAAACAGGAGTGCCCCGCGGGTCCCACCCTCGGGAGCGCTCCCACGGGTGCGCCCGCAGGAACAATCCCACAGGTGGATCCCACCCGCGGAATTGCTCCCGTGGGAGCACACCTGCGGGAGCGCTGCCGCAGGTGGGTCCCACCCACGGAATCGCTCCCGCAGGAGCGCACCCGCAGGTCCCACCAGTGGAATCGCGGAGCGCTCCACTAGCGGAATCGCGGAGCGCTCCACCTGCGGGTTGCTCCTGCAGTTTTACTCGCTTCTTTACTTTGATTACGTGATCTGAGTTTTTGGGGATTAATTAGGTAGGTTTAATCGGATTCGAGGGAAGAATTTGAGACGGATGAGAAGCGCTCCTCAATCTATAAACTTGAGAGCGGAGTTCAGAACAGGGGGAGATTCTTTTGAGAGGCAATTTTTCAGAGATCGGAGTACAAAAATCCAGAAGGAGAATTTCCAATTTTTATCCCGATCCAGATCGGATCGTCAATGGAGTGCAGAATCAAGACTCCACTGCTGCCAGAATCCACAAAAATAAAGGGGAATCGAAATCAATTGATCTCCATTCTTTTAATCTCGAATTTATTTTGTAATTTTTTTATTGCTTTAATTCAAAATCAAATTGACAATTTAAAGAAAAATTCAATTTTTCGGGCGTACACCAACGATGATCAATTGCATAATAGATTCAACTATGGTTTCGGATGCAAACTTTGATTTGTAAGCTAGCAATTTGACTCTTTTTTGAGTTAGAGATTTGTTCCAAACAATTTTAGACTTGGAAAAGATGATTGATGCTTTAATTGGGATTGGATTTGTTTTAATGGCCAAAGATATTCTTCCTATTACTTATATGATTAAGATTTATTAAGAAGACTAATCTCAACTGTAAAAGGAGGATAAATCCTAGATTTGAGGAGGCCTTTTGAAAAAAGATTTTAGATGAGTTGAAGAAAACTTATTGGAGAAAATTGAAAGTATCGTAAGGAGATTTTTAAAGAAAAAGGAGTTTTGAAATCTTTTTCCCGCAAATTTTCATCATCTATGCATCAATCTTTTTCTTTGAGGAGTGCTACAGCCTGGGTTACATCATCATCACCATTCTATCTATGATCTTCATTATCATCTTTTGAAGACGACAAACAAAAGGGTTGTATTTGTCTTTTTTTTTAATTTTGTACTTAATTGATACTGAGAGTCTTATAAGTTTTCAAACTCTATTTTTACAATATTTAGATTGATTATTTTAAAATGTACTGAAACCAAAGTTGATTGAAGGGTGATTGTTTATACCATACTTAGTAAGGGTGAATTTATGGATCCTGTTTGAGGGTAGGATTTACATTTTGTGTAGCCTATTTATAGAGACAAGTAATTATAGTAGACTAGGTATTATATTGTAACCGCTTACTGGATTGACTATAATCCAAAAATAATTATATTTTTAGTGGAAAACATTCTTGATTAGAGAAAGAGTGGACATAGTGAATTTTGAACCACTATAAATGTACTGTTCTAAATTTATTATTATCTATATTATTTTTTTTTGGCCCGATCCACCAAATTAGGGTTACTGGAGGTAAATTTGGATATTGAAATGACTTCCGTTAAGTATTACTTAAAATCATAATATTTGCCCCAAAAAATCCTAAATTTTTTTTTAATTATCAAATAATAAATTATTCCTATAATTATTTCGGTAATTTATATCTCTCGTCTCAGACATCATAATAATGTATGAAAATTTTCATAAAACTTCTCGCGCTGATATCTTGTATTAATTTGATAATATTTGAAAAATATTAACAGCAACCAAAATTTTTAAAATATTATAAAAATAAAATAATTATTTTCTAAACCTTTTATAATCCTTCCATTTTCATCCTTTTTGTTGGTACTACAGTGATGTGTATGATGAAGAGAAGTGGTGGCATTTGTGAAGGTTACATATCATCAAGGTAAGATTTGAGAGAGATAAATAAATTTAATAAATGGTTATAAAAATGCACATAGTCGAGCTTATTTTCCAATTAACTCTTCCTCCCATATACCCACTTTCCCTTCTCTTTGTTGAAGTGAAACTAACAATAGAGAGCAGACGCAAACGGTAGGGTAAAGGGACTTTAGCAAATTCTTGCTCCAAAGGTAAGTAATATCTTCCTAAATTTAGTTCATAATTTTTCTTTGTTTATTTTATTTTTCTTTCATATGTACTGCATTTTTCGTTATTATAAATCTTAGTTTAGTGTTCTTAGTAATTTGATAACTATTTCGATGGTTTATATCTATCATTCTGAACGTCAAATAAATATACATATAATTTCTAGTATTTTTTCATTGACTACTACGACCCATATTAATTTGACAATATTTAGAAAATATTGACCGGAACCGTCAATTATAGACTACTAAATAAATTAATAAATTAAAATTTCTTTGTACACCTCAATTTTCTATAATATTTTCTAAGGGCACACCCCGGACATAAGGTCGATGGTGTGGTGTTGGAAGAAGGTAAGAGTAGCATTGCGTGTGATAAAGTGGCATAAGAAGAAGGATGCTTCTTGGGAAGTTGGAGCATAAGTGGCAAAACAAGTGGATTGATCCAGTAAGGAACCAGTTAAACCGATTCCTTGATTCTTTCTTCAGAGTTATGGTGAAAGCTCGACATAGGACCTTACTGGTGGTACAATGGAGCTTTATAGCAACACTATAATTGGCAATTAGATCAGTCCATTGTATCATTATATTTTCTAGTCAGATTTTTGGGTGCTTAAATATTGACACCTGTTTCCGGATGGATCGGGAGAGTGGCTCATGGTTCTCGAACTTAGATCTCTACTATCTATTGAGATTACAAGCAGTTCTCATTCCGATTAGATTAGATCATTGTTACGGAACAATGAAATATCTAGAATCAAAAAAATCATTCTTTATTTCACGGAGGATGAGATATTTATAGTGGAAGATTCTCTGGAATTTCAGAAATTCCATAGTTAAATCTTTCTATGTAGAGAGATAAGATAGTTTCTTGTCAATATCTATTTTGTAAAGTTTGACGTAATAGAAGATATGATGAATCGTTTAATGATACAGAAGTCGAATCAGATCCAACTTTCTTATTTGAGCGATCTGAAGCGACACAATGCATCTGAGCCACAGAAGCTCAACGTGCATCAATGAGATTAGTTGTCTTCGCTTATTGTAAAAAACTTTAAGTGGCCCTAATCTAGTGGGCTGAGAAAATCAAGTCATAGCTCTGAAAGTAGGGATTAAGAAAATGATATTCGAAATTAATTAGTAATTAGGAAAACTAACGTTGCTTGTGTATTACCAATGAAGTTGACGATGGTTCCCATGCAATTATAATATAAGAGCCAACGGAGCTGAACCGCGAGGGCTAGCTAAAGCTTTTTCTTTTATAATTAACACACACATATATATAAAGAGAAATGAAAATGAACTGATAGCTTATGCAAATTATCTGAGCTGTAGTTTTTTTCAACTATATCCAATAAAAAGTTAAAAAAAAAAAATTAATTATGATCTCGACCCTTTATGGTTAACTCATGTCCAATTTCTTCAGTTTTAGTTTCGATTTGGTCATTTATCAAGTTGACACAAATTTTAACAGTTTCCAATGAATAAATATTTTGTATCCACTCGGTGTATCGTGAGCTCCAAAATTTATAAAATTTAATCTGATTAAAATTAAGAAGATAGAGTTATTAATTCTAGAAAAAATTTAAAGAAAAATCATTGAATTAAAATAATTTTACCAGTAGTTCACATAGTCTCAAGTTCGAGTTCTCATCTCAACCTGAGACTTTTTTTTGTTACAAAGTTCGCACAAGCCAACAACTAGTCGATAACGAATATCTGGAAAGTGCTCGGTCCACAGCGGTGTGAGAGTGTTTGTTGAATCTTACATGCATTCAAGTATGGCTTTTTTCTTCCTTGCTTTTTCTGAGCTCCTTGGGCTTCTCCGTTTTGGACTTATGGATAGATGGGGGCCCACCAAGAGCACTTCTTCCCAATATTATTCCATAGTAATTCCAAACCAAGATGATGATTGATGATGGCCCATTCTCTGTTCCTCTCTCAGCGGGCACAGTACGTACATTTTGTATGCATTCAATGGAGTATGTGCATCTGATAACAGACAAATTTATCTGTTATAGTAGGACGATTTGTTTAGAGTTTTATATAAGTTTAACCGACGGAAAAAAGTATCGCACAAGACAATGAGCGAAAATCGACATGATGCAGCTACTATGATTTCGAGAGCATGTTTAATATAGATAAAATTTGAATCAATTACTAAAATATATTAGAAAGTTGTAAGCTCTGATATTTTTGAACGATATCAAGAACAGTACAATCGAAGTTTAGGTGCAAAAATTATCATCGATTTACTGAAGTGTTACACTGCTAAAATTAATAGGCTAAAGGCTCATCGATGGCCACAACAGGCTCATTGATGGCTAGCCACTGATGACTCCTAAAAAGACATTAACTGCAAAACTGCTCTATTAAGACCGTTATCTACAGAGTTTGAAAGGGCTTTCGAACGGGGTCCATTGACTCTAGACCCAACGATGATCAATTGCAGAATAGATTCAGCTATGGTTTTGGATGCAAACTTTGATTTGAAATCTAACAATTTGACTCTTTTTTGAGTTGAGATTTGTTCCAAACAATTTTAGACTTGGAAAAGATGATTGATGCTGTAATTGGGATTGGATTTGTTTTAATGGCCAAAGATATTCTTCCTATTACTTATATGATTAAGATTTATTAAGAAGACTAATCTCAATTGTAAAAGGAGGATAAATCCTAGATTTGAGGAGGCTTTTTGAAAAAAGATTTTAGATGAGTTGAAGAAAACTCATTGGAGAAAATTGAAAGTATCATAAGGAGATTCTTAAAGAAAAAGGAGTTTGGAGATCTCTTTCCCGCAAATGTTCATATCTATACATCAATCTTTTTTCTTTGAGGAGTGCTACAGCTTGGGTTATATCATCATCACCATTCTTCCTATGATCTTCATTATCATCTTTTGAAAACGATAAACAAAAGGGTTGTATTTGTCTTTTTTTAAAATTTTGTACTTAATTGATATTGAGAGTCTTGTAAGTTTTCAAACTCTATTTTTATAATATTGTGATTGGTTATTTTAAGACGTACTCACACCAAAGTTGATTGAAGGGTGATTGTTTATGTCACTACTTAGTAAGGGTGAATTTATGGATACTATCGAGGGATAAGATTTACATTTTGTGTAGTCTATTTATTATTTATAGAGACAAGTAATTATAGTAGACTAGGTATTATATTGTAACCGCTTATTGGATTGACTATAATCCAGAAATAATTATATTTTTAGGGGAAAACATTCTTGATGAGAGAAAGAGTGGACACAGTGAATTTTGAACCACTATAAATGTAATGTTCTAAATTTTTTATTATCTATATTATTTTTTTGGGCCCGATCCACCAAATTAGGATTACTGGAGGTCAATCTGAACATTAAAATGACTTCCGTTAAGTGTTACTTAAAATCTACAATTTATAGTTTTTCTAATATTTGCCCTAAAAAATCCTGAATTTTTTGTTAATTATCAAATATTAAATTATTCCTATAATTATTTCGGTAATTTATATCTCTCGTCTCAGACATTATAATAATGTATAAAAATTTTCATAAAACTTCTCTCACTAACCCTATATTTTGTATTAATTTGGTAATATTTAAAAAATATTAAAAGGAACCAAAATTTTTAAAATAAAATACTTATTTTCTAAACCTTTTATAATCCTTCCACTTTCATCCCTTTTGTTGGTACTGCAGTGATGTGTATGATGAAGAGAATTGGTGGCATTTGTGAAGGTTACATATCATCAAGGTAAGATTTGAGAGGGATAAATAAATTTAATAAATGGTTATAAAAATGCACATAATCGAGTTTTATTTTCCAATTAACTCTTCCTCCCATATACCCAATTTCCCTTCTCTTTGTTGAAGTGAAACTAGCAATAGAGACCAGACGCAAACGGTAGAGTAAAGGGACTTTAGCAAATTCTTGTTCCAAAGGTAAGTAATACCTTCCTAAATTTAGTTCTTAATTTTTCCTTGCTTTTTTTTTTTTTTTTTTTTTTTTGTTTCATATGTACTGCATTTTTTGTTATTATAAATCTTAGTTTAGTATTCTTAGTAATTTGATAACTATTTTGATGTTTTATATCTTTTATTCTGGACATCAAAAAAATATACATATAATTTCTAGTATTTTTCCATTGACTATTACAATCCGTATTAATTTGGCAATATTTAGAAAATATTTACCGGAGATGTAAATTATAGACTACTAAATAAATTAATAAATTTAAATTTCGTTGTACACCTCAATTTTCTATAATATCTTCTAAGGGCACACTCCGGATATAAGGTCGATGGTGTGCCTGTTGGAAGAAGGTAAGAGTAGCATTGCATGTGATGAAGTGGCTTAAGGAGAAGGATGCTTAATGGGAAGTTACACACAATTACAATCTTGCCACATGTAAATAAATGACCTCACCGCCATTTAATTGAAAGCCCACACACAAATTTCTTTTCTCCCTTACCTTCTCTTTCTCTACACACATCAACCAGAGGCAACCTCAAAGAGAAAGAGCACAACTTGGGAAAACTAATTCCTACAAAGCATAAAAAACATAAAGATAAGGATCAAGTCAGGAAATAAAAATCAAGGGTTTTCAGCAAACTAATTTGATAGAATTGACGGGTATCCAAAAGGTAGATTGAAAAAAGAAAGAGAAAGATTCGTTATTGCCCTAAACTGTTTCCCTCCTCTCACGTTGCAGACTTTCATCATTAGATCCCTTGAAAAAACTATATTGTTACATTGTAGAGGGTCATCTAAAGTCAATAGAATCATCTCTCATTCCATGGAGGAATGAGATATTGATAATAGAAGATCCTAGGATTTGATATTTTCGCAGATTTTGTGGTTATACCTTTCATCATAGAGAGATAAGGTTATTTTTCATCGATGTCGATTTTGTAACGATTTGACCTAATAAAAAAACAAAGAAGTCGGATCGGATCCAACTTCCTTGTAATCCCTAGTGTTCACTCATACCCAATTTCTTAGATTTTAGTTTGGATTTGGTCTTCTATCAATTTGACACAAATTTTAACGATTTTTAATAAGTAAGTATTTTCTATCCACTTGATGCAAGTATAAGTGAGCTCTAAAACTCATGAAATTTAATCTTATTAAAATTAAAATGGTAGAAATCCTAATTTCTAGAAAAACAAATTAAAGAAAAATGATTGGATTACTGTATTTTGGCTGCTAACTCACGTATTTTTTTCTTAGCTAGCGGCTCAACTACAGTAATATATATATATATATATATATATATATATATATATATATATATATATATGAGGAAACGGAAAAATCAGCGACGGTGAAGCGAGTTCCTTCACCGCTGTTTAGGTGGCCTAATAAAATTATTACACGTGACGCCACTTAAAGGATGATTAAGAGAGTTCTTTTATTTGTTAATTTAAGTGGCGCTATGTGTAATAATTTTATTGGGCTACTAAACGACAGTGAGAGAACTCCATTCACCGTCGATGAATTTCACGTTTACCGTAATATATATATATATACCCCCGTCAAATTTTCCTGACCGAGTTCTTATCTCAATCTGAGACTTTTTTTTTTTTTTTTAAAAAAAGTTCACAAAAGCCAACAAACTAGTTGCACAGTGAATAGCCGGAAAGTGTTTGGTCCACACTTGTGTGAGAATGTCCATTGAATCTTGCATGCATTCAAGTACTGTTTTTTCTTCCCTGCTCTTTTCTGAGCTCCATGGGTTTCACCCTTTTGGAGTTTCGGATAGATGGTGGCCCACCGAGTGCACTTCTTCTCAATAGTCCATAATAAGCCCAAGCAAGATGATGATTGATGATCTCTGTTCCTCTCTCAGTGTGTACAGTACACTCTCTATGCATTCAGTGACTTTTCTTCTTCCTTTTTCTTTTTAGCCCATCTACATGGGTGGTTGCATGTGCATAAATGTTTTTTTTTTTTTTTGAATATATGTATATAAAATAATTTTGGTTTGATAATTAACAAACTTATTTGTGAGTATGACTAGTTTTGTGGAGTCTTATATATGTTTGATTTACATGCAAATTATTACGTGAGATGATAAGCGAAATCAATGGGATGCAGCTGATATAGCTTCAAGTGTATTTTCGATACAGATACAATTTCAATTAATTAATTAAATATATTAGAAAGTTATAAAACTTTGAATTATCACTGAATAGTACAGAGAACAACTTTAACAAAGTTCGAACGCAAAAATTAATACTGCTGTGCTGAAATTGATAGACAAAAGGCTCGTCAATGGCTAAAGGTGCCCATCGATGGCTACCCACTATTGGTCCTAGAGTCTTATTGAAGGTCAATTGTTAATTGCAAAAACTGCTTTCCATGCATACTGTTGCTACATGATCTGGAATGGCCTTCGAAAGGGTCCATCGAAGGCCCCTAGGCCCATTGATAGGTTAATTACAAAACATATGAGTTACAATCTTGGATGTGAATTTTAACATATAAGTAGGTAATTCAACTACTTTTTAGTTGGGTTTTGTTCCAAACAATTTTAATGCTGGACAAGGTGCTCGGATGACTTTGCTCGGGGTTGGATTTACTTTAAAAGTTAAAACTATTCCTCTTATTACTTGTATAGTTACGATTTATTAAGGAGGCTAAAGCTTACATTTGAGGAAACTTCTTGGAAAAATATTTTGTATGAGTTGAAGAGAACTTATAAGAAAAAATTGAAGGTGTCCAAGAAGTTTCTTGAAGGAAAATGGAGCCTTTTGAGATCTTTTTCTAGCCAATTTTCATCGTCTACAAAATTTACAAAGACATGCTTTTACATCAATATTTTTTGGAAGAATGATATAGTCTGAGCTACATCATCAATCATCATTATAATTTTTTGATGCGATATAAAAAAGGGTTGTATGGTCTATTTTGATTTTATGCTTAATTAATATTGAGTCTTGTAAATTTTCAAACTCTACTTTTACAATTTTTTGACCGGTTATCTTAAGCTGTAATCAAGCCATAATTGATGAGGAGTGATTATATTACATCATATTCAGACATGGGTGAATTTAGGAGTACTGGTAGAGGCTAAGATTTACACTTTATATAAATTATTTATAGGATAAACTAATTATGGTTGACTAGGTTATTGTGTTGCAATTGCTTATTGGATTGGTTGTAATCCAGAAATGCCTATACTTTTAGTGGAGAAACTTCTTAATAAGAAGAAGAAGGAACGTAAGGATTTGGTATGATTATTTCTATGGTTGCTTTTATATTTCCGCTATATATAACTTTGGTAATATTTTAATTATGATATAAATTATAGCATCCCCATTCACCCTCCCGCTACACTTGCATTTCGATCCTTATAGTAGCATCAGAGCCTCCTAGTCTTAGGTTATATGGTAAGTTTAAGAATCTCAACTATTGTTATTTTCTCCTAAGGCCATGTAATTAATTGTCCCCTACTTTTTGATGGCATGAATTATATATATTGGAAAGTTAGGGTGAAAGTCTTTTCATTATCCATTTACTATGATGTTTGGCATAGTGTTAAATTTGGTTATTAAGAAACCCCATAACTATTGAAAATTTTGTTATGACCAAACTTAGAAACAAATGGGATGCCAATAATATGAAGATTTTTTTAATTAATACCAAACCTATGAATGATCTCTATTGTTCACTAATTGATAAATAGTTAATCGTGTTTGTTGTTGTGCTACTGCCTAAAAGATATAAAAACTCTAGAACTTATCCATGAGGGAATGCCTCAAGTTAAGGAAACCAAGTTTATTATGTTGATGAACAACTATGAGAACATTTTAGATGATGACCACAGTGACAATCCAAGAGATATTTACCAGATTCACTGACATAGTGAAACAAGTGTACAGATTAATAGAAAAGAGCTTCAAAAAGAAGAGTTAATTAGCAAAGTCCTTCACTCTCTCACATCTGATTGGAACTCCATGGTAACTGCTATTGAAAATTTTCATGATCTATCTAAGACAGAACTTAAAAATTTTATAAGTAATCTTATTACACATGAGACAAGATTGTAGGATTGCAAGAAACACATGGAGCAAGAACCAATGAAAAGTCCAATGGCTCTTAAAGCGAACAATGGCAAGGTACCAAAAGAAAGATCCAATGGCTCTTAAAGCAAAGAAAAGTAAGGCAACAAAAAGAAGATCATGTGGCTCTTAAAGCAAAGAAAGGCAAGGCAAATATTAAGTTAAGATTGAGTTTAGATGATGAAAAGGACAACACTAGAACTGATTTGATCGTCAAAGGCTTCAAGACCATTTTAAGACCAAAAAAGGGTAAAAATTTCAATATAGTAGAAAGAGACAATCAAATAGTAAGTAGGAAAAATAAAATTGATGATTATGATTCTGACACTGTTCCTATTTGTTATAAATGTAGTAAACCAGGTCATTTTTGTAGTGAATGCTTCCTAACAAAAAGAACTTCAAAGACGAGAAGAAAAGTTTCAAAGCTACAAATAAGACGTATTAAGTGGAACGGAAGAGACAGAGTCCACATCGACAAATACACCTTGTTTTGATGACAAAGATGGATGCCTCGAAAGATTCTGAGGATATTGGCTCTAATAATGATGTACAACTTAGCGACAATGAATCTTATGATAAATATGAAAAAAGCTAGGTGAATTTGAGAAACATACTGAAAAGTATGAAAAGTATAAACCGTTGGAAAAGACAAAACTCCAACCTAAAAACAATTAATTTGGATTTACCAGAGAAAACGAAAATTCTTCTTTAAAGTTAAATGAGTCTAAAAATGCAAGTTATTATACCTCTCAGATTGCTTTGGATGTTCTCTTTGTAGGGAAATGAATGTGATTCTGACTATCAAACTAGATGTACTTATAACTAAAAAGAGTAAACTAGTTTATAACTTAGAAACAATTTTATATTATCATTCTAACAAATAAGTGAAGTTTGAATCTCATTGCACCTTAATTGTATCTGAGAACGAGAAAAATTATCCCTGCACGAATCTGAGTCCGAGTCCAAATCCGTGTCTGAATAGGAATCCGAGTCCGAGTAGGAATTCAAGTCCGAGTAGAAATCCAAAATCCGAGTCAAAATTCAAGTTAAAAAAAGGGGGGCCACCGCCGTGAGGCTAGCCTCGCGCCGCGAGGCCAGTCGCCCGACTAGCGTGCAGTGCATTTTTGCCTCATGCACTTAATTTAAATTCTCCGAAATTATTTTGTATATTTTATAAATTCAAATAAGATCCAAATTCTAATTAGAGTCTAATAAATTTTTGGGTATAAAATTCTAAATTAGTTTTCTTTGGATACAAAATTCTTAATTATTTTTTTTAGTTTGATAATTCTGCAAAATTCTAATTTGAGTTTAATTGATTTTGGGTGCAGAAAAAGGACCCGATACGATGAGTCTGGGTCAAATCCAACTGAAGGAATATTCCAAGATTTCATTAAGATCTCAATTTTATCTACATGGAAATATCTCCTCAAGATTACACCTTCTCAATTTTATCTATATGAAAACCGGCTCAACAATCGGGAGCCTATAAATACCCTTGAAGAAGAATAGAGAAGGATCTTTGGCAATTCAATTACACGCGAGAGTCTTGAAGTTTTGGTACCGACAGAAAAAAAGACCTTTTGGCTAAATCTCTCTCTCATACAAGAGTTCATGCTTCCTTCAAGAATCAGTAGAGAAGAAGAACGAGCTCGCCTCTAAATCATTGACATCGAATCGTCAATGGGGAAAGGACTGATCCCCATAACTGCCTCGAATCCTACAATTTTCTGTAAAAAGAGAGCGACGATCTATAAGTCCTCTCTGTCTGTTTTTTTCTTTATTTCTTTTCATTGTAATCAAATAAAAAAAAGATAAATTTTGATAATCAATAAGTTTTCTCTCATTCAATGGAATAGAACGATCTCTTGTTTATTCCAAAAACAAATTGATGACCACAGTGGGAGAAATCTCCAATACTGAAGAGGAGATGGTGGTCCAATCTAACGTCAACAAAATTGGAGAGACGATGGAGAAATTGGTGATCGAGGTCGAAGTCGGCCCAAAAAGTTCAAAATCACAAAAAGATTAACTGATAGTTTTGGATGACAAGGAGGCGTTGATCCATCAACAGCCACTAGAATTTTCAAACTCTGGTCCATCAGAACTCACTGCATATGACGCAAAAGGAAAACCTATCGCGGCACAAAAACGAATCCAAATCCACAACTGCAATCGAAGGGCACGCCGCAGAGCATTCATGGCACGTTTTAAACGCCAAACACAAAATCAGCCTCGCCAACCTAGCGAAAATCAGTCCCGCTAAGCCGGTGTTAATCAACTTGGCGAAAGTTAGTCTTGCCAACTTGGCAAAATTTGGCTCCGCCAATCCAGTGCTAATCAACTTGGCGAAGATTAGCCCCGCCAACCTAGCAAAAATTAGCCTCGCCAACCCGGTGCTAATAAACTTGGCAAAAATTAGGCTCGCCAACCTGGCAAAAATCAGTCCCGCCAACCTGGCTAATATCAGCTCCACTAACCCGGTGCTAATCAACTTGGCAAGAATCAGCCCCGCTAACCTAGCGAGAATCAGCCCCGCCAACCTGGTGCTACTTAACCCCACCAACCTAGCGTTCCTGAGCCCCGCCTACCTGGTGCTCCTGAGCCCCGCCAACCTGGCGCTGCTCAATCCCGCCAACCTGGTGCTTCTCAGCCCCGCCTACCTGGTGCTCTTGAGCCCCGCCAACCTGGCGCTGCTCAGCCCCGCCAACTTGATGCTTCTCAGCCTCACCAACCTGGCACATATCAGTCTATATGAACAAAACTAGATGTCAGTTTGGCATGCACATATCAGCCACTTAGAAACAATTTTATATTATCATTCTAACAAATAAGTGAAGTTTGAATCTCATTGCACCTTAATTGTATCTGAGAACGAGAAAAATTATCCCTGCACGAATCTGAGTCCGAGTCCAAATCCGTGTCTGAATAGGAATCCGAGTCCGAGTAGGAATTCAAGTCCGAGTAGAAATCCAAAATCCGAGTCAAAATTCAAGTTAAAAAAAGGGGGGCCACCGCCGTGAGGCTAGCCTCGCGCCGCGAGGCCAGTCGCCCGACTAGCGTGCAGTGCATTTTTGCCTCATGCACTTAATTTAAATTCTCCGAAATTATTTTGTATATTTTATAAATTCAAATAAGATCCAAATTCTAATTAGAGTCTAATAAATTTTTGGGTATAAAATTCTAAATTAGTTTTCTTTGGATACAAAATTCTTAATTATTTTTTTTAGTTTGATAATTCTGCAAAATTCTAATTTGAGTTTAATTGATTTTGGGTGCAGAAAAAGGACCCGATACGATGAGTCTGGGTCAAATCCAACTGAAGGAATATTCCAAGATTTCATTAAGATCTCAATTTTATCTACATGGAAATATCTCCTCAAGATTACACCTTCTCAATTTTATCTATATGAAAACCGGCTCAACAATCGGGAGCCTATAAATACCCTTGAAGAAGAATAGAGAAGGATCTTTGGCAATTCAATTACACGCGAGAGTCTTGAAGTTTTGGTACCGACAGAAAAAAAGACCTTTTGGCTAAATCTCTCTCTCATACAAGAGTTCATGCTTCCTTCAAGAATCAGTAGAGAAGAAGAACGAGCTCGCCTCTAAATCATTGACATCGAATCGTCAATGGGGAAAGGACTGATCCCCATAACTGCCTCGAATCCTACAATTTTCTGTAAAAAGAGAGCAACGATCTATAAGTCCTCTCTGTCTGTTTTTTTCTTTATTTCTTTTCATTGTAATCAAATAAAAAAAAGATAAATTTTGATAATCAATAAGTTTTCTCTCATTCAATGGAATAGAACGATCTCTTGTTTATTCCAAAAACAAATTGATGACCACAGTGGGAGAAATCTCCAATACTGAAGAGGAGATGGTGGTCCAATCTAACGTCAACAAAATTGGAGAGACGATGGAGAAATTGGTGATCGAGGTCGAAGTCGGCCCAAAAAGTTCAAAATCACAAAAAGATTAACTGATAGTTTTGGATGACAAGGAGGCGTTGATCCATCAACAGCCACTAGAATTTTCAAACTCTGGTCCATCAGAACTCACTGCATATGACGCAAAAGGAAAACCTATCGCGGCACAAAAACGAATCCAAATCCACAACTGCAATCGAAGGGCACGCCGCAGAGCATTCAGGGCACGTTTTAAACGCCAAACACAAAATCAGCCTCGCCAACCTAGCGAAAATCAGTCCCGCTAAGCCGGTGTTAATCAACTTGGCGAAAGTTAGTCTTGCCAACTTGGCAAAATTTGGCTCCGCCAATCCAGTGCTAATCAACTTGGCGAAGATTAGCCCCGCCAACCTAGCAAAAATTAGCCTCGCCAACCCGGTGCTAATAAACTTGGCAAAAATTAGGCTCGCCAACCTGGCAAAAATCAGTCCCGCCAACCTGGCTAATATCAGCTCCACTAACCCGGTGCTAATCAACTTGGCAAGAATCAGCCCCGCTAACCTAGCGAGAATCAGCCCCGCCAACCTGGTGCTACTTAACCCCGCCAACCTAGCGTTCCTGAGCCCCGCCTACCTGGTGCTCCTGAGCCCCGCCAACCTGGCGCTGCTCAATCCCGCCAACCTGGTGCTTCTCAGCCCCGCCTACCTGGTGCTCTTGAGCCCCGCCAACCTGGCGCTGCTCAGCCCCGCCAACTTGATGCTTCTCAGCCTCACCAACCTGGCACATATCATTCTATATGAACAAAACTAGATGTCAGTTTGGCATGCACATATCAGCCACTTAGAAACAATTTTATATTATCATTCTAACAAATAAGTGAAGTTTGAATCTCATTGCACCTTAATTGTATCTGAGAACGAGAAAAATTATCCCTGCACGAATCTGAGTCCGAGTCCAAATCCGTGTCTGAATAGGAATCCGAGTCCGAGTAGGAATTCAAGTCCGAATAGAAATCCAAAATCCGAGTCAAAATTCAAGTTAAAAAAAGGGGGGCCACCGCCGTGAGGCTAGCCTCGCGCCGCGAGGCCAGTCGCCCGACTAGCGTGCAGTGCATTTTTGCCTCATGCACTTAATTTAAATTCTCCGAAATTATTTTGTATATTTTATAAATTCAAATGAGATCCAAATTCTAATTAGAGTCTAATAAATTTTTGGGTATAAAATTCTAAATTAGTTTTCTTTGGATACAAAATTCTTAATTATTTTTTTTAGTTTGATAATTCTGCAAAATTCTAATTTGAGTTTAATTGATTTTGGGTGCAGAAAAAGGACCCGATACGATGAGTCTGGGTCAAATCCAACTGAAGGAATATTCCAAGATTTCATTAAGATCTCAATTTTATCTACATGGAAATATCTCCTCAAGATTACACATTCTCAATTTTATCTATATGAAAACCGGCTCAACAATCGGGAGCCTATAAATACCCTTGAAGAAGAATAGAGAAGGATCTTTGGCAATTCAATTACACGCGAGAGTCTTGAAGTTTTGGTACCGACAGAAAAAAAGACCTTTTGGCTAAATCTCTCTCTCATACAAGAGTTCATGCTTCCTTCAAGAATCAGTAGAGAAGAAGAACGAGCTCGCCTCTAAATCATTAACATCGAATCGTCAATGGGGAAAAGACTGATCCCCATAACTGCCTCGAATCCTACAATTTTCTGTAAAAAGAGAGCGACGATCTATAAGTTCTCTCTGTCTGTTTTTTTCTTTATTTCTTTTCATTGTAATCAAATAAAAAAAAGATAAATTTTGATAATCAATAAGTTTTCTCTCATTCAATGGAATAGAACGATCTCTTGTTTATTCCAAAAACAAATTGATGACCACAGTGGGAGAAATCTCCAATACTGAAGAGGAGATGGTGGTCCAATCTAACGTCAACAAAATTGGAGAGACGATGGAGAAATTGGTGATCGAGGTCGAAGTCGGCCCAAAAAGTTCAAAATCACAAAAAGATTAACTGATAGTTTTGGATGACAAGGAGGCGTTGATCCATCAACAGCCACTAGAATTTTCAAACTCTGGTCCATCAGAACTCACTGCATATGACGCAAAAGGAAAACCTATCGCGGCACAAAAACGAATCCAAATCCACAACTGCAATCGAAGGGCACGCCGCAGAGCATTCAGGGCACATTTTAAACGCCAAACACAAAATCAGCCTCGCCAACCTAGCGAAAATCAGTCCCGCTAAGCCGGTGTTAATCAACTTGGCGAAAGTTAGTCTTGCCAACTTGGCAAAATTTGGCTCCGCCAATCCAGTGCTAATCAACTTGGCGAAGATTAGCCCCGCCAACCTAGCAAAAATCAGCCTCGCCAACCCGGTGCTAATAAACTTGGCAAAAATTAGGCTCGCCAACCTGGCAAAAATCAGTCCTGCCAACCTGGCTAATATCAGCTCCACTAACCCGGTGCTAATCAACTTGGCAAGAATCAGCCCCGCTAACCTAGCGAGAATCAGCCCCGCCAACCTGGTGCTACTTAACCCCGCCAACCTAGCGTTCCTGAGCCCCGCCTACCTGGTGCTCCTGAGCCCCGCCAACCTGGCGCTGCTCAATCCCGCCAACCTGGTGCTTCTCAACCCCGCCTACCTGGTGCTCTTGAGCCCCGCCAACCTGGCGCTGCTCAGCCCCGCCAACTTGATGCTTCTCAGCCTCACCAACCTGGCACATATCAGTCTATATGAACAAAACTAGATGTCAGTTTGGCATGCACATATCAGCCTGTATGAACAAAACTAGATGTCAGTTTGGCATAAGTAAACTTGGAAACCGAATTAAGTCTAAGTCAGCACACAATATTAGTTTAACTAAGCCAGTGTGCGAGACTAGATCAGTATGCCAAGCTCATCCAGTGTGCGAAGCTCATCCAGCATGCAAGGATCTTCTAGTGCACGAGGCTAGAGTTAAGCCTCAACCTCGCATAAGAATAGAAGAATACAAAGCTACTCAGCAGATTCATGCAAAATATATCAAACTAATGCTGGACATAGAATTAATCTGGGGGTTGACAAGTATAACTTCCATAACTTCTCAGAGACATCTGTCTGGACAAATAAAGCTCACACAAGAAGTGGGCTCCTCCTGCAAAAGATGGTTATATCAGCACCATATGGAGAAACTCCGGATTTGCTGAGATGTCTTGCAAATAAAAGAAGGGTGGCACGACCTCATCAGTCCTGCTGCTGTGAGGAGTTGATCGTAGCAGTTTTGACTCGCTGTTTCTGTCAAGCCCCAAAACCATCTACATTTAAACTGTTGTCAGCACCGGAATCCAATATTTCAGAAAGAAGATGGCTGCAAAAATAAAACTCTGACTCAGATTAAGACTTGCCTGCTTTCACATCTAATATGGTGAATAAGGGCAAGAAATTAGTCGTTGAAGAGTATCCCTCTGATATAGAAGAAGAGGAATGATGGCTCCCCCGCAATTACAAAAGATTAGCTAGGGGTTCTGACGAGAATATGAAGTATTCTGCGATCATTCGACCAAAACAATGCCGCGATCACACGCTCCCTCTGGGTCCAACAAAAGGACGGCCATATGGTCGAACAGTCGGCCGAGCTGAGTCAAAAGATTGAGGCGCAAGAATGCCTTATCCAAGAGCAACAAAAGAGTATCGAGAACCTCAAAGCGATGCTTGCGAAGGTATTGGACAACACTCAGAAAAACACAGAAGACGAAGCAGGGGGTTCTTCCTCTTCTAATTAGACCAAGAAGAATGAGACTAAATCCAACCGAGATACCGGGAGAAAAGGTGAGGACGAATATTTCGTTGATCCTCATGCCAAAAAATTGGAGAAGCTTCAAAATCAAATAGAAGTTTTGATGCATCGGAAAGGATTGCAAGAAACGGGGATTACGAGATCTTACCCAATAAAGTGGGATTCGGCACCATTTCCGCCTAAGTACAAGCCTTTGAAGTTAGAATCATATGATGGGAAAGGATCTTCAAACCAACATATGTATTACTTCCTGTTGCAGACCGACCATCTCATTGGCAATGACCCAGTGATGACAAGAATTTTTGCAAGTACTCTACGAGGGCCTGCATTCACTTGGTTTATGCAGCTGCTCTTGGGAACTATTAATGCCTGGTCTGATGTGGAAAGAGAGTTTCTTGCCTGCTTCTTTAAAGATGATACCGAAGTATCCATCCACTCTCTTCTGGCAAATAAACAAAGAGATAATGAGACGGTTAAAAGTTTCGTTAAGCGTTTTCGCGAAATGTCAGTGCAATACCCGCATGGCATGTCACAGAAAATATTAGTGGAGACTTGCAAACACAATCTCCAGATCAGAATATTAGTCAAGATGGGAGCAGTAGAGTCCAAAACTTAGAAGGATCTAGTTAAATAAGGGTAGCAAGTGGAAGACATAATCCGACGTATTAATGAGTATATGCCCAGAGGAGGACGGCCATGAATTATCCACGGCCATAATCATTCCATCCCAAGGAAAAAGAGGCAATGAGCACCAAACCTACTGCAAACAAAAAATATAGAATAATCGAGATTCTTCTAGAATGGAGATACGATTTCAAACATGAGCAAACAGTTACCCTGTTTAATTTGCTCAACAAAAAGGGAATGATCAGGTTATCCAAAAATCAGAGGTTAGAGGAAACTGGAAAAACAGATGATCCCAAGTATTGCCTCTACCATCAAAATATTGGGCACCCGATCAAGCATTGTTATGATCTGAAAGATAAAATTCAGGCACTCGTTGATGCAAATGTGATCCAATTGAGGCCTGAACAAAAAAAGGTGTACACAAATGCAACGACAGTAAAATGATTGTCATAAATTATAAAAAAAGAAAAAATTCAAAAAAATTCAAAAAAAATGTACGAATTTTTGTTGCCCAATGCCAACATGGCAACGAAAAAAGAGTAAAACTCTTACCAACCCTATCATATTAGGGATAAGAGTATGAAATTAAATAGCCCAAAGCAAGATCGCAAGGCTATTCCCACGTACAACGTGAGGCTAAGCCAGCATAAAATTATCTAAGGTATGAAACTAATTTGAGACTAAGCCAAAGTAAAAACATCTAGATCCGAGGCTAACTCGAAACTAAGCTAGCATTCATGGTTATACTAGTGCGCGAGGCTAAGCTAGCCACAGAACTTATCCAGAGTACAAAAGTGAATAGAAATGTGAGGCTAAGGTTCAGTCCCACATAGTCTGTTACAAAAAAAAAAAAATTTATTACCATATGACGAACTTAATGGACAGCCAAATAAGTCCCATGTAAGGGATGCGACCCATATCCAACCAAACAAGGATATTTATGAAGACAGTGTAAAGAATGCGAGGGTAATACCTGCGAACAACGCAAGAATATGCAATGCAAAGCCAGTGTGTAGGACTCATTCAAAAATGCAAAAGCTCCAAAATGCGAGGCTAATTTACAATCCCGCATAGAACAGTTGAAGTGCGAGAATAACACATACACAAGGCGAGTCCAGCCTCCACCTCCCTGGGCGAGCCCAACCTCCTCTTCGCGCGACGAGCCCAGTCTAGCACATCGCTCAGCAAGCCCAGCCTTCGTCTCACACGGCGAGTCTAACCTCGGTCTCGATAATTTCATTACTGGAAGAGATGTAGAATATATAGTAAAATTGCAGTCGAGTATAAAATTTTCAATATGTAAAGATAAGCCAGCGTGCGACAGACATAACGTGCGAGGCAGATCCAAAGCACGAAGAAGTCCAAAATGCAAAGCTAACTTTCAGCCACGCGTAAACTTCAAAGAAGAAGAAGAAGTCGGCCAATTGAATTTCAATGACCATTCAAATGTGGCCCACACAGGGGGTGGGACCCACATCAATAAACTTCGTATGCAAGGCAAAGCAAACTCCGTATACAATGTGATGCCAAGCCAGCGTAAAGTCATCTAAATGCGAGGCTATGCTCACGGCCAAAGTGCGAAGCTCACTCTCATCCCCACATAAACTTCAAACGATGGAAGGTCAAACACTACGTTAGGGACTTAAGGCGACATGCCAACAACAGCTTTACATAATATCTGATGAAAAAGAAGGTGGTCATTGATTTACAATAGTTCATAACCAATCAAATGAGCCCCACACAGGGGGTGGGACCCGTATCCAGTAAACCTTGCGGTTAAGCATGTGTAAAGGGATCAAGATGCGAGGCTAAGCTCATGTAAAGTAACTAAAGCACAATGCTACGCCTGCGTAGAATGCGAAGTTATACTCGCAACTAAATGCGAATTTAAGTCAGTGTGTAAGGTTAAGTTAGTACATGAATCTAACTCAGTGTGTGAGGCTAAACTAGTACACAATTCCAACTCTGCATATAACACAAAGTTATATTAGCCCAATCGCGAGGCTATGCCAGCTTAAAATGCTAAGACCATGAATATAGGGCTAAGCTTACATCCTGAATGCGCAACAACAAATCGAGTTGTATCAAGTGCACATCTTGAGAGCGTTTAACAAGAAAGTTAAACGAAGAACTTTCAAAGAAGGAGACATTATTTTAGCTATCAAAAGACCAATGATCATGACCCACAAGGGTAAGGGAAAATTCGAACCCAAGTGGGAAGGACCTTTTGTAGTAGAAACTGTCTGCTCAAACGGAGCCTATCGTCTGATCAATCAAGACAACGACAGAATGATGATGCATATCAATGACAAATTTTTGAAGAAATACTACTTCTAGTCACCTTCAACAAAAAGGAGGGAAAGAAAGGTTAATGAATCAAATGTCCAATACTATCAAAACTAACGGGTAGAGAAATCAAAAATTTCTCACCAACCCCATTTTACTGGGGGTAGCAATAAACCCTAACCACTAAAGCAAAAGAGGAGAGGGAACATTTGGCATTTAAGACCAAATAAAACTCTCAACAACTCACCATGCTGAGGAGAATAATATGGCTAGCCTAACGCAAACGACGATTGGTAAATGCACCTCAAATCCGTTGATAGGTAGGGGTTTGCTTAAAATCCTATGATAAATTTGTCATAATATTATCGTATAAGGATAAGTTATAACCCAATGCTTCAAAAGTAAAGGGGAGAGGAATTCAAACCCTCGACAACCCATCATACTGAGGTAAAAAGTATGAATCGCCCAATGTTTCGAAAGCAAAAGGAAGAGAACAAGTTTCTCGCCAACTTTTCATACTGGGGTAAAGCATGAACCATCCAATACTTCAAAAAACAAAGGGAAGAGAAAAATAAAATTCTCAACAACTCATCATACTGTGGAGAATAGTATGGCTAGCCCAATGCAAAAGGCAATTGGTAAAGGCATGTCAAATCCGTTAATAGCTGGGGATTTGCTAAAAATCCTATAAACATGTCACGTTAAGCTCTTAGCTCAGACAACGAGATTCAAATCGGCTCAAAACTATCAAATCTGTCATGTTAAACTTTTATCTCTGACAGCGAGATTCAAATCACCTCAAAACAACCAAATCTGTCATGTTAAATTCGTAACTTTGATAGCAAAATTCAAACTATCTCATTACAAAATCAACAAATCTGTCAAATTAAGCTCTTACCTTTAACAGTAAGATTTAAATTATCACACACTACAATAAATAGTTTCTTTGATGGTCCTAATCCGATCATCGGCTCTGTTTGTCACCTAGACGAGTCATCTAGGCATGTGCAATTAGGCGCACCTACCGAAACTGATAATCCTAACCCTGATCATCTTGGCATGTACAATTAGACACATCTGCTAAAACTTTATGGGTACGTTTAATAGTATACCTCTATCCATTCTTCGATCCTAATTTCATTATTCTGGCTCTGTCTGTCAGCTAGGCAAGTCACCCCTCAATTCGAAAACAATCACCAAACTGTTTGTCAGTTAGGCGAGTCATCGGTTCTATTTGGCAACCCAAATGAGTCACATCACAATCAAAAAACTCAATTTATTAAGTTATTTTCGCACTCTTAGCAAGTTTCATATCCACGAACTCATCCACCAATTTCAAAAGAAAAATTCAAAGTATTTTAAAATTTTGCTAAAACAAATGGAGGAACAAAATTTTAAAAACTTTAGAGGAAGTTTTGTAGAACGAGAAAAATTATCCCTGCATGAATTCGAGTCCAAGTCTGAATCTAAGTCCGAGTAGGAATCCTTGTCCGAGTAGAAATCCAAAATCCGAGTCAAAATCCAAGTTAAAAAAAGGGGGCCACCACCGCGAGGCTAGTCACGCATTGCGAGGCTGCGTCGCGAGGCCGGTCGCTCGGCCTCACGCGCAGTGAATTTTCACCTCTCACACTTAATTTAAATTTTTCAAAATTATTTTGTGTATTTCACAAATTCAAATAAGATCCAAATTCTAATTATAGTCTAATTAATTTTTGGGTACAAAATTCTAAATTAGTTTTCTTTGGATAAAAAATTCTTAATTAGTTTTTTCTGAGTTTGATAATTCTGCAAAATTCTAATTTGAATTTAATTGATTTTGGGTGCGGAAACAAGACCCGATACGATGAGTCTGAATCAAATCCAGCTGATGGAATATTCCAAGATTTTATTAAGATCTCAATTTTATATACATGGAAATATCTCCTCAAGATTACACCTTCTCAATTTTATCTATATGGAAACCGACTCAACAATCTGGAGCCTATAAATACCCTTGAAGAAGAATAAAAAAGGATCTTTGGCAATTCAATTACACACGAGAGCCTTGAAGATTTGGTACCGGCAGAGAAAAAGATCTTTTGGCCAGATCTCTCTCTCGCTCAAGAGTTTGTACTTCCTCCAAAAATCAGCAGAGAAGAAGAACGAGCTCGTCTCCAAATTATCGATATCGGATCGTCAATGGGGAAAGGACTTATCCCCACAACTGTTTCGAATCCCACGATTTTCTGTAAAAAGAGAGTGACAGTCTATAAGTCCTCTCTGTTTGTTTTTTCTTTATTTCTTTTCATTGTAATCAAATCAAAAAAGAAAATTTTTGATAATCTGTAATTTTTCTCTGAATCAATGGCAATAGAAAGATCCCATGTTTTCCCCAAAAACAGAAGTTACTTAAGTCCAAAGTATTTGATTTAGAAAAGATTATCAAATAAATTTCTCTTGATCTACAAGATTAAATATGACTTATCTAATCAACAAATTATAAACAAGTACTAGAGTACTCATACTCAACAAAATACTCAACAAAGAAAAGAAGTTTTAAACCTTCTTTTGTAAAAGAATTAATCTAGCATGGTATGCACGTTTATATAATGCTTCTATTGTTACATGAAAATGATATGGTTTCATGGGTCACTTTTTGAATTCATGTCGCATACAATATAGAATAAAGATTATCAAGCAGATTTGGGAATCAAAAGTTATTATTCCTAACCAAAATAGACATATATGAATATCCATGTTACATCTTGAGTCTTAACATATATGAATATCCATGTTACATCTTGATTCTTATAAATAGGTGCATTCAGCTTGGGAGTAAGGCAACATATGACATTTGGATTCTGGTTGCTTACAACACATTATAGGCAATTAAAATCAGTCCCTTAATCTGAAAAATATGTGGTGTTCGACAATAATGGTAAAAGTAAGTTTGTCGGAACTTGCAAAGTAAATAATGATTCTCTTAAACTCATTAATGTTTTTATTTGTTGTTGGTTTAGAGCACAATTTATCTCCATTGGCCCATTTTGTGATAAGATTTGTCAATTCTTTTTCAGTCTACTATGTGTTTTATAATACATTGGGAAACATGCTTAACTATATCTATTGGAAAAGATATGCTAATGTTTACACCATGGACTATAATGATATACATTATAATCGTGCAAAATATCTGGTTGCTAGGGGAGAGGATGCTTATCTATGGCATAGGAGACTTGGACATGCTAGCATGAGATTATTGCAAAATTTCTATGAGAAGGAGCAAATTAGATTTACCACTCACCACTTTCAAGAGTACTAAGGTATGTGAAGCATGTATCAGGAAAATTTAGTAGCTCATCTTTCAAAAGAAGAGACCAGATAAGTATTACTGAACCTCTATATGTGCTTCATTTAGACTTATTTGGTCCAATCAGTAAACAAAGTCTATGTGGTAAGAAGTATTATCTAGTCGTGATTGATGATTATTAAGATTCAAATGGCTTATATTTCTATCCAATAAAAATGATTGTTTTAATACTTTTAACAGTTTTTTAAAAGAGTTGAATGAAAAAGATCTCTGCATTAATATTATTACATTTGATTGTAATGCCTCATTTTTCACCTAACTCCAAAAACGAAATGCTCTATCCATGGGCAAAACCCAAACAGCATGCACGTAATTTGTATCCATAATAAATACACATATTAGAGTTAACAATAAATGAATGAATCTACTAAATAACACAATATCAGGATATATCTACCTTTTATTAAAACAAGGAGAAGATGAATATGTACAAGATATATAATCCAATATGCAAAAGAACATCACTGAATCCCAAAATCAAAAGCATAAAAGATCCTTTAGATACTAGTTTTCCATCTACTGTTGTGCTTTTGCCTACTCCAAGAAATATAGATCATCTACTAGTGGTGAAGTATTCCTCTCGAACTCCACACCTAAGATTTGAGAACCAGGGTTAAACCCCGAAAAGTCGAGAACAAAAGAATAGAATAGGATAGTGGTAGATGATAAGGTAAGAGTCAAGGAAGCATATGCAAGATAACTATTATAAGTCAGATATCCATGTGAACTTGTTGTGTAACTTAGGTGCAACATGAGTTTATATATATAATCAATGTGTTAATAAGTAATTGACAATCAACAACATAAATAACATAAATCTCTAATATCACATGTACCATGCATATCCATAAAAGAATTAGGGATAGACCCCATTATATATATCCAATACTACACAACTTGTCAAAAATCTAGAGGTGGAACCCACGAATCCAAGAGACCACCATCTATTGGACCGTGTAGTACTTAGCTCTTAATAATTTTCCTAATTCTTGCTTAGTATATAATCCTATCATGATTTTAAGTTCGTGTTTCAAGGAGCCTCGACATACCCGAGGCATGGCCAATAATAATAATAATATTAGTAAAATATGTGGGCTTGTTATTAGAAGGCATATTCCATAGGATTGTGAGCTCTATACTAATATGTATATACGACAGGATCATGGGCTCTATACCAGTAGTTATATACCACGGAGTTGAGGGCTCTTATGCCTCAAGATCGGGGGCTATATACAAATAGGTATATACCACAAGATATCAGTAATATATATAAATACGCACACACATGTGTATGTTAACTCCCGGAAATCTATTCATACTTCTATTGTTTAGTTTCTCATTATTATCATGTTTAATATAATATCCAAGTAATTATACGCATGCTCAGTATTTCTCTACATCATATAGTGTCGGCGAAAATTTCTGGAAAAACAAAGCAGATCTGTAAATTCAGAGTTGGAAGTTCGCAACTCGGCGGATCCGCGAACCTAAGAGACTGAGGTTCGCTACCCAGACGACAGAACAGGTTCGCGAATCTAAAATTAAGATTCGCGATACTGCCCATAGCATCCGGGTAGGGGTTTAATACAAAGCCGTCCGACCCGAACAAGAGAGTTGCTACCTCGGATCTTAGAGATAACTGCCAAACAAATGCAGCGGCATTACTCCTGTCGTGGGAGCAACCACCTAACGAATATGACGACACTTCTCGAGTAGTGGGAGCTAACGGTCGAGCAAATGAGGCGGGACGTTACTCTAGAACTCTTATAAAAGGTGGGAGAACAAAGAGAAGGGGACAGATATCTTTTCCTAAAATTTACCCCTTGTGATCAAGAGTTAAGAGCCCTTATTTTTCCTTTAACCAACTGAGAGAAATTGTACGGAGTGTCAACGGAGAGCAGAATCGTCCTCCATAGCTACATCAAAACCCAGCTTTAAACAAAGAGAAAATCCATCTTCCTCATCTTCTGTAAACGGAAAACCGTTAGATTGTAATTTTTTATTGAAAAGACTTCAATATAAAAGGCTTGCAACTTTTATGGCGATCAGAGGATTGGCGACTCCACTAGGGACTCCCATCACCTCCGGTGATCTGGTGGTAGCTCAATCCGACAACATTCCAGTTGGTAGTATGGTCGACTCGCTCACCATTCACGTTGACCAGGAAACGTATGAAGAATTCCTTTCTTCAGACTCCAAGAGCCCTACTTCGCTAAGGGGATGCCATAAAATCTCCAAGGAGTCAATCCCTAAGGAGGCTTTAATGGCAATAACTCAGCCAAGGGAGTCGACAGACTAAATTGGTCTGAAATCCTCTTCCTCAACATTGGGCTCTAGGCCAGTTTCGGTTAAGACTCTTGATCCCTCAAGCAAAATGGACCAAAGTCCCCGCTTCAATAAGGGAAAACGACCACTATCCACTCCGCGAGACTATGACGCGAAGAAGGAGGTTCCTCACACTCGTACAACAAGAAGAAACCTAAGAAGAAGCAAAGTTCGTGCCATTCGCAGGACCACGCAGTAAAAGAAAGCCGCCAACTCATCATCGCAAAGGTCTACTGTACAAGTATGGAAGCCAAAATGCGAGGTGGTAAAAGATCGGAACACGGAAGGATTTACTCACGTTCTTACAAGAAACGGAGTAACTCCACAAAAACCATCTATGAATACAAACGTGGAGCATACATCCGCGTTCCTCGTGTCCCACAGGGGAAACATGATCACACAATTAAAGAAGTCCGCGAAGCCTGCGAACCTCAAGTTCGCGAAAGACGTGCGCCTATCTTTAAGGCTAACCTTGTCTCACTCACTGTCCTAGCAAGAGAGAGCAAAAGAAGACTATCTTCCGATACAAGAGATCTTAGGAAACTTCTAAACAGAAAAATGGAAGAATTCCATACATCTCATTGCCATTACGAACGACTGATCAATGCAGTACTATCTCACTGTCATTGTTCAGCCCATGCTAGACTGTCGGTGTTCCATCGGATATCATCCCAACCGGTGAAGAGAAGGCGACGAAACAGGCCCGAGTTTTCTGAGCCTGAATATCCCAAAGTATCATCCAATATGATAAGTATCGGGGAAAAGAAGAAAAAGAAGACGAAGAAAGTCTTCGAAGGGGTTTCTGACTCGGAGCTTTCTTCGGGTTCGAAGGAAGAGCGAGGAGTCTTCCAAAACACTCGACTCAGGAGTGGGATGACAGTCCCCATGAACTATAGGCAAATGGCGGGAATCTCTTCCGATGAAGAAGACACGATCAAGTCTGTTATGGCGGACTCACAAACATCCAATTAATTCCTGGAAGACTCTGCCTCTGCATATATGACTCAAAACAACATCTCAGAAGAGTTCGTGTGGAGAATGGATGAACAAGACAAGAATATCCAGCAACAGAAGGATGCTATCAACGAACTCAAAGACATGTTATATGTTCTGGTGGAGCTGGAAAAGACTAGATCAAAGAAGACATCTTCGCACTCAAAAACTGATAAGGCGGAAGAAAAAGGTCATGAAAAAGAATCAAAACATCATGAGGATAATGGTAACAGCTCCATGCATCAAGAAGGAAACGCAAATGCTGTCTGGATGGAAAGCTTCCAAAATCAATTGAACGCTCTCATGCATAAGAGCGACCTACAAGAGTTAGATGTGGTAAGGCCATATCACATAGAATGGGAAAGTGTGCCATTCTCAGAAAGCTACAAACCATTGAAGCTCAAATCTTTTGATGGTAAAGGATCACCAAACCAGCACCTCTACTACTTTAAGTCGCAAATTGGGCATTTAGCCAGAAACGACCCCATTATTACACGGGTATTTGTTAGTAGCTTAACAGGACTAGTTTTTGAATGGTTCCGAAGGCTAGAACCAGGAACCATTAATTCATGGAGTGACATGGAAAAAGCCTTTCTGACCAGGTTCTATGAAAATGACATGGAGGTGTCAATGTCGGCGCTTCTAACAACTAAACAAAAAAAAGGAGAATCAGCCCGGGACTTTATCAAGAGGTTCCGGAATAATTCTCTTAGATGCCCGCATGGGATGCCAGAAAAGACCTTGGTAGAAACCTGTCGACATAATCTGTCGACTAAGGTTCTGACCAGGATGGGAGCAGTAAAATCCACTACTTGAAAAGACCTTGCCCTACAAGCTGAAGAGGCTGAGGAGATCGCATAAAGGCTCGAAGAAGAAGGAGGCGAGGAGAAGCAGAAACTTAATGGTGATAACAACCATAAGCCCCGATCCCGGGGATATAAAGAGAAAGAGACAATGGTGACGGATGCCCCACAACCCGTAAAAACTTCTCCGAAGCTCCCTTCTCAAACACGTATACCTCAAAAACAATATTCCTTCAAGGATGAGTATACGAAAACCATCTTCAATCTCCTCATGAATAAGAAGATGCTGAAACTCCTAGAGCCTAAATGACCAGAGGAAGCAGGAAGAGTTAATGATCCTAATTACTGTGTTTACCATAGGATTATTAACCACCCTATCCAAAATTGTTATATCCTTAAAGACAAGATTCAAGCCTTGGTGGACGCCAATGTCATTAAGCTCCAAGAACACCAAAAAAAGGTTACTGCGAACATGGTGATTGTCAAGCTCGGTAAAACTCCTGACTGGATAGAATCAACAGTTCAAAACAGAGTGCAACCCATTCCTAGAGGTACGATGCAGGTTGTGAATTTTGATCCGCATCAATAGCAGGAGAAAAGATTATTCCCCTTCGAGACCGATAGGGAGAGATAATGTGGGTGCATCCGGATCTTCTCAATGATAAACAATGGACTTCCAACTCACCTGGAAGAAGGCGAAAATGGAAGATCTTTACTTCCAATGTCGTTTCCATAATTTTCGAAGTTGAAGGAGTCATTCCTACTCTAACAGATTCGGAAGAAGAAGTAGGAAACTCTCTGGTGGCTGATGCGGATCCCCCTCCCACAGGGACCCGTTCGGAAAAAGACTATTTGAAGAACTATGGCCAGGCCACAGAATCTCGACCATCTTTGGAGAAAACCAAACAAAAAGAGTTTAAGTTTGATAAAGTTCTGAAGAAGAAGGGAAAAGAGCCTATGGAGGATTTGCCGAAGTCATTCCAGTTCGATATCTTAACACAATTAGCCAATATTCCTGCGAGAATAACCTTGGACGAGCTCCTGAAGCTTTCCAAATCTTTAAGAGAAGCTCTGCAAGATTCAGATGTATTCTTGGCACAGATACCAGAGATATTTGAGGAGGAATCTCTTTGCGCAACGTGTCACCAAGTCTCCAGTAAGACCGTACCATACATTGCTTTCTCTTCGGAAGATATGCAAGTCAAGAGCAACAAGCATCATCGCCCTTTGTATTACAAAGGATACATAGGGTCTACGGAGATTGATCGCATTCAAGTTGATCCAGGCTTGGCCTTGAGCATCATGCCACGGAGAATGCTACGATATCTTGGAGTGCTGATGAATAGATTAGTGGCGACTAATACTAACAGTAGTAGATCGCTAGGTAAGATAAAGCTCAAGTGCCAAATCGACGACCTGAAGACGGAAGTCACGTGTTACGTGATAGACGCGGACACATCATACAATCTGCTATTGGGGAGACCTTGGATCCATAGCAATCTCATTGTGCCCTCCATGTTACACCAATGCATGAAATATGTCAACAAAGACGGGAACGTAAGAACGCTGATCGCAGAAAAGCAACCCTTTAAAGGAGTTGAAAATTACTTTACTGGCGTATTACTGTACCAAGATGCGTTCGGTGTTTCAGATCAGCCTGTTCCAGATGACTCTGATAGCAGCGAGGAAGCTGATACAGAATCAGGGGACGTAATTTGGGACGGTGAACTCATTGTGATAAGCCTTGAAGGCTTAGATGTAAATAACACCGTTCACTCTGATGGTGAATGGGTGATAAATAAAAATTTAGAGTTTGCTTATTCTTCTGGTGTTGATTCTGAGCCCTCAAGCACTAGCACAGATGCATTCAGTGATTGTGTGAATGAGATGTATTTTCTGACTTCCTTCCAAGCACCTATCCGATCATCCTTACATGAATTAAGTCATGACGTTGAAAGTGCTAACCGGGTCGTTTAAGGTTCCTCCCAAAAACGGAACCCAGAAAACCATAGTATTTGGAAGGGCAAGTTACAAAAACAAAAAAAAATACTAAGATTCTGAAGAAGAATAGGGAAAACCCGAGTTCTTCTATTATGATGAAAATTCTCGTAGATTAATAAAGAAGATGGGATATAATCTGGCCGAAGGCAGGGGGTTGAACTTCGGAAAAGGAAGAAGGACAATCCTTCAACCTTTTGTCTTAGAGAGAAAAATACCAGATTATTACCAGAAAACCGGCAGGGGGTTGGGATACGTCACCACTCCCGAAGGTTCCTCAAGTGGGAAAACCAAAGAAAGACAATGCGATCACTCGTCATAATCATCCTGCTGGGACTCAGATGTCAGTATTGGCATGATTTTTCACGAAGTGTCCGCGAACATGGCTTCTGCGATCCAAGAAGACGAAGACTTAGAGGAAGCCTCGCCGATAAGAGACGACCCCTGGGCCCAGCATCTTAATGTGAAATGGGAGATTCAGTTTGAACAGCGCGAACCTCCAACTGAAGACAAAGTAATCCAAATAAATATGAGAGATGAAAAAAAATCCCAAACCCATATTCATAAGTGAGAACCTATCCTCGGAAGAAAGTTGATGTCCCTCATTTGCGAATACATTGATATTTTCGCCTGGAGTATGAAAAAATGCCAGGATTAGATCCAAGTGTGGCGGTTTACAAATTAAACATCCGGCCAGAAGCTAAACCAATAAAACAATAGCAACGAAGATTCCGTCCAGAGATTATAGAAGCTATAGAAGCTGAAATCAAGAAGTTGATTGAATTATGCTTTATTCGCGAGGAACAGCACCCTGATTGGGTCGCGAATATAGTTTCCGAAACCAAGAAAAATGGAAAAATCCGAATTTGTATAGATTTCAGAGATTTGAATGAGGCTTGCCCCAAAGACAAATTTCCGTTACCAATCACAGATATTATGATAGATAATACTTGTGGGTATGAACGTATGACGCTTATGGATGGGTTCTAGGGGTATAATCAAATAAAGATTTACTCTGATGATGAGAAGCATACGTCCTTCAGGATGCCACTCGGGGTGTACTGTTATACAGTCATGCCCTTTGGTCTAATGAATGCAGGTGCCACGTATTAACGCGCCATGAACATAATATTCCAAGAGCACCTCCGGAAGACAGTGGAATATTACGTGGATGACCTAGCGACTAAGAGCAGAAGCAAAGACGATCACTTGAAGGACTTGAAGGTAGTATTTGACCTCATGAGGAAACACCAGCTCAAGATGAATCCAACTAAGTCCTTCCTGGGGGTTTCTAGTGGAAAATTCCGCGGTTTTTTCGTAACGTCAAAAGGAATACATCTTGATCCCGATAAGCTCAAGGCTATCCAGGATATTATTGGCAGTGAAAATTTCCAGATAAATGGACTTTTCCACAACAGAACGCGGAGCTAACTCAGTAGCTCCGCGTTTGGCTATTTTAGCCTCGCGTTTGAGTAAAACGCGGAGCTATTCAATAGCTCCGCGTTCTGGTTTCTTAGCTCCGCGTTTTGATACAATTAGCTCTGTGTGAGCAGAATCAGAATCATAAATTGATTGAGATTGAGATTTGGGCTTATCTAATATCCAAATTAAGTCCAATCAGAACTCTAAATCAAGAGATTTAAATCAAAACTAAGATATTTGATTGGAATCCTTGATGAATACAAAGTCTATTTAAATAGAAACTCTCATATTATTCTAAGGCTATAAATACCCTTTTGAGGAAGCCCTAGAGATCTTTTTCGCATCTTAGAAAATTCGAGTTACGCATGAGAGCCTTGAATTCGTGAAGACCAGAGAAGATCAAGATAAAGTCGGCCGTCATCTTCAAGACAGAAGATCATCGTCGTCAGATCGTCAAAAAGAACTACTAGTTATATCCCATTGCCACATAGATCCCACGTTTTATATTGTAAAAGAGAGCGATAATTTATAAATCCTCTCGTTTGTTCTTTTTCTTTTGTTTACTTTCATTGTAATCTAAGCTGTATTCAATGGAAGGAAAGCAAATTTCTACTGCGAACAAACTGGCGACCATAGTGGGAGAAATCTCTTTCACCAAAGAAGAGATCGTGGCCCAATCTGACGTCGAGAGGATCGGATCCGACGTAAACATGCTAGTCGTTGAGATCGACCAGCGAAAATATGAGGAGTACCTCTCCTCTGAGTCAGGTAACCTGATCGAAATGTGACGCTATCGTCGCGTGCGCTCCAATACCCGTAAATTGGGTAAACGAGAATCCACCGTTAATCGGGGACCCGTGGAAACCGCGGCCATAGAGCCGTCGTTTGAGCAGGAAACCCTAGCCGAGGATAGCCTCTCTACTGCCGAAGAAGGTTTGGAAACTGGATTGACCAGAATCCAACTCCGAAACAGAAATCAGAGATCTGGCAGCAGAACGCGAGGGTACAGTACCTCGCGAACTGGCATGCGTTAATCGCAAGACCAGTCACTATCGCGTTAAATGCAAAGCTACAACTTGCGTTAATCGCAAGGACAAGCTAGCTTGTGATTATCCACGCGAGCCTATTTTATCTAGATTTGAAACCAGAGAAGCTCGCGTAAATCGCGAGGATAAAATATTGATAGAGCCAGCGCGTGATGGTGATTCTCTGCGCGAGGCTAAGACTGAGCCTAGCATTAAATGCGAAACTAGTAAGACTTGCGTTAATCGCAAAGTTCCTGACACTCGCATAAAACGCGAGGATAAACTTCCTTTAAAGCCAGCGTGTGATGGTGATTCTCCCCGCAAGGCTAAGACTGATCTTAGCATTAATCGCAATGACGGTGAAACTCGCGTTAATTGCAAGAGTCCTTACCTTCGCGTGAATCGCGAAGATGATTGGCAAATTTGCGTTAATCGCAAAAATCGAGTTAAATGCAAAGTTATGACTTGCGTTAATTGCAAGAATAAGCCAGCTTGCAAGAATTTTCTTCCACGTGGGGCTAATATTTCAGAAGATAAACTTCTGCAAAAACATCAAGCCAACGAAAAACGCGAGGCTAGCGTATCCAAATGCAAGGCTATTTCTCAGCCCCGCGTGTCAAAACACGAAGCTATCTCTCAGGTCCGCGTAAATTAACCCAAATACCAAATCAGGGTTGATCATCACACTAGTGGACCAGAATTGGACTCCACTGATCTCAAGAAGCTTCAGTGGGCTCCTGGACTCTCTCAACAGCTGAATGGGCCCCACAACTCCATATCTAAAGCCACTGATTTCAGGGAGTATCTAACCAAGAAAAGAAATATAAATCAAGTCCAATCTGAACCTACTTGTCATTACCAGCAGTTTATGACAGCAGTATCTGCTGTAGTGGACAGTTGTTGTTGCAGCAAGAACATGATATCAGTGTTCGACCGGTTGACTGAGTCAGACGAAAACCCTGCCAAGAAGACGAAGATTACTCTCTGAAGAAAAGAGTGGAGAATTGTAATCTCTAATATGGTCAGAAAGGGTAAGAAAATCATAGAAAGGAATGATGATTCAGAATCAAGTAATGAAGAACTCATCATTTTACTCGACTTAAGTAAGGTGCTATCCCGGCCTGAAACTATAAGAAACTTGTGAAAGGTTCTTATGACGACAATAGTGACAACTCGGCCATAGATTCTCCTCGTTCTTCGTTATCGTCTAAATTGCAGAAGTCAGCATCACATATGATGGATAGATCTACTGATATCGACCAAAGATTTGAGGTCCAAGAACAAATGATTCGGGAGCAACAAATGACAATCGAGCATCTTAAAATGATGCTCTCAAGAGTGGTGGAAAATACTCAAAAAATTGTCGAGGATAATGCCAAGAAGGGAAAAGAAACTCCGTTCAACAAAATGAACGAGGAATATAAAGAAGAAAAAGCCCACTCGACCATGAGGACGAGGATAAATATTCTTTTCATGACCCTCATGAAGAGAAAATTGAGAAGTTACAAAGCCAACTCGAAGTACTAATACACAAGAATAAGTTGAAAGAATCAAGGGTCTCAAGACCATACCCGCCTGAATGAGATTTGGCACCATACCCTGAGAAATACAAACCGTTCAAATTGGAGCCATATGACGGGAAAGGATCTCCCAGTAAATATATTTATTACTTTTTGTCTCAAGCAGGGCATTTAATGGGCAATGACCCAGTAATGACTAAAGTATTTGCAAGTACCTTGCGAGGGCCTGCCTTCGCTTGGTTTATGCAGTTGCCCTTAGGTACTATTAATACCTGGCTTGATGTTGAGAAGCAATTTCTCGCACGTTTCTTCGAGGATGATACCGAAATTTCGGTTCATTCCCTCCTTGCAACTAAACAAGGAGAATAAGAAACGGTAAAAAACTTCATAGAAAGATTCCGGGAGAAGTCCGTGCACTGCAAACACGAAATGGTCCAGGAAACTCTGGTAGAGACATGTCGACATAATCTAAGACGAACGTGCTCTTGAAAATGGGGGCCGTAGAGTCTAAGACTTGGAAAGATTTGCTCAAACAAGGTGAGCAAGCCGAAGATTTGATCCACAGAGTTGAAGAATCTCGTGGAGCCCGAAATTCCGAAAATAATAGATCTTACACACAGAACATTAACAAAAATAAGAGGAAAGCAGTGATGGCGTCAGAAGACGCTCCACAAAAGGCGAACTCTCCAAACCCGAAGCCCCAAAATCAAAAGGGCACAAGACATAATAGGCCCCAACAAGAAAGGACCTATACTTTTAAGGCAGAACAAACGCCTACACTCTTTCATCTACTCCTTAGGAAGGGAATGTTGAAACTTCCAGAGAATAGAAAATCGGAGGACGCTGGTAAAACCAACGACCCCAACTATTGTCTCTACCACAGAAATGTCGGACACCCTACCAGGGACTGTTATTCTCTGAAGAACAGGATAGAAGCTGGAGTCTTGACGCTAAAAGAGGAGCAAAAGAAGGTTACTACCAATATGGCAACCCTAATGGTAGGAACCCATGAGTTCCCCGCGGGGGTGACCCCAATACCGGAGGGAAAACTGGTCATGAAAAATCATGACCCACATAAGAAGGCACAGAAAGGACTTGTCCCCATAACAACTCAAAGAGGGGAAGTCATGTGGATCCACCCTGATCTATTACAGGATGAACAGTAGACCACCTCAAATAACCAGAGGAAAAAGCGGACTAGTAATACTATTTTCACAAAAATAAAGGAGGAATACATAATATCGGGAGCCTTCACAGATTCTGAAGAAGAGCCCAAAACTATGGCCACTCATCAACATGGGGCGGGCCCTTCTGGCACTCGATCTAGTAAATCATACCTCAAAGACTACACCAGAGTGGACCTAAAGAATATATACAGGGAACTCGCAAAGCCTGTGAAACAAAATGAACTTCGTTTCCAGAAAAATCCTGCAAGAGACGAAGAAGCCAAGGAGGCTGCATTTAAGTTTGATATAATAGCTCAGCTGGCAAATATTTCAGCTCGAGTCACGCTTTATGAGTTGTTGCGATTGTCGAAATCAACTCGCGAGGCGTTAAGAGAGCCCTTGGCAGATTCTGAGTCACTCCTAGCTCAGATTGTCGAGCCAGCTGACCAAGAACAGGACTCTTGCCTCCGCTGTCATCAAGTGAGGAGGCAGGTCCCGCAGATTACTTTCTCTCCAGAGGATATGCAAATAAGGAATATAAAGCATAATAGGTTTTTATATTTCACCGGATATGTCGGATCCACAAAGGTGGACCGTATTCAAATTGATCTGGGGTCCGCATTAAGCGTTATTTCTAGAAGACTGATGCAACTATTGGGGATTTCTCCCCATCGTCTGACACTGACGAATACTACAATATATGGGTTTAACGCTAATTATAGCTGTCCTCTCGGCAAAATCAGACTTCGATGTCAAATCAGAGATCTGAGAACAGAAGTTACATGCTATGTTATAGACGCAGACATGTATTATAACATTTTACTGGGGCGACCATGGATACATGCCTATATGATAGTCCCGTCGACTCTCCACCAGTGCATGAAATACTGCGATGATCAAGGAGAAGTCCGGACATTAGTTGCAGATAGGCAGCCATTCAAAGGATTAGAGAACTACTTCACGGATGCTATGCTCTATAAGCCAGCCCAGGAAGTCTCCAATAATAACTGCAAAAGGCCTCAAGAACCCGAAGATAGAGGCAACGAAGCCGATACTGAGTACGAATCCCCGGAAGAGGATAACGGGGATGATTACGAAATTAACTCTCGCATAAATCTTAAAATGAATTTAGATAATAATGTAGCCAATGTAGCAGAGGATGAGTGGATTATTAATGAAAATATAAAATTAGTCTACGAGCCTGCTGTAGCTACAGAGTCTGAGCCTTCTTGTACATCCACCGAGGCAGATGACCTATCCGAACTTGAAGTTTTGGCGGCATATCACTTGCCAATAAGGTCGTCTCTCTTCTCTAGGTCTAAAATAACAAAAGGACGACATCACTTCTTTGAAATACCTCCGCGACATGTATCGCATAAACCGATTGTATTCGGCAAAGTGATCACGTCGCCTAACCAAAGACAAAGTAGTGAAAGTGATGAACAAATATCACCTCAATTTCACTTATATGAACAGAAATCCCAACAAATGATAGAAAAGATGGGTTATAATTTTACCCAAAAATCAGGATTGAATTTTGGAAAAGGGCGACGAAATCTCATACTCCCGTTTAGACCAAGAAAGAAGAACCCTGATTATTATCAGAAAACTAGAAGGGGGTCGGGTTATGTATCTACTCCTCCCTCATCACCAGACAAATACGAAGAAAGCTCTTCGGCCAACGAGGACTTACATCCGCTCGACCATGATTCGGATCTAAGTACCGGCGTCTGGTTTCAATCTCTAACAGGAAATATGGTTTCAGCCGCACCAGAAAGTGACGAGGAACCAATTGATGTGCAAGATGATTCCTGGGCAAAACACATGGACACTCTCTGGGATGTCCACTTTGAACAGTGTGACCCGCCCACAGAGGATAAACTAGTATACGTTAATATGGGGACGGAAAAGAATCCGAAGCCCATTTTTATAAGCGACACACTCACTCCCTTGCAAAAGGAGGAACTTATATCCCTTATCAGGAGTATATAGATGTGTTCGCATAGAGCTATGAAGACATGCCTGGTCTTGATCCTCAGATTGCCACACACCGGCTAAATATCAAAGAAGACGCCAAGCCAGTTAAACAACAACAGAGTCATTTTCGACCGGAATTGATGGAGGCGATAGTTGCCGAGGTTAATAAGCTCATAAAATCAGTATTTATCCGTGAAAAGTAAAATCCCGATTTGGTGGCTAATATAGTACCAGTTCGTAAGAAGAACAGCAAGATCCGGATATGCATCGATTTTCGAGATCTAAATACTGCATGTCCTAAGGATGAGTTCCCACTCCCAATTACCGATGTAATGATTGATAACACCTGCGGTTATGAGAGGATGTCCTTTATAGATGGTTTCTAGGGCTATAATCAGATCAAAATGCACCAAGACGATCAAAAGCACACGGCCTTCAGAACACCGCTGGGGTATACTGTTATACAGTAATGCCCTTTGGGCTAAAGAACACTGGTGCCACCTACCAACGTGCAATGAGTATTATATTTAAAGAACATCTGCGCAAAACGGTAGAGTGTTATGTGGATGACTTGGCGGTCAAAAGAAAGAATAAAGAGAAGATCATCTTCATGACCTAAGAACAGTCTTCGGTCTTATGCAAAAACATCACTTAAAAATGAACCCTGCCAAGTCTTTCATGGGGGTGTCCAGCAAAAAATTCCTTGGGTTCATAGTTATCTCAGAAGGAATTTTCCTTGATCCTGAGAAAGTAAAAGCCATCAACAAGATGCCGCCTCCCCGCAATCTTTAAGAATTAAGGGGGTTAGTGTAACGCCCCCGTTTTTCAGCTGCTTCCCAAAACGGAGGACGTTACTTATTACTTGCACTAGACAATCCAACAGTCACAGAATCTTAGAATAACCGTAACTACTGCCACAATCAGATGAATAAATAACATGTCTGAAACTGAAATGATTTCATTTATACAAAGAGTTCATTACATAAAACGGCACACTGTTTTAAATATGAACACAAAAGAGTCGAAGAGAAAAGCAGTGCCCAGACAAAAAGAAATATAAACAAGATATACAAAAGTTCTCCAGGGGTACTTCGCTAGCCTATTGTCACTCGATCTGTCCAACGAAGTACAGGTCTTCAACTGGGGCTGGATCCCCTTCTTCACGTTCCAAATCTGGGTTCAAAACCCAGGGGATTAAACCCGGCAAGCAATATATTTAAAAAGAGAATTTGTGTACTATCATAGTACAGGAATATCAGTATGCATGAGCATGTTTATGTCAGTGTTGTTTGTGTGCATATAAATTAACATGAAGGCAACATATAAATTAACATGAAGGCAACATATAAATTAACATGAAGGCAAGCATAAATAAATGCATATATAAATAAGCATGACAATAATTACTCTATCTATTTAATCATATATTCTATTGGTCTCAGTCATCGTCCAATTAAATTTTGAAACTGTATTAATGGATAAGATAGCGCTATTCTCCATTGTCGTATAAGTGCCCGTGCATACCCGGGACCCGGCCCCAATATTCATGGCGCTGAACCATGACATGCCGCTAGGCACTCAATCAAGTTCCGTACTGTATTATAGTAACGGACATACCACTCTGAGTAAATATCAATTGGTGATCCAGTAATCACCCAGGCCGCTGCAGTAAAAGAATCCCGGCCCTAACAATACAATCAATCCTTATACGGCAAGGCTCTTATCCATCATATAGTTTCTCCCGTCCCCGTGTTCATAATGAATTATGCACATGAAAATTTTGTAACACTTCTTTAATTGTTTTTCAATTCATGATAATATGCTTGTATTTCCATGACTGTACATGACATGTAGTATCATAACACATGATCTGTAATATTGAAATACATAACTTGTAATATCAAAGCACGTAACATGTAAAACACATGACTTGTAATATCAAAACTCATAACATGTAAAACACATAACTTGTAGCATGATATATGTTAGTGCACAATTGTAACACAATGCATATTATCAAAATTATTACAATAATCTGGTTTCGTTCTAAGTGTCAATTAATAACCCAATTTGGCAATCAAGTGAATCATATAATAATACTGCATTATTTTTAAACCCAATGTAAGCATTTATTATATTTCTAGGCCCAATCATATATATTTATATGCATTTCTCTTTCAATTAAAATCTAATTTATTACTATTATTAATTTATCAATTATGTCCAATTAATCCAAGCCAAGTCCAATTCAAATCTCTCAATTATTTAATCCATCAAGTCCAAACCTACTAAATTCCCATTTTTTTTCATATTTTTATTTTTATTTTATTTTTCTTTTCTTTTCTGTCCAGCCCAAGCCCAAACCCACTAATTCACAATTATTTTTATTCTATATTTTTTTCTGTCAGGCCCAGACTAGGTCCAAGCCCACTAATTTCTTTTTTTTCTTTTTTTTTCTTTTACAGGGCTGGGCTGACCGGCCTAGTGTTATTGTATTTTGTTTTTTTTTTATATTTTTTTCTGGCCCAAATCCAAGCCCACCACTCTCTTTTTTTTTCTTTTCTTTTCTTTTCCTTTTTTTTTTCTGGACTGGGCCAGGCCCAGTTTACCATTTCTTTTTTTTTTCTTTTCTTTATCTTCTTTCGGCTCAGTCCACCAACTCTCTCCTTCTATTATTTTATTTTATTTTATTTTTCTTCTTACTTTCTAATTTTGCATGGGTTGCATGCAAAGTTGTTTTTGCATGCAACCAAATTATTTTTGCAAAAATAAAAAAAATATAAACATGATATTGATATTATATATATATTATATATATATATATATATATATATATATATATATATATATATATATATATATATATATCAAATTTAACACACGAATCTGGTTCAGTTTTTAATATCATTCAATGGATCAAAATATGAATCAAACAGTTTTGCAAAATAAATCACGTATACACATATAAATTAAATAAAGAAATATACAGATTAAAAAAAATAAACGAGAGAATATAGCAGTGTTACTTGCCTTGGCTCGATCTCGAATATTTGGTTCGAATCCTCGGTTCGGTTTAATTTTTCCTATCCTTTCTCTTTTATTTTTTTTTATTTTTCTGCTGTTGATTTTGGCCAAGAGGAGAAGAAGAAGAAAGTGCTGGGTTTGGCCGAAAGATAGAAGAAGAAGAAAGTGATAAGAGAAGGAAAATAATTCAAGGGTATTTTCATAATTTAACCCCAAACTTCACCTCCATTCGCCACCTAACCCCAGCTGCCACTCCTCTTTTGTTTGTCACGACACCACAACAAAGTGAATACACTGATTCACTGTTTTATTTATTTTAATTAATTTATTTATTTATTTATTTAATAATTTAATAATTTTGGTTTCATGTAACATTCTCCAAATACTACCAAATTTACGTAGGACGTAATGCTCAACGAGAGGAACACTACAAAATTATATATTTGTTGTTTCGATGTCCGGAATAAATGAACCGAAATTCTGAATTAATTAGAAGGATAATTTTAATATTATTAAATTAACAATTTTGGGAGTATTTTTCAGCCACGTAAGAAAAATCTCCAAAAATCATAAATATTACAAAACTAATAATCGAGAAGACCGAATGTCATTTTGGTTTGTGGATTTAAAGTTATGTTAACCGAAAGTTATTTCGGTATCTAAAATTGACTTCGGTTAACATATTCGGCACCACTGATCTAGAAAAAGCAATACAGATAGCTCGAATTTTTGGGGTGTTACATCCTAACCACCTAACAAAAGAAATTTCGTCCTCGAAATTTCAAATTAGAAGACATGCTTGTATTCACGAGTACCTACTGATATAAAAATAAATTTAATTAACATACCTGATCATGAGAAAAGATATGGGTACTTTGTCCTGATGTCCCTTTCAAGCTCCCAAATTGAATCTCTTGGCGATTGTGTATCCCAGGAAACAAGAACCAAAGGTATCACTTTATTCTTAAGGACCTTCTCCCGTCGGTCAATAATTGCTATGGGATGCTTCTCATACTTTAGATCTGATTTTAAATTTACCTCGGACAGATCCACTACTTTGTACTCTTCACCCAAACATTTCCTCAGTTGTGATACATGGAACACATCATGAACAGTTTCTATCTCTACTGGTAATGATAATCAGTAGGCAAGACTTCCAATCCTCTCCACGATCTCAAATGGCCCGATGTATCTTGGACTGAACTTTTCTTTCTTCCCAAATCTAATCACACCCTTCATCGGAGATATCTTAATAAATACTTTATCTCCTACTTCAAACTCCAGTGGTTTTCAACGTTAATTTGCCCATTTCTTTTGTCTGTCTTGAGTCGCCTTCATGTGTTCTCTGATAACCTTCACTTGCTCTATTGCTTGAGTAATCAACTCTGGCCCCAAAATACTTCGTTCTCCAACCTCATCCCAACATAATTGAGATCTACATTTTCGCCCATACAAGGCTTCAAATGGTGCCATTTTGATACTCTCCTGATAACTATTATTATAAGAAAATTCCACCATATACAAATAGTCTTCCCAAGATCCACCAAAATCCAACACGCATGCCCTAAGCATATCTTCAAGTACTTGGATAATCCGTTCTGATTGACCATCTGTTTGTGGATGGTAAGCTGAAGATAAATCCAAATGTGTTCCCAGACTATCCATTAATTTCTCCCAATAGTGTGATCTGAACCTTGAATCTCGATCTGACACAACCCTAGCTGGAACTCCATGCAATCTCACTATTTCTTACATAAATCTTCTGCCTAGTATTTCTGTTGACTGACCAATTCTAAATGGAATGAAATGAGCCGATTTAGTCAGTCGGTCCACAATTACCCAAATTGCATTATTATCCTTGGTGCTCCTAGGTAAACTTGTAACAAAATCTATCGATATTTGTTCCCACTTCCACTCCGGTATTGCTAATGGTTGGAGCAATCCAGCTGTCCTTTGATACTCAGCCTTCACTTGCTGGCAAGTAGAACATCTAGATACATATCTGGCAATCTCTTTCTTCATGTCTGACCACCAGAAATACTTTTTCATATCCTTGTACATCTTATTGCTCCCAGGATGAATAGAATATGTTGATCTATGAGCTTCCTGTAAAATTCTATCTCTTACTTCTCCCTTTGGCACTCATAATCTTTTCTTGAATCTAATAGCTCCATCTGAGTACATTTTCATTTCTGGTCTCTTACCTGCTTCCATTTTGTTCTTTAGTTTCTGAAAATCTTCATCTCTAACTTGAGTTTGCTTAATCTGCTCTATCAATGGTGACTGTAATTGTATCTCTATAAATTATGTAGTCACTCCTGGTAAAATTACCTCCCATTCCATTCTTTGCATCTCCATTAAAAGTTCATTTTGCTGAGTTAATCTCTCAACTGCAGGTTTCTTACTCAGTGCATCTGGCACAATATTAATCCTCCCTGGATGATATTTAATCTCCAAGTCATAATCTGCTATCAACTCCAACCATCGTCTCTGCCTCATATTCAGTTCTTTTTGAGTGAAAATATACTTCAAACTTTTATGATCAGTATATACCTCTACCTTCTGTCCCAGCAAGTAATGTCTCCAAATCTTCAAAGCATGAATCACCGCTGCTAATTCTAAGTCATGAGTTGGATAATTTCTCTCATGGGGTCTCAATTGTCTTGATGCAAACTCAATTACTCTTCCATTCTGTGTCAATACACATCCCAATCCCTGTTTTGAAGCATCACTATAGACCTTCATTTCCCTAGAATTGTTTGAAATTGCCAACACTGGTGCTGTTGTCAGTCTTTGTTTTAATTCTTCAAATGCCTTATTACATTCCTCCGTCCAGACATATTCCACTCCTTTCCTAGTCAATTTAGTTAGAGGAGATGCGATTTTTTAAAAGTCTTGTACAAATCTCCTATAATATCCAGCCAACCCCAGAAAACTCCGAATCTTCGACACTGATTTCGGTACAGGCCAATCCATTATAGCTTCTATCTTCTTAGAATCAGCTGATACACCATCTCCTGAAACTATGTGACCCAAGAAAGCAACCTTATCCAACTAAAATTCACATTTGCTCAGTTTCCCATATAACTTCTGCTCTTTAAGAGTTTGCAAAACTGTTCTCAAATGCTCAGCATGTTCTTCTTTATTCTTGGAGTAGATTAATATATCATCAATAAATACTACCACAAATTTATCCAGATACTGAGCAAAAACATGGTTTATCAGATTCATAAACACTGCTGGAGCATTAGTCACTCCAAATGGTATCACCAAATATTCATAATGACCATGTCTGGTTCTAAATGCAGTTTTTAGAATATCTTCTGTTCGGACCCTTACCTGATGGAATCCAGAACGAAGATCTATCCTCGAAAATATCCTTGCTCCACCCAATTGATCAAACAGATCAGTTATTCTTGGTAATGGATATTTGTTTTTGATTGTTACTGCATTCAAACCTCTATAGTCCACACACAGTTTTTGACTCCCATCCTTCTTTCTTACTAATAACACTGGAGCTCCCCAAGGTGAAATACTGGGCCTCACAAAATCCAACTTTAATAGTTCATCTACTTGTCTCTTAACTTCTTCTAGCTCTACAACTCCTATTCGATAAGGTGGCCTACAAACTGGTTCAGCTCCAGGGATAATATCAATAGTAAATTCTACTGTCCATACTGGTGGTAGTTCAGGTATTTCTTCAAGAAATATATCTAAGAATTCTGATACTACTGGGATCATTCTTTCTCCTACTTCCATAGCCTCCAAAACTCCTCATTTTGGGAACACTTTAGATTTAGCTGGTTTTAGAGATTGACTTCCACCAATAAATTCAAACTCTGAACAGCCAGGAATCTGAAATATTACCCTTCTTTTCCTACAATCTATGACCGCATGGAAACTACTCAACCAATTCATACCTAAGATAACATCATATCCTCCTCCGTTGATAACTAACAAGTTGGCATAAAATTATCTTCCCTTAATCACTAAGGGACATAGCCTACATTCCTTATTAGTCATAATATTACCGTTCCCAGTCTTAATGTTCCACCCCGCAATTAAGATTGCAAAATCAATAGAATTGCGGGAAACAAACATGATAGAGATAAAACAGTGTGAAGCTCCAGAATCAAATAGAGCAGTTGCTGGTGTATTGCCAACTAAAATCGTACCTGCCACGACTCCCCCAGTGGTCTGAGCCTGCTCAGCATTTATTAGTCTAACCTGTCCCTGTCTCTGTCCTGCTCCTCTTTGGGCTCTGGTATAGGCTTGTTGTTGTGTCTCCAAGGATCTCTTCTAGTTCGGTCCTTCAATCCTCCGATTCTGTGGTCCCACAGCAGCTGGTCTCAATGCTGGTTGATAAGGAACTCCGCCTGCTGGTTGTTGCCTTAACTGTGCTCTTGGACAATTAGTTATCTGATGATCTGCTGATCCACATATCAGACATAGCCCCAAAGCTCTTCTACACTGCTTCTGAACATGCCCCGGCTTATTGCAGAAATTGCATACTAAAGGACCTTCTTTATTAACCACTGCTTGTCGCTTTGCTGGAGGACCTCCAAATCTCTGGGAAGAACTTTCTCCCTAATTAAATGGCCTTTTAAATATCGTCGGCCTCCCTTCCTTGGCTACTTGCTCCAGGCGACACGCTGCTTCAAACATCTCCGAGTAGGTCCTATAGTTATGACCTGCTAGATGCTCCCTTAGATGATAACTCAATTCTTGTTGGAACATATGTGCTCGCTCCTCTTCATCAGCTACCAGGTTTGAAGCGAATCGGCTGAGCCTCATGAACTCTGCAGTATAGGCGTCTACAGTCCGATCTCCTTGCTGTAGTGTCAGAAATTTCTTCCTCATTTCCTGCCTTGCTGATGCATGAAAGAATCTAGCAAGAAATACTTCCACAAACTTCTCTCAGGTTAGAGGTTCCTTGTGCTTTACTTCTTCAACAAGCCACCATGTTCTAGCTATATCAGTCAACTGAATGCACACTACCTCTACTCGATTTTCTTTTGGAATTCTTACAACCCTTAGAAGATTCCCATATCTACAATCCATTGTTCAGCCTTCAGTGGTCTTTCTGTTCCAGAAAATACTGATGGCTGCAGTCTTCGGAGTCCGACACCATTCCGGTCCTTTCTGGCTCTTTAGACTGCAACAGTCTTTCTAATATCATTGCCGTGGTCTCCCGCGTCTGTGCTACTCTTTGTACTAGGCTCCTAAGATCAGATGTATTATCTATCGGACTTGCACTCGTACTTGCAGGAGATCGGGTCGATATTTTTTTGCAACGGACCAGATAAGGATCATTAAAAAGAATTCAAGATAGATACCTCAAACGAGTAGAAAATAATAGGATAGGCATGATACTAGATCTGATAGGTATCAAGGAATAAGAAACAATTACGAATAAGTCACAGACATGTTCTTATATGGCAGTAGTCCTATGGTCTTCCACCTAAATCTAGGCTCTGATACCACCCTGTAATGACCCCGTTTTTCAGCTGCTTCCCAAAACGGAGGACGTTACTTATTACTTGCACTAGACAACCCAACAGTCACAGGATCTTGGAATAACCGTAACTACTGCCACAATCAGATGAATAAATAACATGTCTAAAACTAAAATGATTTCATTTATATAAAGAGTTCATTACATAAAATGGCACACTGCTTTAAATATGAACACAAAAGAGTCGAAGAGAAAAGCAGTGCCCAGACAAAAGAAAATATAAACAAGATATACAAAAGTTCTCCAGGGGTACTTCGCTAGCCTATTGTCACTCGATCTGTCCAACGAAGTATGGGTCTTCAACTGGGGCTGGATCCCCTTCTTCACGTTCCAAATCTGGGTTCAAAACCTAGGGGATTAAACCCGGCAAGTAATACATTTAAAAAGAGAATTTGTGTACTATCATAGTACAGGAATATCAGTGTGCATGAGCATATTTATGTCAGTGTTGTTTGTATGCATATAAATTAACATGAAGGCAACATATAAATTAACATGAAGGCAAGCATAAATAAATGCATATATAAATAAGCATGACAATAATTACTCTATCTATTTAATCATATATTATATTGGTCTCAGTCATCGTCCAATTAAATTTTGAAACTGTATTAATGGATAAGATAGCGCTATTCTCCATTGTAGTATAAGTGCCCGTGCATACCCGGGACCCGGCCCCAATATTCATGGCGCTGAACCATGACATGCCGCTAGGCACTCAATCAAGTTCCGTACTGTATTACAGTAACGGACATACCACTCTGGGTAAATATTAATTGGTTATGTATCTACTCCTCCCTCATCACCAGACAAAAACGAAGAAAGCTCTTTGGCCAACGAGGACTTACATCCGCTCGACCATGATTCGGATCTAAGTACCGACGCCTGGTTTCAATCTCTAACAGTAAATATGGTTTCAGCCGCACCAGAAAGTCACGAGGAACCAATTGATGTGCAAGATGATTCCTGGGCAAAACACATGGACACTCTCTGGGATGTCCGCTTTGAACAGTGTGACCCGCAACAGAGGATAAACAAGTACAAGTTAATATGGGGACGGAAAAGAATCCGAAGCCCATTTTTATAAGCGACACACTGACTCCCTTGCAAAAGGAGGAACTTATATCCCTTATCAAGGAGTATATAGATGTGTTCGCATGGAGCTATGAAGACATGCCTGGTCTTGATCCTCAGATTGCCACACACCGGCTAAATATCAAAGAAGACGCCAAGCCAGTTAAACAACAACAGAGTCATTTTCGACCGGAATTGATGGAGGCGATAGTTGTCGAGGTTAATAAGCTCATAAAATCGGGATTTATCCGTAAAAAGTAACATCCCGATTAGGTGGCTAATATAGTGCCAGTTCGTAAGAAGAACAGCAAGATCCGGATATGCATCGATTTTCGGGATCTAAATATTACATGCCCTGAGGATGAGTTCCCACTACCAATTACCGATGTAATGATTGATAACACCTGCGGTTATGAGAGGATGTCCTTTATAGATGGTTTCTAGGGCTATAATCAGATCAAAATGCACCAAGACGATCAAAAGCACACGGCCTTCAGAACACCGCTGGGGTATACTGTTATACAGTAATGCCCTTTGGGCTAAAGAACGCTGGTGCCACCTACCAACGTGCAATGAGTATTATATTTAAAGAACATCTGCGCAAAACGGTAGAGTGTTATGTGGATGACTTGGCGGTTAAAAGAAAGAACAAAGAGAAGATCATCTTCATGACCTAAGAACAGTCTTCGGTCTTATGCAAAAACATCACTTGAAGATGAACCCTGCCAAGTCTTTCATGGGGGTGTCCAGCAAAAAATTCCTTGGGTTCATAGTTATCTCAGAAGGAATTTTCCTTGATCCTGAGAAAGTAAAAGCGATCAACAAGATGCCGCCTCCCTGCAATCTTTAAGAATTAAGGGGGTTAGTGAAACGCTCCCGTTTTTCAGCTGCTTCCCAAAACGGAGGACGTTACTTATTACTTGCACTAGACAACCCAACAGTCACAGGATCTTAGAATAACCGTAACTACTGCCACAATCAGATGAATAAATAATATGTCTGAAACTGAAATGATTTCATTTATACAAAGAGTTCATTACATAAAACGGCACACTGTTTTAAATATGAATACAAAAGAGTCGAAGAGAAAAGCAGTGCCCAGACAAAAAGAAATATAAACAAGATATACAAAAGTTCTCCAGGGGTACTTCGCTAGCCTATTGTCACTCGATCTGTCCAACGAAGTACGGGTCTTCAACTGGAGCTGAATCTCCTTCTTCATGTTCCAAATCTGGGTTCAAAATCCAGGGGATTAAACCCGGCAAGCAATATATTTAAAAAGAGAATTTGTGTACTATCATAGTACAGGAATATCAGTGTGTATGAGCATGTTTATGTCAGTGTTGTTTGTGTGCATATAAATTAATATGAAGGCAACATATAAATTAACATGAAGGCAACATATAAATTAACATGAAGGCAAGCATAAATAAATGCATATATAAATAAGCATGACAATAATTACTCTATCTATTTAATCATATATTCTATTGGTCTCAGCTATCGTCCAATTAAATTTTGAAACTGTATTAATGGATAAGATAGCGCTATTCTCCATTGTCGTATAAGTGCCCGTGCATACCCAGGACCCGGCCCCAATATTCATGGCGCTGAACCATGACATGCCGCTAGGCACTCAATCAAGTTCCGTACTGTATTACAGTAACGGACATACCACTCTGAGTAAATATCAATTGGTGATCCAGTAATCACCCAGACCGCTGCACTAAAAGAATCCCAGCTCTAACAATACAATCAATCCTTTTACGGCAAGACTCTTATCCATCATATAGTTTCTCCCGTTCCCGTGTTCATAATGAATTATGCACATTAAAATTTTGTAACACTTCTTTAATTGTTTTTCAATTCATGATAACATGCTTGTATTTCCATGACTGTACATGACATGTAGTATCATAGCACATGATCTGTAATATTGAAACACATGACTTGTAATATCAAAGCACGTGACATGTAAAACACATGACTTGTAATATCAAAACTCATAACATGTAAAACACATAACTTGTAGCATGATATATGTTAGTGCACAATTGTAACACAATGCATATCATCAAAATTATTACAATAATCTGGTATCATTCTAAGTGTCAATTAATAACTCAATTTGGCAATCAAGTGAATCATATAATAATACTGCATTATTTTTAAACCCAATGTATGCATTTATTACATTTCTAGGCTCAATCATATATATTAATATGCATTTCTCTTTCAATTAAAATCTAATTTATTACTATTATTAATTTATTAATTATGTCCAATTAATCCAACCCAAGTCCAATTCAAATCTCTCAATTATTTAATCCATCAAGTCCAAACCTACTAAATTCCCATTTTTTTTCATATTTTATTTTTATTTTATTTTCCTTTTCTTTTCTGTCCAGCCCAAGTCCAAACCCACTAATTCACACTTATTTTTATTCTATATTTTTTTTCTGTTAGGCCCAGACTAGGCCTAAGCCCACTAATTTCTTTTTTTTCTTTTTTTTTCTTTTACTTGGCTGGGCTGACCGGCCCAGTGTTATTGTATTTTATTTTATTTTTTTATATTTTTTTCTGGCCCAAATCCAAGCCCACCACTCTCTTTTTTTTTTCTTTTCTTTTCTTTTCTTTTTCTGGACTGGGCCAGGCCCAGTTTACCATTTCTTTTTTTTTTTTTCTTTATCTTCTTTCGGCCCAGTCCACCAACTCTCTCCTTCTATTATTTTTATTTTTTTTCTTCTTTCTTTCTAATTTTGCATGGGGTGCATGCAAAGTTGTTTTTGCATGCAACCAAATTATTTTTGCAAAAATAAAAAATATATAAACATGATATTTATATTATATATATATATATATATATATATATATATATATATATATATATATATATATATATATATATATATATATATATATATCAAATTTAACACACTAATCTGGTTTAGTTTTTAATATCATTCAATAGATCAAAATATGAATCAAACAGTTTTGCAAAATAAATCACATATACACATATAAATTAAATAAAGAAATATACCGATTAAAAAAAAAAATAAACGAGAGAATATAGCAGTGTTACTTGCCTTGGCTCGATCTCGAATATTTGGTTCGAATCCTCGGTTCGGTTTGATTTTTCTATCCTTTCTCTTTTATTTTTTTTTATTTTTCTGCTGTTGATTTTGGCCAAGAGGAGAAGAAGAAGAAAGTGCTGGGTTTGGCCGAAAGATAGAAGAAGAAGAAAGTGATAAGAGCAGGAAAATAATTCAAGGGTAATTTCGTAATTTAACTCCAAACTTAACCTCCATTCGCCACCTAACGCCAGCTGCCACTCCTCTTTTGTTTGTCACGACAGCACAATACAGTGAATCCACTTATTCACTCTTTTATTTATTTTAATTAATTAATTTATTTATTTATTTATTTAATAATTTTGGTTTCGTGTAACATTCTCCAAATACTACCAAATTTATGTAGGACGTAGTGCTCAACGAGTGAAACACTACAAAATTATCTGTTTGTTGTTTCGATGTCCGGAATAAATGAACCGAAATTCCGAAGTAATTAGAAGGATAATATTAATATTATTAAATTGACAATTTTGGGAGTATTTTTCGGCCATTTAAGAAAAATTTCCAAAAATCCTAAATATTACAAAACTAATAATCGCGAAGACCGAATATCATTTGGGTTTGTGGATTTAAAGTTATATTAACCGAAAGTTATTTCGGTGTCTAAAATTGACTTCGGTTAACTTATTCGGCTCCACTGATCTAGAAAAAGCAATACAGATAGCTCGAATTTTTGGGGTGTTACAGTTAGAAGGAAGACTGGCCTATATCTGGCGCTTTATCTCTAATCTATTAGGACGATGCCAGCCGTTTTTCAGACTCATGAAAAGGAGGGTTTCCTTCGTATGGGATGAGGCATGTCAACAGGCGTTTGACGATCTCAAAGAATACCTTACAAAGCCTCCCATCCTCATGGCACCTATCACTGGACAACCATTCCTCATATATGTAAGGGCCATGGATAATGCGTTAGGAGCATTACTTGCTCAGTATAATGAGTACAGCCATGAACACGCCATTTATTACTTAAGCCGGACAATGATCGGGGCCGAGCATCGGTATATCCCGATTGAAAAGGAATGTTTAGCTCTAGTGTTCGCTGTTCAGAAAATGCGACACTATCTTTCAGGGAAAACAATTCATGTCATATCACGGGTTAATCCCTTGAAAATCCTGATGACAAAACCGAAATCCTTAAACGGCCGATTGGCGAAATGGGCATTATTACTATCGCCATATGATATACACTTCGTTCCTCAAAAAGCCATGAAGGGAAAAGCGATCGCCGATTTCTTAACAGACCATCCAATTTGGTCCAACTCTAAACAGACGCCAGAAGTCAACGCAACTAATAAAGAACAACCATGGCAGGATACTTTGATGGTGTTGCTAGACGATCTGCTGCTTTAGTGGGGGTTGTGCTGATATCCCTACATAAACACATACTGCCTAATGGTTATTCACTAACAGAGCCGTGTACGAACAATTTGGTGAAATACAACGCCCTCATTATTGGTTTAAAAATGGCTCTGCAACTGGGGGTGAACTATCTAGAGGCATATGGAGACTCTAAGCTCATCGTCAACCAAATGACGGGCGAGTATGAAGTCAAACATGAAGCCCTCATCCCCTATCATCAGCTAGCCATCGAGATGGCAGGATACTTTGAACAATTTTATATCTATCACATATCTCGGAGCGAGAACGTCTATGTGGATGCCCTTGCCGCACTAGCTGCAACATTGGCAATCCCGCCGGGTACAGCTAAAGGTATCACTATTGGCAGTAGAGAACTTTTCCATCTGGATACTGTCTTCCAAACCAGGGAAGTGTGCCAGACAGGCTTAACTCTGGAACCCCGTGATTGGCGATCCCGTTTGTAGATTATGCCTTATATGGGATGCTGCTAGAGGATCCAAAGGAAGCCGCCTCGATAAAGAGGAAGACCCAAAGATTTTACTATGATCATACGCTTCAAACTTTATAAAGAAATTCAAGTGATGGTCTCCTGCTATGCTGCATATCGAAAGCAGAAGCCGATGAAGTGCTGAGAGAAATGCATGATGGAGTGTGTGGAGCTCATCAGCCCGGTCCAAAACTCGGGGACCGCATAAGATGGCTAGGATACTACTGGCCGAAAATGATTGCCGATGCAATGGCATATGCTAAACGATGTCATGCATGTCAGGTACATGCTAATTTTATTCATCAACCCCAAAATACTTGCACAGTACTGTTGCTAGCTGGCCATTTGAAGCATGGGGAATGGATATTGTGGGGCCAATAACTCCCCCATCATCCAGAGGACATCTGTTTATTCTCGCAATAACCGATTATTTTTCAAGGTGGGCCGAAGCCGTGCCCATGAGAGAGGTAAAAACGATAGATGTGATTAAGTTCATTAAGCATTATGTCATTTACCGTTTTGGCATCCCCCAAAAAATCATTCACGATAATGGACCGCAGTTCATCAGCCAAGGGTTCTCAAGATTCTGTAATAAGTTCATGATCAAAGATGTTGCTTCAACGCCATATAACCCTGCGACAAATAGATTGGCCTAAGCCTTTAATAAGACTATTATTAAACTCCTTTGGAAGTTCGTCTCTTCCAACAAACGAGACTGGGATGAAAACCTGGGAGAGTGTTTGTGGGCTTATCGCACTACTGTCCGCACCCCAACAAAAACTACCCCGTTCTCCTTAGTTTATGGAAGTGAGACCGTCTTGCCTCTTGAAGTCTAGATACCATCATTATGAGTGGCCCTAGCCACAAAAATGACGACAGAAAAACGCCATCAACAAAAATTGCGAGAATTTGAAGCGCTGAATGAAAAACGTCTCCGGGCTCAACAGCAAATTGAGTTGTATCAAGCCTGAATCTCACAAGCGTTCAATAAGAACATTAAACCAAGGACCTTTAAACAAGGAGACTTGGTTCTGGCTATTAAAAGACCAATGATTCTAACCCACAAGACTAAGGGTAAATTTGAACCCAAGTTGGAAGGACCGTTCATCGTGGAGACGGTATACTCTAGTGGAGCTCATCGCTTAATGAACCAGAATGGCGATAAAATGATGATGCCGATTAACGGAAAATTTTTGAAAAAATACTATGCATAAAAAATAAAAAAAAAGATATCATTTACTATCACATCTGGTTCATATCCCTAGAAGTATAACCATCCACTTGTTCAAGTTACGCATATGATCACTTGAACTTCTTTATCAAACTAAGGCATGTGCAATTAGGCGCCTCTGTCTAAATTAATAATCCTGACCCGATCATCCTGGTGTAAGTAGTTAAACGCTTTCACTAAACTATCATTTAGCTCTGTTCAAAGGGCTTTACCGAGGTTAATAATTGTAACCCGGTCGGTTTCAACGATCTAAGTTACGCAGATGAGCCTTGGATTGTTTAAACAAATTTTATGACAAGTTATTTGTTGTGCAAAGAAAATTTGTAGCCAACAGATAAAAGAATAAAAAAGAATTATCTTTATTCATGAATTAAAAGAATAAAGTTACAAAAAATAAAGAATTTAAAGAATGATGGAGTTCTTTATTACAAAGAATAAATAAATGCAGGTAAAGAAACAGGGAAGTTAAGCTCTCCCAAAAGTTTTAACTTATTTGTCATCTCATCAATAACTCGACGACGAGTTTCTTCCATAGAGTGTTGAGCCTGCCGGCGTAAATCATCGTCATTTATTGCAAGTTGCTAGGCCAACCGCTGACGAGATTCTTCGATGGAACGACTCCTCATCATGCCTTCTTGTTCAAGCTGTCCTTGTTGAACGATCAACTCCTCCCGTTTCTTAACGGATTCCCCTAACCGAGACTCGTTGGCTGTTAAAATAGCCTGAGCTTTGGCGATAGTCTCCTTGGCTCTAAGGATGGCTGCTTGCCTCCCCTCAATTTCAAAGTCCGCCATCTCCAGCCCCGTGAGAATTGATTCCTGGCTGGCTCGTAGTTCTGCCAACTCACGAGACCAATCTTCCTCTTGGCGCCTCAGCTCCTCCTAACGAGTTGTCAACTCTACTCGTAGCCGCGCCACCTCAATCTCGATGATCGCTTCCACATCCGCTTGGCGAACTGTGTTCAGCGTTTGCACATGTTCTTCTAAGGCTTCTAGGCGGGCTTGATAAGGAGCTGCTCGATCACTCCCTCCAATCCTCTCAATATTGTCCAGGTAACTGGCCAACATTGGGCGTCCGAGCTCAAGGAAATCTCTTCCGTCCAGGATCATCCCGATACACCTCCTTAGCAGCCGCATAAAATTGTTAACGCTGTGGTTGAAGAATTCCTCAAGAGGGTCCATAAGTGTCCATATTTAGCACGGGCAGTACCAAGGAAGATGTAGCCAGAGGAGGAGTAGTTTCTGTAGGAGTCGATAAAGAAGCTCGCCGTTGTACCAGACTCATAACATACGGGGCCAGTAAAGCCAATAGTGACTTGGCAGAATTGGGAACCCCAGGAGAAGTATCATCAGTACTGGTGGGTCGAGCAACTCTGCCAGCAGCGGTAGATGCTGGAGTGTTCGCTAAAAACTCCTCCTGTAATAGAAGTAGCTTCAAACGAGAACTTCAAGTTGTCTTCGTCCCCTGTTGGCAAGCGAGCTGGAGCAGGAGGAACCACCAGTGTCTCAACGGCCATTATCGTTGACGGCATTAGCACAGCAGGATGAGGAGTAGCAGGCACGCCAACGACGACAGGGAAGGTATCCTCAGAGTCGACCACTGGAGTTGGAGACGGTAAACTCGGAGATGGAGGAGCATCCCTGGGCACGACTGCGTCAGTCCTATCATCACTCCCTAATTCATCAATGGGAGGACTCGATGAAGGAACTGAGCATGGGGCCGGAGTGAAGTAGTCTGCATCAAACTCATTCGCAGAACTACCCAATCCGTCCACGGACCAAGTTGTGCCGGAGTAATCCACCAGCTCCTCAGACTCCCCCTGGTAGTTGAATGCATAAGACAGTGAAGCTGACTACCTATATCTCAGAAAGCAAATAAGAAGTGTTACATATGATATAGAAAAATGAACAAAAGATAGAATATAAAATCTGAGAGAACCATACCAGGGGATACGAGTCCTGTGGTTGGAGTTGTGGGAGGGGCTGTGGCCGACTCCAGAAGCACACCCGTTTCGCTACCCAGAGGTAACATCGTAGTGTGTTCAGCAGATCACGTGGCCAGCAGAGTCGTAGCCTCAGTAGCACTGCAGGCCTCGGCAGGCCTGTTCTCTTCTGCCGACCCAGAAGGCGGGGTTGAAGCATGCAAGTCAGTGGCAAACTTGACCGCTGCCTCTTCGGGGATCACCAGTGTTTCCCCGGCTGGCTTCCTTTTCTTTTGAGCTGGCTCACCCCTTACGGGCCCGCGGCATTTTATAGTCGGACTCCGAGAACGAGTCACGACAGGTTGGGGAGCACCACCAGCGTCGCCGTCATCATCAGCACCATCATCTCCGTCAGAATTTCCTGCATCTGACGGATCAGCCGCTGTGTCTAGGAACTCGTTCATTCCCTTTACCCTCACTCTCTTGGCCCCTTTATGGCGAGAGCAGAAGGCCTCTATCTCCTTACAGCAACTGTTGTTGATAGAGAAATTGGGTACGTCGGCGTTTGCAACGCTGTACCAGGTGCGAAAGCTCAAAGTCATATTTAAGTCTGGCACCTTTTGGGGCAATGAGAATTCAGCTCCGGTTCCTCCAGCAACGAAATGGAACTAGCCCCGTTCTCCTGCGTACAGGTTCCCTTCGTACGCTAGCCCCTTGTTCGGATTTCCTATATAGAGCTGAGAATACCCGAATTGGCGAGCAAATCGGCTAGGAATATATGGCTCTATATAGCACATGGTGTCCTGCCTGTACACGAAGTGTCCGAGGCGAATATTCAATAGCCACCAGAAAGCCCCCGAAGATAAACTGGTAAAGTTGTTGTCTCCCAGAATATCTTTAAATTTAGATTCATACTCTCCTCCAGGGAAATCTGGGAAGCAGCAGAAGATCTCATAGTTCTGGTGGTGGCGGAGTGTTTTACGGATCACCGATATGTAACAGTTCTTCCAAGTAGAGCACTCGTACTTCTGTACGAAGAACGGTTTATCAATCGGGTTATAATCCGCAACACTCATCAGCGACGGGAAGTGCATGACTAGCCACGCTATTAAGTATGTATAGGGCATTTCCACCTTGGGGTGCGGTGTCTTCACCGTAGCAGTCTCCTTTACTGCTTTGGTGTCTTCACCGTAGCAGTCTCCTTTACTGCTTTACCCTTTCCAGTTTTGCCCTTGTTCTTATCTGTTGGCATAAAGCTGTTACAGAGGGCCCGGAGTCCGCTCTGGAGGTTACTGACCATTGCTGGAAGGAGCCCGAATGTTCATCCATAGGCCAATAGAATGACTGGATAGACAACGTTCTTGGCAATGGCCTCCTTAGGCAAAGATGGGACGACACACCACTTCAACCAGAGCATCAAAAAGCCTGCAAGCGGACCCCTATCCGAAATCGGGAACTGTGCTTGGTAGTGAAAGCTCTGGAAGACAGTGTCGGGACTGAATCCCCCTTCATTGGATTCAGTAATGTAAGTTATGGCTCCCAGCTTGGAGATGCGCTCCTTTATTTCTTCTATGCTCACAGGAGGACACCCACGAACCATAGGGAGACTCTCCTTCAGGTTGATGAAGAGGTACTTTGCCCACTTCTTATGGCCGATCCATTGATTCCTCACTCCAGCCAGATCGGCACAAATGTGGTAGTGACACATCATCTCCCAATAGGTTTGGTAGATGTGCTTGTCCCCCGCTTTCAATATCTTCAGTTCTTCAGCGGTAGGGATATATTCCTCATAAGGGACTTCGCCCATTGATAACCCCGACACTTCAAACATCTCGGGAGAGCAAATCCTAACTCACCCACGGGTGTAAAGAAGGTACCAGTTCGGGGTTATACATCTCCAGCAGGCTGAAAAGGTAATATGAACTTTGAGGTAAGCCAAACTGGACATTTCTAATGGTTTTGTACAAGCCAATTTCCTTCAGGGTCCGCTCATGGATGTCCAGCACATATTTGACGAGCCTGAACCACCACATGTTGCCCGATGAATGGATCCACCCGGGCATCCGAAAATCTTTGGCAGGATACTGACCATCCTTGGCCAAGAACTCACTAAGAAAAGTTTTAGCACGAGTTGGGACCTCACCAATAGGGTGCTCCTTGGTGACTCTGCCTAGAAAAAGCCCAGTAATACATCTAGGGGGACCAACTTGGAAAGCCCCATTTGCACCAAACTTGCCTATTGCAACCCCGTCATATTCACGAGTTAGCTCCCATTCTAACTCGCGATGAGATGATAACCTCATGAGATATACCAGAGGGTAGCTGCGCTCCATATTAGGAAGAAACATCAGCAAGTCACCGTTCTGATAGAGTCATTTGCTCTCTTCTTCAAATAGGATCTCATCAGAATGCTCTATAGCGTCTCCAAAGAGGAACGTCGGCTTCTCCAACGCCTCTCGGTTCATGGCTTCAAAGGGAGTATCAGTAACAATCTCCCGTGCAGTAGCAGGGCTGTATCTGATTAATTTCTCCCTGCGCTCCCTCAAGTCTGGCTTGTATGCAACAACAATGGTGATGAAACGAAACTGGGTGATTGAGTCTGCACCCCCGCCATGGCCGAAGTGATGCCCTTGGGAGAGTGGGTCCGCTGAGTAGTCAACTGCAAGAGAAGAATCAAGAATTAGAAAAGTTCTTTTTGCGAATCAAGAAATTTTTCTAAGTATAGAAACACGGAGTTAAAGATAACTCCGCGCGAAGCTAAAGAAACACGAAGATAAAATGATAGCTTCGCGTTTGAATAAGAAACGCGAAGCTAAGTTGATAACTCCGCACAGCTAATGTTGATAACTTCGCGTTTACATACGCGAAGCTAAATTTGTAACCTCGCGTAAAAACGCGACAGTTAGCGAAAAAAACTTCGCGTTTAGAAACGCGAAGATAGCGCGATAACTTCGCGTGGAGGAAGACCAGAGGTCTTCTCCTTCTTCTCCAAGCCATTCGGCCAGAGTACGGCGATTTCGCCGGTTAGAAAGGTGATTGGCCGGTCAAAACCAAGCCAAATCACTCCAAAATTGTCCTGAAGTGTCCAAATCTAGAGGTTCTTACCCCCGATTGGTGCAACATGGGCTGGCTCGCCGCTGCGGCCACTCCCTCGGCCGTTGCCGCCGCTGCTAACACCGGCCGCCGACGATGAGGGCGAGAAGCCGTACTCTTCTTGGGTGCCATTTGCTTCAAAATCTTGGAGAAATCGATGGAAAAACAAAGGAAGTTCGGTCGAAGATCGCTCATTCGCCTGAGTCGCCCGGTCACCTGAAGCTCTGATTTCTCAAATTCCTTCGAATGAAGTAAGGAAGAAGAAGAGTTAGAACTCTATTTAAATGAAAAAACCCGCCCCTTGGTATTCGGTGCGAGAATCAGAGCAGTTACTGAGCAGAATGCGAGGCTATTAGCCTCGCGTGTTAAGCAAAACGCGAAGATAGTTGGTATTAGAACTCTACGTTCCAGTTTGAAGATCCAAACTATTTCAAAATTTGCTAAGTTCTAAGTCATTTTGAAAACTTTGGAGGGGGTTCTGTTGGCAGTGAAAATTTCCAGATAAATGGAGTTTTCCACAACAGAATGCGGAGCTAACTCAGTAGCTCCATGTTTGGCTATTTTAGCCTCGCGTTTGAGTAAAACGCGGAGCTATTCAATAGCTCCGCGTTTTGGTTTCTTAGCTCCGCGTGAGCTGATAACCGAATCATAAATTGATTGAGATTGAGATTTGGGTTTATCTAATATCCAAATTAAGTCCAATCAGAACTCTAAATCAAGAGATTTAAAACAAAACTAAGATATTTGATTGGAATTCTTAATGAATACAAAGTCTATTTAAATAGAAACTCTCATATTATCCTAAGCCTATAAATACCCCTTTGAGGAAGCCCTAGGGATCTTTTTCGTATCTTAGAAAATTCGAGTTACACGTGAGAGCCTTGAATTCTTGAAGACCAGAGAAGATCAAGATCAAGTCAGCCGTCATCTTTAAGAGAGAAGATCATCGTCGTCAGATCGTCAAAAGAAACTACTAGTTAGATCCCATCGCCACATAGATCCCACGTTTTATATTGTAAAAGAGAGTGATAATCTATAAATCCTCTCGTTTGTTCTTTTTTTTTGCTCACTTTCATTGTAACCTAAGCTGTATTTAATGGAAGGAAAGCAAATTTCTACTGCGAACAGATATGCCGCCTCCCCGTAACCTCAAAGAGTTAAGGGGACTGCAAGGCAGGCTGGCGTACATCCGCAGGTTTATATCAAATTTGTCTAGTAAATGTCAGCCCTTCACCAGATTAATGAGAAAAGGAGTGTCATTTGTTTGGAATGGCGCATGCCAAATGGCTTTTGAAGAAGTCAAACAATATCTCATGAAGCTACCAGTGCTTGTAGCTCCAGTCTAGGGAATACCCTTCCTGCTATACGTAAGGGCTATGGACCATTTCTTGGGAGCTTTGCTAGCGCAGAAGAATGAGTCAGGTCACGAACAAACTATTTATTACTTCAGGAGAATGATGATCGGAGCGGAACACCGGTATAATCCAGTGGAAAAGGAGTGTTTAGTTTTAGTGTTCGCAATGCAGAAAATGCAACACTATTTGGTTGGACAAACCATCCACGTCGTATCAAGAGTTAACCCCTTGAGAATATTAATGACTAAACACGAATCATTAAACTCAAGACTATCTAATTGGGCTATTTTGTTATCACAGTATGATATGCGCTTTGTCCCACAGAAGTCTATTAAAGGACAGGCCATGCCTGACTTCTTAGCCGAACATCCAATCCCGGCATCCTCGAAGTTATACGAACAAATCTCGGGAGAGTTAGAAGAATGGGACCTGATTCCAGAAAAAGATAACTCGTGAAAATCTTCCGAAGCAAATACAGTCTCAAAGGATGTATTTCAGCTTTTCTTTGACTGTGCCTCCCGAATGGGATCCGAGGGAAGGATGACAGTGGGGGTAGGAGTTGTTTTCGCCTCTCCTCACAACTACATCATTCCACGACCTTACTCATTAACAAGCTCATGCTCCAATAATGTCGCGGAGTATAACGCCCTCCTAATCGGTTTAAAAATAGCCGAACAACTGGGGGTCAAATATTTGGAGGCGTATGGGGACTCTCAACTTGTTGTAAATCAAGTAAAAGGGGAGTACGAGGTTAAACATGAAGACCTCTTACCGTATTACCATGCGGTGATCAAGATCGCTGATGGTTTCGATGGATTCTATATCAGCCACATAAAGCGCTACCGAAATAGTTATGCAGATTCACTAGCTTCCTTAGCTGCTATATTAGCCTTGCCCAAGCATGCTAGAAGGCAAATTACGGTAGGATGCAAAGAACTATTTTGTCCAAAGGACGAGCTCAAAGAGGAAATGAAAGAACCACAGGAAGACGAAGCGGACATTTTTGAATCAAGCCTAGAACCGAGGGATTGGCGTTTTCCTTATATAGACTATGTCATTTACGGTATATTACCCGAAAATCCAAAAGAAGCCAAAGCAATTCAGAGAAGGGCTGTCCGGTTCTACTACAATGCAGAGCTCCAGACATTGTATAGGAAATCTTATGATGGAATTTTTCTTCGTTGTCTCTCCAACCTCGAAGCTAAAAAGGTACTCGAAGAAGCTCATACTGGCATTTACGGAGCACACCAGCCAGGGCCAAAACTCTGAGATAGAATCTGAAGGATGGGGTATTACTGGCCTAGGATGATGGCAGAAGCAGTTGACTACGCCAAGAAGTGCATGGCCTGCCAAATACATGCAGACTTTATACATCAAGCTCCAAAGTATCTTCACCCAACGGCTACGTCATGGCCGTTTGAATAATGGGGTATGGACATTGTCAGACCAATTTCCCCACCATCAACGAGAGGACACTGCTTCATTTTAGCTATAACAGATTACTTTTCAAAATGGACTGAAGCCGCTTCCCTGGTCGAAGTAAAATCATTGAATGTTATCAGATTCATCAAGCACCATGTGCTTTAACGTTTCGGAGTGCCCAGAAGGATCATTCATGATAATGGGACTCAGTTTGTAAGCCAGGTATATTCTAGATTCTGCAACAAGTACATGATCGAGAATGTAGCTTTATCGCCATATTACCCTGCAGCTAACGGTTTAGCAGAAGCTTTCAATAAGACCATTGTAAAACTTCTTAAAAAGTTTGTGTCATCTAATCAAAGGGACTGGGACGAGAAGCTCGGAGAATGCCTATGGGCGTATCGCACCACAGTCCGAACTTCCACCAATCTCACGCCCTTCTCCTTGGTGTACAGATCAGAAGCGGTCTTGCCTTGGAAAATCCAAATCCCATCGTTGCGAGTCGCGTTAACAACTAGGATGACGGAAGAAGAAAGGCATCAGCAAAGGCTCCAAGAATTAGAAGCCTTGGATGATAAGCGCTTGGAAGCTCAACAGAATATTGAACTATACCAGGCGCGGATCTCCAGAACCTTTAACAAAAAGGCTAAACGAAGAACTTTCAAGAAGGGTGATCTGGTCCTGTTAGTCAGAAGACCGATCATAACTAATAAAAAGCCTAGGGAAAAGTTCCAGCCGAAGTGGGAGGGACTTTTTGTCATTGATACTGTCTATTCCAACGGCGCATATCAGTTGGCGAAACTGAATGGTGATAAGATTATGATGCCGATTAACGGCAAATTCCTGAAGAAGTATTATTCTTAGTGAAATTGCAGAACACCAGTTGTAATGCGACCTGGGTAGTTCTATGCAAATTATGAACAAAAAACTTCTCTGTAATCAGAAGTTCATTAATGAAGATTCTTGATTCCAGACTAAAAAATTTTAGGTCGCGAATCACATTTTTTCCTTCTTTCTAAATTGCCAAGTTAAAAATAACTCTGGCGAATCACATTTTTCCTTCTTTCTAAATTGCCAAGTTAAAAATACCTCTAGCAAATCACATTTTTTCCTCTTTCTAAATTGCAAAGTTAAAAATACCTCTCGCGAATCACATTTTTTCCTCTTTCTAAATTGCCAAGTTAAAAATACCTCTGGCGAATCAAATTTGTCAACAAAAAGTTCTTTCATTCGCAGTAATTTTGGGTACTTGGAAAATTTTGATCGATTTTAAGATTATCAAGTTAATAGTTACCTCTGGTAATCAACATCAGAATCATCCATCAGATACTCTTAGTTATGTAAAAAGAAAGACCTTTTTATTCATTATCAGATCAAGATTATAGAGAATTCTCTAATATTACACAGTCAACAAAATTGAATACAAATCACTAAAAAAAAAGAGGAAAAGTTTGTTTCTGTAGCCTCCTCTCCCAAGGATGGCTTAAAGGCAGTAGTCTGCTCCACAGACTCTTCTGGAATGACAAACTTGCTTCTGTAGCCGTCTCTTTAGCATGGCTCGGACCAAAAAGTTTGTCCCTACAAACTTTTCTTCTGAAATGACAAACTTGCTTCTGTAACCTTCTCTTTCAATATGGCTCGGATCAAAAAGTTTGCTCCTGAAACTCCCACTTCCAATTTGCTCTTGTAGCCTCCTCTTAAAGGACGGTTCAAGAGTATAATCTTGTTTCTTCTTTCCGACCGCAATCAGGGACATCCTCATTGGTTCCCCCAGTGATGATGCCAGTGACTTGATTAGTTCAAAACTGGCATACCAAGGCCACACCCCAGATGTACAACATGAGGGTTGCACAAGTTCAAGGTCCTGGTCATTAGTACCCCAGCCTTGTGGAGTACTAGAAAAGAAGAAAAACAATAACACAGACCCGAAATCTTTTCTCTCATGAAAATTTCATGAGACCTTCCAAAACCCTCGAGGTTTTGGAAGCAATTACAAGCCCATCGAGTCTAGGTCATTGTTAAGAAGAATGACTACGGTTATCTCTTGTAGCCAAGTTAAATCTCTGTTAACAAAGGGGAAGAAAAAGAAGGAAGAGGAGGATATGAATCAGAAGAAAAGATTTACCTTAATTAAGGAAAATGACTACGGTCAGAAGAACCTTTTCGGTGGAACACCCCACTGGACTGATGCAGTCTGGAGGTCTTGTAACATGCCAATTCTCATCCATTACTTCAGATGAAGAAAAAAATTGGTTACACTAATAGATCAGTCACAAAAGAAAGGAAGGGAAGAAAGGAAGGGAAGAAATTTTCTCACGGCTGAATGATCTTCCATTAAAGAGATCATGTGCCTTTTATAGACACTCTGGTGACCGTGATCTTCAGTTTAGAAAAGATAAAACTGAAATCTTCGGTCAAGATTTTCAGTTCAGATCTCAACAGAATTTATTACTGTTGCATGGGACGTTTAGATATCGTAGCCCGGAGATATCGTCATTAATGAAGACGTGTAACGCTTGGGATTCCATGCCCAACGACATCATCCCATGGCTCGCAGAAGTCTCTACAAATTCTGAAAGAGTCTACGGTTTATTCCGCAAACTTCCAGATGAAACATCGCGAACCAAAATTTCAGAATCAGGGTCGCGAGTTAAATATGGATTGTGTTAGTCCGCGAACCTCTAGACTTCACGTGACTTATGAAAGTCACGTGACAGATACACAGATACTAGAGTTTTACGGTGGTTCGCAAACTTCAGACAAAAGATGGCAAGTTCGTTACAAATCTTTGAAGAACAACTGCAAATCCATGCCTTAGAAGGCCAAAATTAGGTTCTCTATAAACGACAGGGGAACTATTACAAAAAAGAGAGAGCAGAGAATTAAAACAGATATATACAAGCTTTTACAGTTCAATGATTCAAGAGGGCTTTTATTTTCTCCTCCGCATCATCAATGTCTTATTGGAGGGTCTCATAAACTTGGACAGTAGCTTGACGACGCAATGCCTCATCACTAGCAACAACATTCTGCGCTGCAGCAGCCTCCAGCATATCCAATTCAGCTTGTATCGTCTGGAGATCTCTGGTTGTATTGTCCCGCTGGCGCGATAAGTTGGCGAGTTTCCTCATTGACTCATCATGCTCCCTGGTGATTTTGGCCAAGAAAGCTTGAGTTTTGGCAATAGTCTCTTGAGTCCTAACAATAGCCTGGTCATGGTTCTTGACAATTGAAGCAGCAACCTCGACTTGAAGAACTAGAGACTCGCTGTCTGATTGACCATTTTCTAAGGAGGCTTTACAAGCATTTTCCTTCTCCTGAGTCTCCTTCTGGAACTTAAGTTGTTCCTCTTTCAGCTTCTGAAAAATGATTTCCACTGTCTCAGATTTATCAGCACTTCTGGTTTTTGATAGGAATTCAGCATGCTTATGAAGCTGAGTTATCATAAGTCTAAAGGGAGCAGCTTTATCCTCTCCACCAATACTAACAATACCAGTTAAATAAATATTGAGAACATTGGCGAGTGAAGCAAAAGAAGCCCCCTTCAGTATTTTATCAATACAGTAGTCAAGGAAGTGAAGGAAGCTCTCCACCATATCCTTCAATAAATCAATCTCAAGCATATCAATCTCCGCATAAGAGGGAGTAATACTGGTTGAGGCAGAGGCGGATTGATCCGCACTCTGTTGTATAGGGGCAACTAGACTAGTATTAGGAGGAATGGGACTTCTTGAGACTTCAGCAGAGCTAACAACTGCAGCATCTTAAACCAAAACATCGGTCAGAGCAGCTGCGGCCAAAACCGTAGACGTAGTAGTCTCGGGAATCATTGCTTCCGTGGTATCAACAGTCGAAGTGGTAACTGCAGTCGCCTCATCAGTGTCAGCTCCCGCGGTGGTGTCATCTGGCGAAGTTTCCTTCGCACCGATGCACTCTAAATCAGGAGTCGAAACTGGAGCTATCAAAAGGAGAAAGTTAATAGTTAAATGATACAATATCATTTTCTAATAACATAATTGCTAAAGGAAGAAGATGCAGACCTAAAGGTTGGACACTGGATTCTCCAAGTCTGTACACCTCAGGACCAAATACTTCAGGCCCGAATACTTCGGTTCGAACGTCCTCGCTCAAATAGACATACTTACCATGGTCTAATGGAGGGGTTGAAGATCGAAAATCATCACTGTCAACATTATAGTCATCTCCCCAATCATCCTGACTTCCTGAAGGAGGTGTTGCTTTTGGGGGATCTGATGCACGAGTCTCTCCAATGATTCATACTTCGTCGTCTGCAATAGCAGAAGCTGAAGGGCCCTCTTGTATGGCCAGAGAAACTTCAACAGTGGCTTGACAAATGGGGGGTAGAACCCTCTTGAGTAACGGGAGTATGATCACTGCAGAGAACAGGTCTTTGACTCTAACGCCTCTTAAGCGAGCGGAGAGTTAAAGATGAGTTATCCTCATCCTCCTCGGGTTCCTCAATGAGGAACTCAGAAACCATAGTGGGTGTTGTAGTGCCAGTTCCAGATGGGGTGCTCTGCGAATCAATCCCCTGCGGAACGGTAGGCAAGTCACTGAGGCGCCTTAGTCTCTTCCGCTTGTGTGAAGATTTCTTGGGAGAAGATTACGGTTGAGGAGAAGTCTTCTTCAATGTCGGGAGAGGAGAAGCATCAAGAGAGGCAGTTTGAGCTGATGCATTATTGACCTCTTCCCTCTGTTGAGTTATATGTTCTGATTCATTGGATGCGCTGTCTCCCCTGAAATCTTCCATCCCTGCAACTTCCGTACTGCCAGCCTTCCTTTTCTGGGCATATCAAGCTCTGATCTCCCGCAGACTGATATGATTTATGTTGAAATTTTGGGGAGCGAAATTAGCATCCGCGAACCACTTACAGAAACTGAAGCTTATACTCGAATTTGGGGTCTTGAGCGGAAGATCAAATCAAGCCTGAGTTCCACCTGCGACGAAGTGAAACCAAGCTCGAGCTCCCTCAAGAGCATTCCTAACAAAACTTATCTCTCTATTAGGATTACCAACATAAAGCTGATCATACCCGAACTGTCGAGCGAAACGACTCGGTAGTAAGGCTCTATGTAGCAAAGGTTCCCCAAACGAAGAACCAGATGTCCTGGGTGGATGTTTATCAGCCACCAGAAGCATCCCGAGGACAGAATAGTAAATTTATCGGCACCGACAGTATCCGCGAATTCCTCCCCGTACCCAGCATTTGGAAAGTACGGAAAACATCTGAATAACTCAAAAGTCGAGAAATGACGGAGGGACTTACGGATCGCGGCCATATAGCCCCTCTCCATTGAGACCTCTCGTAGTGCTGTACTTTGGAGCACTTAAGTCGATCTGCGAGTCGGCAAGACTCATCAAAATGGGACAATGTAGAACCAACCAAGCCATCAAATAAGTATAAGGGAGTTCTACACGAGAATTAGGGGTCATAATGACCGGATCCCCTTTCTTCCTCTGCTCCTTCTTCATGTTGCAGAATTTATCAGATAATCTCCTCAGTCCGCTTTGGATGCTGCACACCATCACGGGCAACAGACTGAGTCACCTACCTAATGCTAGTAGGACGGCTGGGTATACAGCCCTAACAGGTATGTTTTCCTGCGAAGGAATAACACACTTTTTCAACTATACCATCAAATAACCCGCCAAGAAGGCAGGATCAGATAAAGGTTGAAGAGCCTGATAATGAAAGCTCTCAAAGGACGTCCCAGTTTTGAAAACGTCCTCATCAGATTTAGCGACATAAGCATCTGTCCCGAAACTTGTGATTCTTCTCTCAACCTCCTTTTCAGAAACAGGAGGAAGGCTTAGAAAAATTGGACAGAAGATATTGCAGCCACTTCTTTGGCTTCAAACTGCAGGTGCCGGATGTGTGGGTGAAAATATAATAGTGACAGGTTAATTCCCAGTAAGTATCATAGGCCAAAGGGTCCTGGACCTTCAGCAGATGGAGTTCTTCCCCAGTGGGGACATACTCTTCATACGGGATGTCTCCCATGGGTAAGCCCGAAATTTCATACATTTCATGAAGGGCAAAACCCAATTCGCCTCGAGGGAAAAAAATGGTACAAGTATCAGGATTGTACAGTTCTAGTAGAGCAAAAAAATGGAATCTGCTAGCAGGAATACCGTGCTGAACAGCCCTAATAGCACGATGTAGCCCTGCGTAATGAAGCTGATCTCTGAAAGTCTTAAGGAAAAAATCAGTCAAGACTGCCCACTCTCCTTTTGAAGAGCAGTGAACCCATCCAAGAGGACGAAAATCCTGAACATGAAACTCCCCTTGTGCATTGGTGAATCGGTGCAGGAAAGTCTGTGCGATTATGGGAATCTCGCCTCTTGGGAGGTCATGTTTAAGTAGTCCAGGAAGCAATCCACAAAAGTGTTTTCCAGTACTACGAGGAAAAGCACCTTGAGCATTGAAACCCCCCAATAAGATGCTGTCTTGCGGCCTGTTTATGTACCATTATATTCGTCTGGGCACGGAAAGGGATTGAAAGAATAAGAACGGATAAGACCTCTCCATATTGAGGAGAAACAAGTAGCAACCTTCAACTTGACGAACCACTTGTAATCTCCATCTTCCAAACCGCTATCGGGCACCGAAACATGGTCCCCAAACAAAAAGGCGGGTTTGCGTAGTGGAGACTGATCATCTCCTTCGAAAGGTGTATTAGTTATCAGTTCTCGTAATGTTGAGCGAGAAGGATAGAGAATTTTGTCTTCTCTCTCTTGGTTGTCTGATATTATACAATGTGGAAAGACATGACCAAATCTGAACTCTTTCTTCCCATCATAGCCATCCGAGTATCCGAAATAATAATCCTTAGGACAAGGATTCAAGGCATAATCGACTGCAAAAGACATTCAGATTCAAGATAAGAAAATCTCTGAGAAATGGACTGCCTTTCGAAAGTTATTTTTTATTATTACCTCCAATCAAGAGCTCCTGCCGAACCACTATTGAACTAGAGGTTACTTGAGGATCTTGATGACCACTGGCAGCCACATCGGAGGAAGAAGCTTTCTTCGACATCTTTTGCAGATTGAGAAAATCCTTCGCACAGAGAATCGAAAGCTATATGAGGTTGAAGATGAGAAATCTGAGAAACTCTAACGAAGAACTCGGATTTCAAATTTCTTAAGATAAGAGTAGCCTCTCTCATAAAGTGGAGATTATATAGCAGATGATTTGATGGCCGAGATCTCTGGATAGACGTGATATCTGGCCCGAATCTCATGGGTACCTTTACATTTAATGCGGCTCAGAGAACGTCTCAATTCTTACGCCATAAAAAGCAACCGCCTTCCGGCCTTTCCGCAACCAAAAAGTAAAAGTTCGCGTCCCTAATTCAGAGTCGCGATCCTTCAGAAGTTTTAGTTTGCGACCCTAACACAGCAACGCTTTCTTCTCCAAAGTGAAAGCTCGCGTCCCTAATACAGAGTCGCGATCCTTCAGAAATTTCAGTTTGCGACCCTAACGCAGAGTCGTTGTCTTCTCCAAAGCGAAAGCTCGCGTCCCTAATACAGAGTCGCGATCCTCCGAAAAGACAGTTTGCGACCCGAACACAGAGTCGTGTTCTCCTCCAAAAGTGAAGGTTCGCGCCCCTAATACAGAGTCACGTTCCTTCCAAAAAGACAGTTTGCGACCCTAACACAGAGTCATTTTCTTTTCCAAAATGAAAGTTCGTGATCCTAATACAGAGTCGTGTTTCTTCCAAAGCAAAAGCTTGCGACCCTAACACAGAGTCGTCTTTTTCTCCAAAATGCAAATATGCGACCCTAACACAGAGTCATATATTTCAAGAATTGAAGATTGTGGCGCTAATATAGAGTTGCATTTTCTTTCAAAAGCAGCAAATTCACGGCGCTAATACAGGGTCGTGTTCCTTTCAAGATGAGAGTTCGAGATATGAAGACAGAGTCATGCTGTCGGCAATCGAAGAAGAATTCTAATACAGAATTGTATTATCAGAGAGATGAAAAATGAAGATTCTAATACAAAATAATATATCCAAAGTATTCCAAAACTTCTCAGAAATCACGAGAGTTTTGAAAACTTTGGAGGGGGTTTTGTCGGCGAAAAATTCTGGAAAAACAAAGCAGATCCGCGAGTTCAGAGTTGGAAGTCCGCAACTCAGTGGATCCGCGAACCTAAGAGACTGAGCTTCGTGACCCAGATGACAGAACAGATTCGCGAATCTAAAATTGAGATTCACGATACTGCCCATAGCATCTGGGTAGGGGTTTAATACAAAGTAATCCGATCCGAACAAGAGAGTTGCCACCTCGGATAATGGAGATAGCTGCCAAACGAATGCAGCGGAATTACTCAAGTCGTGGGAGCAACCACCTAACGAATATGACGGCACTTCTCGAGTAGTGGGAGCTAACGGTCGAGCAAATGAGGCGGGATGTTACTCTAGAACCCCTATAAAAGGCGGAAGAATGAAAGAGAAGGGGACGGATATCTTCTCCTAAAAGTTACCCCTTGTGATTAAGAGTCAAGAGCCTTTCTTTTTTCCTTAGCCAACTGAGAGAAATTGTACGGAGTGTCAACGGAGAGCAGGATCGTTCTCCATAGCTACATCAAAACCCAGTTTTAAATAAAGAGAAAATCCATCTTCCTCATTTTCTGTAAACAGGAAACCGTTAGATTGTAATCCTTTATTGAAAAGACTTCAATATAAAAAGCTTGCAACTTTTATGTCAAACATATAGTCATACAATTGGTAAATCGTTGTCCAGTTAAATATGTCGTATTCTATATTTAAGTAGCATATATCAACTATAGTAGTGACATGATATTAATGTATACATATACTCCTAGGGATTTCATATGCACTGCCTACCATAATTATTCAGGATAACTTGTATAGGAAAGTCAGGATCAATTTCCTAGGTGCCTAACCAGTTCATAATTCAAGGGTATTAATCTGTAGATTGTATTTATGCCAAAATAACAAGATCTAATTTATAGAATAGTGATCCAAACTCCATAAAATTTCAACTAGTGGAACAGTTAGCTTGCGGTAAAGACTATTACCTGGTGGTTTCTCTAGTTCTGTCTCTTCTGCAATTTATCCCGTAAACATAAATCCAAACATAAATCATATTTTTACTACTTATTTGAAATGAGATATATAAAACCATAGCCAACCCTAAAATAAAAACACTATCAGATTAATTAGTAATGATGACTCTTATAGGATTTCACAAACTTACAATTTAATATGACAGAATCAGTGCAGACTGATATGTTAATAATAACTTCACAAACAATGAGGAAAAAGGAAAATCATGTTTAACCAGGTTGGCTCGCTTGCTGACAGTAGTGACTGCTACCTAGCGGTCCTCCTTGCTTCAATTCTTCTATAATTTGGTCCAGAAAATTCAATACTAATATAAATCATAATCTTATCACGTAGATAATAAAAAAAACTACAAAATGATTTCCTGAATATGATATAAAAAACCGTTGTAAATTGAAATCAAAATTCTAATATTTGATTCTTGCTTTCTATCTATGATACCACATATCTATTGGAAAATCAATCTAACATCAAAGGATTTCAAAGGAACCATGACACCAAAAGATAACTAAAAGAAAATTTAGAGGATTTGGCCCTGATATGACTATTACCTACCAGTAAATACTGCTAGGTAGTGGTCCCACTATGGTCAATCCTAATGACATTTGGGGATCAGATCAATATCAACATGTACATAAATTTCCCATAGACGAAACCCAAGGAAATAATATGTATAACAAGGTATGTAAGAACCAAAAATCAAAAGAATAGAAAAACGGTTTAGTGGGAAAGAACTCTACTTGCTTTATTTTTCCTGGCTACTAGCCTCCACAATTGCTGAGCCGCCTCTTCCTTACTCACCCTTGATGTTACTACCTTGATTACTGTCCTTAGTGAGTGTAAGAAGAGGGTGGGTTTTGTGATAAAAGAAAGAAATGAGATAGGATGTATATGCGAGAGGATATAAGTGTATTTGTTCATATGGGATTTTTATCAAAGGAAATTTCACCTGACATAGTTAGTCAACTCCTTTCCTTGCTGCTGCATTCTGTTTGAGTAAATGAAGAGAGAAAATTTAAAAGGGAAATGAAATGGGAGTCATGGAAAAGAAGTGTATATAAGGTTTTGAATAATTCATTTGGTCAAACAAAAAAAAAAATCTCCCAACACCAATAATTATCCCTTAACACACGAGCACCATAATTTCTCAAGCTAGTATAGTGTTAGGCAGTGGAGAGAAAATAAAAACTGTAGAATCATTATGTTTGAAGAAAAATAAAAATTTATAAAATAAGTAGAGTTTTCAATATCGGGCTAAATTTTAATAATATCAAAATGATCCCAAATTAATACAAGTGTATGGTATATTTTCAGACTTTTAAAATGCATGATAGAAAATAGTGAAAAAATATCATTATCGATTAGTATTCAGTTTTTTGCCAATTTGTGAATATTTTTTAGAAACATCCAAAAAAACCACAATAAATTGGAAGATTTGGAAAATAATGACCTTGAAATTGAGATCTCATTTGAAGTTGTTGAATTCAAAATAGACTTACCATAAGCAAAATCGAATATCGATCGGCTTTCGATAATTCTAATTTGAAATGACTGATTAAGAAAATTGATATTGAAATATAAGATAGAGCTAATTTATTTTATATTAGACCAATATCAATATCCCAGGCTCCTGAACAGATATGATAAGTATAAAATATACTAACTAGAAGAGATAGGTGGTTAGAGGTGATAACCTTTTGGGATCAATATGACAGGCATAAGCAAAGTCTAGAGGGGGATGAATAGGTTGCTACCAATTTTAACTTAGTTTATAAATGATCAAAATTATCTATGCAACAAAAACTAAAGTAACCATATATATTAAAATTACACAACAGAACGCTTGAGATTTTATAGTGGTTTGGAAATTCCTTACTCCACTCTCTCTTAAAAGGGCTTCCATCACTAGTAAAGGAAATTGTAAATCATAAACACTATCTAGTAAGTAGACACAAGACTAAATCCTAGTATCGACTGTCAATATATTTGATTTGTTTGCATCCATTTATAACCTAGACATACTCTACCAAACATGTTATACCACAAATATTGTTTGTTATTCATCAAACCAAGGATCTTATATGGACACATACCCAATAAGCTCCCATTTTTTGATAATAACAAAATTAAAAAACTATACCATATATAACAATATAATGTGCAGTGTCGTAATTTATGATATGAAATCTAAGGATACAAAATGAACATGTCTTATAGTGTGAATCAAGTAAGCAAGTATTAAATTATATTCTTTCCCTTAAAGTTCTCCCCCTTAATTTGTGAATTAATGTGAAAAATTTACAATTAATTCTCTCCTATTTGTTATTAGGAAAAGAGACTATTGGTGGGAGGATAAACATCAAAATGACTATTAGAAAATGAATATTATAGAATGATAAGTCAAAATAGAGTAAGAAAGAATAATTTGTGAGTCTCAATATGTGTGATGCCATAGTTGGACAACACTATTAATTTATGAGAATAAGGCAAAAGGAGATAACAACATAAGATATGATCCCTACTAATATAATCCATATCGATATGGAAGCATTAAAATCACAAAAATGCAATTATCAATAAGTGAGAGAAAACATAAGAACAACTGTCCAAACACACTGAGTATGCAATTAAGCACTATCAATTAAAGTGTTCAAATGAAACGATCTCAAATTTCATAGAAAGACTAAGATATAGGTGCTAAATACCTTAGCTAGATCAGAATTACAAGTAGGTAGTGGTTACTGAGTAAAGATGCATCATCTAAACATAAACTTTCAGTATAGGATGGATACCCTTGATAATATGTGCAGATAATGAAATCCACAAGGGAGGCCTTGGGGACCCTTTATGAACACTCTTTTTGTTTTGATTTGAGATGAGTATATTACGTTTAATACTAGTTTTTTCTAAACTTCTTGAATTTTTTACTCATGTGTACAATTTTTTTCTATAGAATATCAATGTATGTGTTCCTATCTTGAACTAATAGTCATTGTGGTTGATATAACACAAAATATGAAAGGAAGTGAACCATATTATCACTAGTGTAAAACAAGAAACATTATAATATGGAATGACTTATATGAACATGTCAACAGAATTATGAAAAATCAAAAATATATCAAGCATCATGGTCAATAAGTTTACTGTTTATATACAGACTAGATATTCAGAAATAATAGATTCATCAAATCATTTCACATCTTATGTGTTATTAAGAGAATTATTCCACATATCATCCGAAAAGGACACACAAGAGATATTTTTTTAATTTTTTTTATATGTTAGATAGGAATAAAAAATAAAGAAACGTATAAAATCTAAAAACAAAAAAAAAATAAAGAAATCAAAATATATGTTGCACTAATGTACAAAATAACATGCTATAGATCCATAAAATAAAGCCCAATTCTTGTCTCAAACTAGTGAAATGTTCTTCAAGCTAAGGTTTTATGAAGATATTAGCAAATCGTTGATTGGTGGGAACAAACTCAATTATTATATTACTTTTAGCAATGTGGTTCCTTATAAAATAATGTCTTATATCTATATTGCTTAAATTTATCACTCTTGTTATCACAACTAAATGGGACTTTTTTATAATCTAGGCCAAAGTCTTGTAAAGTGGATGTTATCTAAAGCACTTGAGCACAACAACTACCTAAAGCTACATACTCACTCTCAGTGATTGACAATATTAAAAAAGTTTTATTTTCTACTTTACCATGGAACAACATAATGTCCTACAAGTGCATAATACCATTAGTGCCTTTCTATCATTTAAACTACTCGTATAATCACTATCAGAATTACCAAGTACTCAAAATCCTCACAACTAGGAAACTGTAATCCAAATTTTGAGTATCTTTAAGGTATCGAGAGATTCGTTTTACTACTTTAACTTGTGGTTCATTCAGATTAGCCAGAAATTGAAAGTAATATCAGGATAAGATGCTATAACATACAAAATGCTACCAATCACACCTCTATACCCTTTCTCCTCAACAGAAACTCAAGTCTCATCTCTTGCAATCTTTGTCGACGAGTTATGGGTGTATTCATCATTTTTAGTGTACCCATGTAAAATGCTCGTTTTATTAGAAAAACGGTAAAAGCGAATTTTTTATCATTAAATCTGAATAAATCAGAGATAAATTATAAAGAAAACAAAAAAAATATGAAGAGAGAGTTTAGAAGATATTCTCTGGAATGATATTAGTAGTGGACAAAATATGAGGTCATTTGGGACCAAGATTGCAAAGAATGGACTCCCAAAATATTGAAAACTGGTGAAAATGTCAATTTCTCCATTATCGTTCCCCAGAATTTATCCAAAGGCTTTGAAATAACTGAAGAATGGAGAGGAATTGAAGAAATTTTTGTCCAAGTAAAGTTGGTAGATTAGGTGAAAACTCCCGATTTTGGATAAAATCCCTTAGATCATAGGCCATCCAAGTTCTCTCGATGACCTATAAAATGTCGTCTAGAAGTAGGGATGAGAATGTGTATGGGCCAGCCTAAAATCTAATTGGACAGTTCAAAAATCCCAATCTAGACCCAGCCGTTTCAAGTTTGGATCGAATTGGGTTCAATCTATTAGAGTTATTGGTTAATTGGACAGGGTTTGGATATATCCAAACTCGCCCAAAAAGCCTAATATCTAAATCCAATTGATCCCGTTCCTAATCTCTCTCCTCTCTTGTCGGTGTCTGGCGTCCCTTTCGTCGTCTCCTCTCCCTCTTCCTCCTTCGAATATGGGATCACAATTCGTTCATCAGCAAGCTTTATTACGATGTTTTCTCTCTCTGTCTCTCTCCATGCTCGCTGAGCTTAAGCAAAATCAAAGGTTAGCTCCGCATTCTCAAACCCTATAAATTTTTTGCCCAAGTTCCTAAACTTTAGGAATTTAATTGATGTGTTGTGCTAATCTCGTCAATATCTTCACTTCTCTTTATCTGGGTTTTTGAAATTTCTAGTTTATTTCTTTTGTTTAATTTTCAATAAGAAACAACATCGAAGTAGCTCCTTTTATTTGGGCTTGGATTTCGCACTGATAATTCCTTATTTGGTAATAAATTTAAGGTTTTTTTTGGTTAAAACAAAATAGGAAGATGGATTATTCCACCTTACTGCTGAGAGATTTATGATTCTAACTGTGATTTTCATTTTTACATTAATTTATCAAATTTTATTTAATTTTAGATAGGGGTTTTTAGGTATCTGTCCCTTAAATCTTTAAAAATTAAAATTTAGTCCTCCAAATCTTCATATTTGTTATTTAGTCACGCAAATCCTTTAAGTTACTATAATAGTCCACAGTCATATTGTTTGCCCGAATTTTCTGTTATACCCCTAATTTACTTCAATTTAATCATCCCTTTCCTCTTCCTCCTCTCTTCTTCTTCTTATTGGGTTCCTGACGCCGAACGGAGGCGAAATTAGGGTTAGGGTTTTGAAAATTAGGGTTTTTAAGAGGGATTTGGAGAAGAAAAGATAAATTAAGAAAAAACTTTTAGGATTTGGGAATCCACCCAGGCCCACGCCCACTCTCCACGAATCCACGAGGAAAGATTTGATTTAGCGAATTCCACGCCAAAAATTTCTTAAGAATTTTTCTCAAAATATTATTCATCTCTTCAATACTTCATACAACCCCTATTTATAGGGAAACCCTAACAAACATAATCCTAATAAAATCCAAACTCCTAATCAAATTAAATATCTAGTAAAATCCAAATCCTAATAAGATCAAATCAAATCAAATCCAGATCTCCATCAATTCTCCCCGGCTTCAAAACATGAACCTCTGATGAATGACGAAGATGATAACTATCGAGCAAATCCGGGTCTAGCTGCTAGACTTTTTCGGTGCACAACCAAGTGCAATCTGAGTCTGAACGTCCATGCCAGCGCACCAAATAACGCTGATATCCACCATCATTAGTCGAAATAATCTCATCATCCAGAATATCTTCAATCTGATCTATATGAAGCTTGCATGGAGTAGGAAGAGGCGGTGTACAGATGTGAAAATATCGATGTCCTAGCGAAGCAGATGATGGTAGATCTGGAATAACTGCTGGAAAGTCACATGGAGCACGGTATAGAGTCAGGTCCTCGACGTTGAAAAACTGGATTGATCCCAAGATTGTGGGGATCGCAAGCTCATAAGTATTAGAACCAATCCTCTTTAGAACTCGGTAAGAACTCATACGTCGAGCATGAAGCTTCTTCAAGGTTCCTGGCGGGAACCTCTCTGGACACACTCTAACCATCACCTCATCATCAACTGCAAATTCCTGCAATCTTTTGTGCGGGTCTGCTGCAGACTTGTAGTTATTATTACTAATTACTTTTTGCCGACGAATATGATCATGCAAATCATGTAAATGCTGTGCAAAAGACTCTGTTGAAGCACTAGGCCTATCACCTATGGGAGGGGAAGAAGGTCTATAGGTTTTCTAGGTTTATAACCTGTAACTATCTCAAATGGACTCATCCCAGTAGACCTATTGACTAAACTATTATATGCAAACTCCGCTATAGGTAAAACAAGATCCCACGTGGTTAAATGGTCACCCACTAAGCATCGAAGTAAGTCACCTAAGTTACGATTGACAACTTCTGTCTGAACATCTGTCTGCAGATGATAAACAGTGGAGAACTTAAGTATGGTACCCATTTTCTTCCAGAGAGTTTGCCAAAAATAACTTGTGAATCGAATATCTCTGTCAGAAACAATTGACTTAGGAAGGCTATGCAAACGAACTACCTCTTTACAGAATAAGTGTACAACATGTGAGGCATCCGAAGTCTTGTGGCAAGAAATAAAATATGCCATTTGGGAAAATCTATCCACCACGACTAATACTGCATCATGCTTCCTAAGTGTGCGAGGGAGTCCTAAAATGAAATCCATGCTAAGATACTCCCAAGGTGTAAAGTGTATGGGTAATAGTGTGTAGAGTCCTGTATTCTGCTTCCTACCCTTAGTTACCTAACAAACTCGACAATGCGACACAACTCGCGCAACATCACGTTTAATGCTTGGCCAATAAAATCGGTCCTCTACAAAAATGATAGTTTTATCTCGACCGAAATGACCAGCAATCCGTCCTGCATGCATTTCCCAAATCAGATGATCGCGCAAAGAAGTATTAGGAATACATAGACGGGTATCTCGAAATAAAAAACCATCAACAATGGTGAAGGCATCTACTATAATAGGAGGATTCTGTGTCAGAGATGAATAGATGTCACCAAAGTCCCGACAAGTAGGATAGTTTTGAATGATATGCTCAAATCCGATAACTTTTGCACTCATCGTCTGTAAAGTACAAAGTTTCCTACTTAATGCATCAGCGGCTTTATTTTCAGTTCCTGCACAGTGTTTGAGTACAAAATTGTACTCCTGAATAAACTCAAGCCACTTGATGTGTCGATGCCCTACTCTCTTTTGGGAATTGATATAGCGTAGAGCTTGATGGTCTGAATATAGAACGAACTCTTTTGGTAGCAAATAGTGACGCCAATGACGCAAACATTGCACTACTGTATAAAACTCTCTATCATAAACATCATAGCGTTATTTCGTCTCATTCAATTTTTCGCTAAAAAAGGCGATAGGATGATTTTCTTAGCTTAAAACACCTCCTATACCTACGCCTGATGCGTCACATGCTACCTCAAAAACCTTCGAGAAATCTGAAAGATAAAGAACCGGAGCAGTAGTCAACTTCTCCTTAATCTCCTCGAAAGCATGAGCAACAGATTTAGTCCATTGAAACTCCCCTTTCTTAAGACAATCAGTGATAGGAGCCATGGTGGTACTAAATCCCCTAACAAACCTCCTATAAAATGAAACTAGACTATGGAAGCTCCTGGCCTCATGGATCGTACGAGGAGTAGACCATTCTCTTATGGCCTTAACTTTGTCAGGATCTGCTGCTACTCCGTCTTTAGAGACGATAAACCCAAGAAAGTGAACAGAGGAAGCTATGAATGCACATTTCTTCAAATTGACAAACAGTTTCTCCTTACGGAGAGTCTCTAAAATCCGTGTCAAATGAGAAAGATATTCTTCTTGGGTTTGACTAAAGACGAGAATGTCATCAATATAGACAACAACGAACTTGCCTAAGAAAGAACGCAATATCTGGGTCATAACTCTCATAAATGTGCTGGGTGCATTAGATAAACCAAAATGCATGACCAACCATTCATACAATCCGTCCTTAATTTTAAAGGCAGTTTTCCATTCATCACCTTCACGGATACGAATCTGATGATATCCGCTTCGAAGATCTATCTTCGAAAAGATTTGAGAGCCAGCCATCATATCTAATAAGTCATCAAGTCTAGGAATAGGAAACATATACTTGACGGTAATTTTGTTGATGGCACGACTGTCAACGCACATTCTCCAACTACCATCATTTTTAGGCGTGAGTAGAGCGGGAACTGCACAAGGACTTAAACTTTCTCTAATAAAGCCTTTCCGCAATAACTCATTAACCTGTCTTCTCAACTCAGCGTGCTCAACAGGATTCATCCTATAATGAGATAAATTGGGCAAACTGGACCCAGGCACGAAGTCAATGGCATGTTGAATATCCCGAAGGGGAGGGAGTTCATCAGGTAACTCATCGGGCATGATATCTTGAAAATCAGTGAGAATCTGATGAATCTCAGGATGGTAAATGACAGGTGGATTAGAAGACTCTCCTAAAGCAATTACCGCATATACTAGTCCCTCCTCTAAACTCTCCTTGAGAAGTTGTGATCGACTTACCAAGTGAAGAGACTTTTTATGTACCTGTCCTGTGACTTTTTCGCTCTTTGGGCTCTCATCACTAGACTTAGGCGGCGCGGGTTTCAAAACAATTTTCTTTCCATTAAATTTGAATGTATATGTGATTGATTTGCCGAAACTCGTCACATCTAAGTCATACAACCATGGCCTACCAAGCAAGATATGTGCGGCGGTCATATCTAACACATCGCACCAAAACTGGTCCTGATAGCTTGACATCTGGATAGGCACTAGACAACGCTGGGTAATAGATTGAGCAGTTTTATCTACCAATGTTACGTTGTATGGTTGTAGATGGGGTTCAGCCTTGAGGCCCATTTTCTCAACAGCTGTTCTTGAGATTATATTCACACAACTACCCCCATCAATCATTATGCGATAACTCTTTCTTTCGTGTGTGATGTATGTAGTGAAAACGCTAGATCTACGCCAATCTTCATCTTTCGTTTTAGTGTAAAGACAACTAACGACGCCTAAGCGCACATTTGAAATGATTATTTCCTCGTCTGACTCACTAGCGTTTCCTACTGGTTCTTCATATACTTCCTCCTCAAGATCATCATCATCACCATTATGTTCTCCTTCTATGGGTAAAGCTCTAGTGGGACACTGTGAAGCTTTGTGGCCATACTCGTGACACCTAAAACACTCTACACCTTTCGTGTCCTGTTTAGATGACTCACGCATTACGGTTTTACCTTTAAAGTCTTTGTTGAGTTGGGTGTTAGGTCTCTTGTTATCTTTAGAAGGGCGTTTGGACTGCTCCCCGGCTTTAGGAGTAAACCTACGGTCAGCAGAAAATTTGAGAGAGTGTTCTATATTTTCTGCTAATTGACAAGTTTGAGCAAGGGAACTTATATTCCGAGAATGGATATGCATAGCTCGTTGTATGTCTGCGCATAGTCCAGGATAAAATCTAGATATTGCCTGGTGTCGGTCCTCTCACAAATCACACCGAAGTGTCAATTCATCAAATTGAGTCATGTACTCTTGGACCGTCATGCTTCCCTGATGAAGACTGTGTAACCTATCTAAAAGGTGACTCCTAAATGTGACTGGAAGATACTTCTCTTTAAGTCTATCTTTCATATCATTCCAAATCTCTATCGCATCCAGATACTTATCACATTCTCTTTCTACCGATATCCAATATATCATAGTGGGCTCTGTCAATCGTATCCGAGCAAATCGTATTTTACGCTCTTCATGCATATCATACCAATCAAAATAGTAATCCATGTCCGCGAGCCAGTCACTAAAGACTTTAGGGTCATGAGTGCCATTGAATGTAGGAGCTTCAACTTTTATCTTATGTGTGATGTCATCTTCAGCACGTCTAGTTCTAGGGACACTCTCATCTCTATTTCTTTCATTTCGATCTCTTGGTCCTCTATCGTAATTCCTTTCGTTATATTCATTCTTATAAATTTGATTATTTTGTTCTTCCATTTGTTGTTCTAGTGCATCCAATCGTTTATTAACAATTTTAAATTGTTCTATTTGTTCAGTGATAGTTTTTAATTGTTTCATCATAATTTCTAACTTTTCATCCACATTACTAGAACTTGAAGTGGTCATTTTACCGTTACGAAGAAGCATACAATCAAACAAGCGGATGCAATGCAATTTTCTAGACTCAGTCTAATTCTACATGCGTGCACTATATGATCAAATAAAATTTTCTAAGGTTTAGTTTCTAAAATGCAAGGAAATGGATCCTAAAATGTGTGTATGCAGTAAGCAATGAATTGGCAAATAATTATTAGTAATTCTAACTATCAATCTTATGCAGAGTTTCATAAAATAATTGCAAAATTTTGCTGAAGAAAATGAGTTAGTTTAGAGATTACCCAAATACCGAAGAAGTTCGTGCACTTGTAGTGGTCCCTTGGAGTCTTTCGAAATTGGTTCGCCTGCTGAAGAGCCCTGGAATCCTGCCATAATTGTTGGAAACAAATCCAGGAATGCAACGCTTCGAATCTGACTCGAATTGGATTCCGAACGGGCTCCAAATCACCACTATTCTCCTTAACGGGTCTGCACTGTCAGCGGGTCTGCACTGCTGTACTGATCTGAACCAAAAGTGGAATGGATCTGGATCTGCGGGTCGGATCTGATTCAATGCAAACCCAAACTTTTTCTAATAGGGTCTAAATAATTGGATCCAAATCAGAACCAATTCAAAACCCAATAACAAGCAAATCCAAAACTTTCTTTTCCTTTCTCTCGTTCTGCAGGTGGTTGCGATTGAGGGGGACTCAGCCGAACCCAACTGAAGTAAACAGCAGAGGAGGCCGCTGCTGCTGTTGAAGATTGCTGCCGCCGCTGCTCTTGTTCTGCCGCTACTGCTGGGGAGCTGGTGCTCTTTGTTTGTTGCAGCAAGAAGCAACAATGAAATGGTGATGCAGTCGGCGGGAAGAGGAGCGAGATGGTGGATCGTTCGAATCAGAGAGGCGGAGACGGCGACGGTGGGAGTTGGGCGGCGTCGGCGGTGCTCGTGGGGACGTCGAGTGCTGCTGCTGTGGAGGACCGAGGCGACCTGCTGGACGGAGGTGACCGGGCGACCTGCTGGCGAGGAAGCAATGAGCGGAGGGCGACCTGCTGGTGAATTTGGAACGGACGGACTGAATGAGGAGGGCGGCATTGCTGGCGGGGAAGCAACGAGCGGAGGCGACTTGCTGACTCACAGAGCGGTGGAGGTGGAGAGGGCGGTGGATCTGGTGGTGATGGAGACGGAGTTGATCGGTGGAGTTGAGCTGAGTGGAGGAAATTTGGCTTATGGGTTTTTGGGGGCTTAGGTTTGGAGGAAGGTCGGGTGGAGTTGAGGGGGAGAGAAGGAGATGTGGAGAAAGAGTTTTTTTTTCTACAGATCTGATCTGAGTTTAGTTTTTTTTTTTTTTTTCTCCCTCTTTCTCTTATTGGTTGATGGAGGGTGAGGGTGGTTGGGTCAGGTGGAGGTGGAGAAAATAAATTTAGACTCTGATACCAATTTGACGTAGGACGGAGGCGAAATTAGGGTTAGGGTTTTGAAAATTAGGGTTTTTTAGAGAGATTTGGGAAAGAAAAGATAAATTGAGAAAAAAATTTTGGGATTTGGGAATCCACCCAGGCCCACACCCACTCTCCACGAATCCACGAGGAAAGATTTTGATTTAGCGAATTCCACGCCAAAGATTTCTCAAGAATTTTTCTCAAAATATTATTCATCTCTTCAATACTTCATACAACCCCTATTTATAGGGAAACCCTAACAAACAGAATTCTAATAAAATCCAAACTCCTAATCAAATTAAATATCTAGTAAAATCTAAATCCTAATAAGATCAAATCAAATCAAATCCAGATCTCCATCAGTTCCTCTCTCCATTCTTCTCCTCTCTATCTTCCTCCCAGTTAATATCTAAAGTGAAGTAACTCAGGGGAACCCAATAAAAAGAGAGAAGAGAGAGAGGGAGAAGAAGAATGAAGAGAGGGACCAACAAGAAGAGGAAGAGAAGAGGAAGAGGGAAGGGGGACTAATGAAGTAACTCAAGGGCATAATGGAAAATTCGGGCTAAAAATAAGGCTGAGAGACTAAATTGTAGTAATTTAAAGGATTTGAGGGACTAAATTATAAATATGAAAATGTGGGGGACTAAATTCTAATTTTTAAAGATTTATGGGAGATATGTAAAAGCCCCTTTTAGATATTGCACCATTGTGTCATATTTTATCTCATTTACAGCGTGCAGACTTACCCCTTTGATTGATATGGGTTTTTGTAATTTATTTCTTTTTTTTTTAAATTTTTATAGGAAACAACACCAAAGTAGCTCATTTTATTTGGGCTTAGATTTCGCTCGCACTTATTTGGTAATAAATTTATGGTTTTGATACGATTGTCTTGAATTCAGCTATTAGACATTATTAGTTTCTTCATCTCCATTCATTTGGGAATCAGAAATTTATTGGATATCGCTATCCCATCAATAGTTTCACTGTATTTAATTCCTTGTGGTAATTAAATTTTCTTTTTGTCTTCAATTGCAATGTATGACTGCAGGAAGATAATTAAACAGTTTTATAATTAAAACTCAAGTGGAGTATATCTCAATTTTGTTTTCTAATCATTAGCGTTTTTTTACTTCTACAAGTTAGGTTGGAATAGGGAAGGAAATAAAATAAGGAATCTTTTAATTTTTTTTTTTTAGTTATTTTTTTTCTCGATATGTGAGATATTTCCTTCTTCCAATAATTTTGGAGTGGAAGAAAATTTGAAGAATTATACTGTCAGCAAGTAAGAAATAACTTCCAAATTACTTATGAACTAAACAAACAGTAGAAATAGTGGAAGTAAGCTACTTCCTCTACTTTCTATACCACTGCAGTGTAAACAAACATGGCCTTAAATCGCTCTTACCTTTCCTTTCTATTCAACTGACAATGAAACCTATTGAAATGGATGTATAGAAGAAAAAGGAGAAATTTTGTGCTATGGAAAAAATGATGATTGGGTTTCAGGTTAGCTTGAAATTTTGCAATGAAGTCTATGAGGTGGAGTGTGTTTTTGAGTAATTTGGACTTCGTATTTGACTGCTTTGGCCAAACAAACTGAAATGCACAACTACAGGCAGGACAATACTCTGACCACAATTTGGTAGTTTGTGGAGTTAACTTGCTGATAGAAAATGATACAGACTTTGGAGTTTCTAATTCAGCCGCAAGGAGATGCAGATGAAACCCTCCTCTTCCCCACCTTTGCTGAGAGAAGCACCAGCGGCAGCAGTGAAAATTTATACAGTTTGTAAACTGCAGGGAGATGTAGACGGTCCATACAGTGGACTCCTTGTTAGTGTCCAAGTTATTGGGCAGAGAACAAATAATTGTAAATTTTCATAGAAAAGCATGTACTTGATACAATTTGCTAAAATTTATGTAGTTTGATTCATCTGTGTTTGATGTCTATATGTGATGGTTCTATTTATGCAACATTTGCATGTCAAGCTTCATTTTTCTGTTCTGATTTTTGATATGGGCAAGCCTAAAAGGCCCATCGACTGTCCAAAGTCCATTGGGCCGAACTGGACTCAATTTAACAATAGCCCATTTGGGTTTTGGATTAGCTAAATTCTAAAATTTTAGTTTGGACATTGAATGGATCTGGCTTGGCTCTACCCATTCTCATATGTATCTAGAAGGTGGGTTCATTTGGAGCCCCTAGACGCAGGTAATGTTAAATCAAGTTAGTTTTAGCTGAACTTTGATCAATAGTTGATATTTGAACGTCGGTTGTTTAAGTTTAGATTTCGTTAATAACAAAACAAGGAAAAGAGATCTGAATCATGGATGAGACATTTGATAGATTAGTTGGGATTATTGATAAATGGAGAAAACAAATCAGATCGATGAGGATAAAAGGGATCATAATCGAGTTGATCGTGACTGTCATTTTTTATCATCAGTTTTGAACAAAAATAAATCCCTCATCTGGAGTTCAAATTAGGCAAATGAAAATACAAAATGGAAGATCTTGATGAAAAGAATCCAAAACAAATGGATCGAAAATCTAAGTATGGAAAGTCCTTGATCGAAGGTGATCTTCTCTAGACAACCCATGATAGGCCGTCTACAGCTTTTGGATGGTCTATTATGGACAGGCTAGAACCTGGTACCACTGTGCCCATATTTGGATTTCTTAATCAATTCTAAGCAACTTCGTCAAAATAATCAATTCAATTTGAGATTATTTGAGATTCGGTCAAAGGGTTGAATGCAAACTAGCATAATTTCAGGATTAAAAATCCAAGAGTGACCTGCTTGGTCGCATCTTCCTCATCTTGAATTACAATCAGGTGGACCAGTCGATTTGGGGCTATTCAGAGTAATGAATCCAATTATATAATTGGATTGGAGTTATTTTGCTTGATCAAAATATGCAAGTCTAAATGTGAAAATCCCCAAGAATTTCAATGACACCAATGGGATATAATTGGGATGAAGCGATGGAATTAAGAAGATGAGAGAAATCAGAAGAAGACTTCTCTTGAATGAAACATAGGGCATCGAAATCGGTCAAACTGCAAATCTCGCAATCTTGAATTAACAATGAAAATTCATATCGATATAATGCCCCTCCTTAGTTATCTCATCGAACGAAGAAATTGAGTGGAGATGAGTAACTAAGATAAAACTTGAACAATTTTATGGAGTGAGATGGAATCTCCTATTTCGAAAAAGAAGAAATCAAATAGATTGGCTCAAAGAACGAAATTTAAGGAATTTAATTCATCGTCATGACTTTGTCGGTGTTGGATATTAGGGTCCAGCTAGAAAGGAAAATCAGAGTCTTGGCTGTTTACATTGATACCTTCGAGATAAAGAATGATTGCGTGATTAGTCGTTTAGCCGTGATCCAATGTACACATAGACCGGAAGATTTAGGGCTTAAGGTATTATATTTTGGTGTCAGATTACCAATGAGTTAAGAAAAAAGACCGCTCTTGGCTGGTAATAGATAAATTTGGTGAAGTAAAATCTTGAGTTAGGTGACGTTCTATAGCAGACCTATGATGGAACAATTTTGAAAAAAATTTGCAAAGTTCGAAGATAGTTTGTAAAATAATTCAACTTGATTTAGATGTGAAAACTTGATCTTCACTGGAACATGATGGGATAAAAAATCATAGAGAATTATTGAGAAATAGGTGTATGCAAATGAAAAAATATTTTTGAAAATATTTTATACAATATGATACAATCTTGAAAAATGTAGATTCGATTCTGAAAAACGATGATACAATTTTTTTGCTTTTTGAAGTACGAACATCCTATCAAATAAAATTCTAAGGTATCGAAATCAGACAAATTGTAGATCTCGCGATTGTGAAATAACTGCAAAAACCTTTATCGATATACTTCTACTCACCCATCAAAGACATCTCAAACTCAGCTTGCATATGCTTCTCAAATTTATGGTTAAAATCCTTATTAATAGCACCAAAAATAATATCATCAACATAAATTTGTGCGATATATATATATATTTTATCAGTTTTCCATATAAACAAGATACCATTGGCTACTCCTTTAATAAATCATTGCATAATAAATATGCACCAAGTCTATCATACCAAGCACAAGGTGCCTACTTAGAACTCTACTTAGAACTCTACAGTACTTTGCCAAGTTTGAAAATATGACTAGAAATTTTAATGATCAATAAAAACAGGAGGTTTCTTCCTTAAGATAATTATTCAGAATACATTTCTGATATCCATCGAGTCAACTTAGGTTCCAACTTAAAGAGCGGAGTTATTTATTACCAAATGGCCAACATAAGAGTCAACTTGTCAATCTTGATGAAGATCCCAACATAAGGCGGGAAAGGTGATAAGTATGATTTTCTTACATTTTTTATCACCTTATTTATATAATTTTGTTATAAATAATGTACTAATTGGATATTTTAATATGTTTTCAAGAAAATTAGTTTTTAATAAATAAAGAAAACGAGCCCAAAAATGATTATTGTAAGGCTAAAACCTGAAACTCAAGATTCTATTATAATACATGAACATCAAGTCAAGGACGAAGAAAAATTAATTAGGATCAAAACACTTAAAGAAGGAAATCAAGTTGTTAAGAAATAGATCAAATAATTAAATGAAGATCCAGTCAAACATCATGAAAAATAAACTTGTTATGAAAAAAAATCTTGATAAATGGATTAGAGTGAATCCATACTTATCGATGCCTTCTGGACCTGACCAGTCAAAATTGCGGAGTATTGGATGAAGTGACGAATGAATGGCGCAAAGATGGAAGAAAAGAAATGGACTAAAGACTACCTCAATGCCTAAAAGAATGGAGTCGGTCTCTCATTTGTTGGTTGATTGATGGGCATCGTCGAAACTGACGTATTTTCCGTTTCGAGAGAGCTGATTGACTGTGACGTCAGCTCTCTTTTTATTAGCATATTTGACATGTCAACCCCAGCGGAACAGTTCTTTCTTTCGTAGTAGATCACGTGGAAATGAAAGAAAAGGTGGGAGCACCAAGCTCAGACTGTCGGGCTCGGTACCACAGCGACGAAGTCGTCAATCCACGGAACATCGTGTGCCGACGAAGTCAGTTCAGCATGATCTGACTTTTCTCACTCACCATGGGAGGGAGTGCTTTCTTTTAGTTGGCAAGCACGAGTCAGATAAGGAGAGGCAAAACCTTTTGACGGGTCCAGGTACTGGTGGTTGGTCCTGTCGTCAAATGGATTGTCTTGATCTCATCTTCTCGGTCTGCATTACATTAAACAAATGAATACCAGATATAAATAAAATTACTGGGGTTCATCCCCCCATGAGCGACGAGCCTCAATCTTCGGAGGGAAATGGCATATAGCAGCCCTTTGGACATGTGTCATGTGGGATTGAAATTAAACTGTTAGAGAATAACCAAATCAAACATTATATTAAATCTAGCTATTATTATAAAATATCTTGACAAATCAATTTGTTATTGCAAATCAAGTCAGAATGTTTGTTTTGATACTTTCTACCTACTTTTTAATAAATATAACCATAATTTCTCCTATAAAAGGGATGAGGGACTAATTTCTTTTTGTCATCTTCTTCTTGGAGAGATCATCCAATTTGGGGCTTACATGGAGTATTTTTTTTGGTCAATTGTATCAAAATTTTCTTTTAATATATGTTTTATTTTATTTTATATTTTTTAAGGTATTGTCGTATTCTTTTCTTATGTTTGGTTGTAACTTTTCATGTTTAGGATAGATAAAGACTATTTGAATATGTATGTTTAGTCTATACTACATATGATGTCAATCATATGATATAAACTGGCTGGTTAAAATGGATGAATGCAATGGGAGTTTTATGCGACCGTAACATTTAGTTAAGGCTAAAGAGAAAATTTTATAGGACTGCTATTAGGCCAGTTTTATTATATAGTACGGAATGCTGGGTTATAAAGAAACATCATTCATATAAGATAAGTGTAAAAGAAATGTGCATGTTTCGTTAGATATGCGCCAACACTAGGAGAGATAAAGTGATAAATAAATATATTCGAGTTAAGGCAGGTGTAGCCCTCATTGATGAGAAGATGCAAGACAATTACTTACGATGACTTGGTCATGTGCAACGTAGATTTACAAATGCACCATTTCAACAAGGGGAACTATCAACGTAGGACAAATTAAAAGAGTAAAGAGAAAACTGAATAAAATATGGATAGAGGTGATACGAAAAAATATAGATTTTAGAGATTTAAATGAGAAGATATTACTTGATAGGAATGAATGGAGAAGGATTATCAATGTGATCGATCTGGCATGATTCTCTTTTGGTTCATGTAGCCTACCCCAAGTACTTGGGATAAAAGGCTTAGTTATCGTTGTTGTTGTAGTCTAAACTACATATCTATCTCAATTTTGTTCTTAAATCATATTCTTAATATTATAGAAAATTAATCAATGATATATAGAACGTCTAAAAACTATTATAGATTTTATATATGTCTATTTATACCATAATAGTTTATATTTAGATTAGAGATCATGATCATGGCTAATGAATTAGATTAATTAAATGATAATTTATAAATTGTATTAAACAACTTGATATATTATATAGCCAACCGTATACTCTATACTTGTGATAGTAGTTTGTAATTAATTTTCACGAATTTGCATCTAGTTATATTTATTCTGATCATATTTTATTAATTTATTATTGATTAATATGTTATGCGTAAAGAATGATCTTTATGGATCACTCGTTCTTGCCAAGTACTTCAGTATACGCAATGCACTTGATCAGTTACAATTTAAAACACATCAATAGGGAGTACGAGATTTTTTAGATGGTCATAGGATTGGACATGGCCATTAAAGTCATAGTGCATCAGCAGTAACTGGGAAATTCTAAATGCGCACCACATTTTACTTTGCGAGCACCTCATCCTATCGTAAAGTAATTTACAACATAGGGGAAAATGGTGCTCACTCAGTCAAATGTAGTGCGCATTTAAATTTCCCTCTGTAACTCCTATGGAATATCAAACCTATCCCAATAAGATCGAACAAATTGTGTCATTGAAAGGTTCTTCAGTTGGACGACGAGGCACGAGGGAGGCGAAGATGAAAAGAGGGACGACCTCCAATCAATGACAGCTAGCCTCTGCAAGAAGATGAAGAGAATGCAAGAAGCCATTGATAACACACGCAAGAGGAAGTGCTACAGTGACCGTGATGATGATCAAGAGGCTAGCTAGGGGAAACCCTTTTTCTCATGGCATGCATAAGGTGCAAGTCACTATGTGGGCCTAATAGGGATTGGCCCATTGGGTCCATTGCTAACATTTCTACGTGTGTGTCTTGCATTATTAGCAAAAAATAAATAATAACAATGCAACAATTGGCGAAATATAATAGTTAACTGAAAAGAAAAAAAAAATAGAAACATTGAACACACAGATTTACGTTGTTCGACAATGTACCTACATTCACAATGACACGATCGAAAATTTTCACTATATAAAAAAAAAATTACAACTCTCTTCCTCTCGGCAACAACAGAGAAATCAATGAAATCACACAAAAATTGAGATCAAAATCTCACCTCTCATGCTACAGCCGCCACTCCTTTTGCTTCAACCACAACCACAATCTCAACAGCAGCAACCGCAACCACAAAAGAACAATAACAGTCAAAAAAAAAATCACACCCAGAGATTAGGTTAAATCACCTTTTAAATGCTTCATAACGGGTTTTATTTTGGACCGGTTTTGGACGGATTGAACCCGCTGCGACAGTAAGGCTCCAACAGAAACATGCATGTCCGATGGAGAGTAGAAATTACTCAGAGGATATATGACACTATCTAAACAAATCAGTAATATACTCTGTACGAGCTCCATCGACAAAGGAACCTCTGATGCCTTAAGAGGATTAAAGAGGGGTTGATACAACCTCCTCGGAACATGAGCTGCCTTAAGGAGACCTTAAGGGGGGGAGTTTCTAGATGGGCACAACATATTTCCTAGTGAGCCCATTTTAAAAGTCTTGTTTTTTACTACTTTGCCATTTTATTTTTTGATCAAAAATACCCTTCCACATCTCCTCTTTGCAAGGGGTGTTGTATCTGGTTCTATCTTGGAAAAAAAACTTCAACAAGCAAAAAAACTCGTGATGATGTAATATGGATAGTGTCTGTCTTTGCAAGTTGAGGATATGCTTCTACTCTTGAGCTAAGCGGGCATTGTAATTTCATATGGAATGTTCCGTTGATTGATAGTGTAAGGCATGGAAGCATCCTACTATCTTACAGGAAGAACACAGCTCCTACAGAATAAAAGTACAACTCGATTATCTTTACAAAACAATTTTCAGAGCTAAAGCCATCAAATGACATTTATAGTTCATTCTCTTTAAAGTCTCATGTGAGCTGATGATACTCGAAACATCGTTCAACGTTCACTGTGACAAGAAACAAAATAGAGTCGAAACGGTATCAATCATATTTCCCTTCACTTTTACAAGGAAATTTAGTAAAATTAGACATGATACATACATTGGGAATATATAAATATATAAATATCTAACAGCCTAAATCTAATATATAATACAAAAGTGGAGCATCCTTGCTAATTGTTAGTAAAGCTCATATCCTCTAGTTATATACATGGTGAGACCCTGGTGCTCTGGTTTTGGAAGCATGAAGTGGTTGTTAATAAGTAATGGATAAACAATGGGGTTTTCTATAAGTCATCCGGCAAGCTGCAGATCGACTGCTTTTGTCAGCCGACACCTTCGCCTCCTCTTACCCACGGGGGGGTGCATCGGACAACCGTGCCCTTCCCAAGCTTAAGGGTCAATCTGCCATTCTGGTGTGACAGTTTTGAGGGTAAGACTGGTTCTGAGATGGACGGATTAGCTCTACCGCTGCACCAAGTATTTGATGGGGACTTCACTCTCTTCCTCAATGAACATATCCCCACATTTTTTCTCCTGCCGCTGTGGAGGAGCTTAACACTGAATGGATCTTTAGCCGTGTAGCACATTAAGTCCGGGCTAACCAGCCCGGACAGAAAAGACTGATCCGGGCTGGCTAGCCCGGATCAGGGTTAGCCAATTTGGCTAACCTGATCCGGGCTAGCCAGCCCGGATCAGTATTCTCTGTCCGGGCTGGTTAGCCTGGTTATCCTGGACAGAGTGTATCTGTCCGGGCTGGTTAGCCCGGACAGGGTGCCAATTTTTGGGAGAAATGGGTGGTCCGACGACGCCCGTGGATAAGAGATTTGGGGTTATTGAGAGAGAGAGTGAAAAGAAGATTTTGGTTTAATGAAGGAGGAGAAGGAGATAGAGATGGGTTGGGAGAGAAAGGAGTTAATTTTGAGAGGGAGAGATGGGTTTGGGAATTCGGTGAGAGATGGGTTTGGGAATTCGGTGGGAGAGAGATGGAGATGATGAGGGTAAAGTTGGTATATAGGTGTGCTCACTAGGAAAAAACAAGGGATTTTAAAAGGAGGGGTGTGCACAGTAAGAAAAGTGGGCTCACTAGGAAAAAAACTGTGCCCATCTAGAAATTCCCTTAAGGGGGCTGCAGGGATCTAAAGATGATGAGCCAAGATTGAACAACAACTCACCTAAAATGTTTTTAACATTTTACCCACTCATACAGACCTGAAGAAAACTTCTATCACCCTCCTTCATCAAAACTAATTTTTAAGTGATTATGATTGGTTTGGCCATATATCATGATAACTCACTTGGGAAGAGATGATCAAAACTTTTAATCTTATTCTTTGAGATATAGAATTTACGCTCCAAGAAAAGTGCTTTTGACCAAGTGATGAACCAATGGAGGATAGTAAGTTGCCCCTTGGGTATTGCAAGCTGAATTATTTGGACATGAGCAATTTTAATTTGACAATATAGTCAATCACAGCGGAAAATAAACGTAACAATTCTCAATTACAATTAAATACTTATTCAAAATTAGACAATTTTATTCAAATTGAGACCGAATAAAGTAGATAAAAAGAGTAAAATCAAAATCAATAATAACTATTTCGAGTCAAAAATAACTAAATATGCCGATAACACTTATTACAATCTATCTAGAACTAAAAATAAATCTAACTAGTAAGATAGTTAGTCAGTTAATCACTTCTATAACTCTGCTTACTCCTGAAAGTATACTAAATCATGCTCCATTTCTATTGGGTCCACCTTTAATTTTGGACATGCACCATGTCATCAATAAAGCGACCAATAACAATGTAGTAATAACAATAATATAACAAAATCCGACATAAGTAAAACAATAATACTACATTTTATTCTTTATGCATATGACTTAATTTACTCTTTAAGTTAATTAGTATTTTATTACGGTATTTGGTAACTTCAGGATTGTGTAAAATTTGATATTCTGAATGCAGCCTCACTTACCCGAGAAAATAGTAATGGTAATATTCCGTAGCATCCAGTAAAGGTAACAATATATATATATATATATATATATATATATATATATATATATATATATATATATATATATATATATATATATATATATATATATATATATATATATATATATATATATATATATATATATATATATATATATATATATATATATATATATATATATATATATATATATATATATATATATATATATATATATATATATATATATATATATATATATATATCCCATGACACTTGGAAAGTGGCTATTACTCCCAAAACCCTTGATTTCTCCCAAAACCCGGTTTGTTCATTCATTTTAGTCTTTTGTTACAATCTTCAATTTAGAGATATAATGATGATGGTAATCAATTTCAGTATTAATAATCAGTTAATATAATTAATAACTATACAATAAAATCTTTAACTCATTGCCAATCACATTGTTCAATTTCATTTAATAACTTTCCAATTCTTTGCATCTCTCAGGGTGAATAATTCTTGCATTAAAATATAACAACAAATAATAAATGATTCTAGATAGTTTTCTCCAATGTTGAAAATAACGCGTTATGAAACCCGTCATATTCCGTTACGAAACCTAACAAAACTCCAATGCTACGTAATAATTGAAAATAACTTAGCGCACCGTAATAGTACATTTTTTACGTTATATTACGTAATGTTACGTTAAATTACATTATGTTACATTTATTTACAATATTTTTTAGTAATTTCTATATTTTTGTTGATTATTATTTTGCTTATCAACACGTTGTTGTAAAAAATTTTTTACTTAATTAGTTGTTGATTTGTTTAATTGCTTGTGAAATTGCTAACTTACTAATTTGTGATTGTTTCATTATTGGCTTATTATAATTTCTCTCCGATTGCTGAAATATTTTACTTATTAATTCTATTAAATTTTTAACTGAACTGAAATCAACAATTACAAGAAAGATAAATTAAACATTATAAAATATAAATTACAATAACGATAATAATTGGAATTGAAATAAAAAGTTAGAATCTTATTTTCTTTTGTAGATGATAATTGGAATTACGACTAAAGACAATATAATTTATGAAGATAATTGTGAAAATTATTGTAAAACTTAATATAATTTTAGAATGGATTATGTATTAAAAATGGATTTATATTCTTTTTTTTTTAGAAAATTTAAATCTATTTTCCAATTTATAAAACTATTTTATTTAGTTTGATATTTATCTTTATTAAATAAATAGGAAATTGTATAATTTACGTTATGTATTACGCTATATGTGACATAACCTAACAGAGGCAAAACGTTATGTTACCGTTATTGCTATTTTAACCATTAGTTGTTTATGTTATTCTACATCTTAATAATATATTGTAGGATAATTAAAAGTAATAATCAATAATTATAATTTCAAAAACACCCTATATAGTGCTTGAAAATACTGATTTATCGGTAGGCCTACTGATAGGTCCATTGCTGGACAGTCTTGGTTTGGTGTGTTAGGTTCAAAACCTACCTGTAGTCCTTCCAATAGGTTTGGAAACCTATTGTTTTTGGGTCTTGATATCTCGATAGCGCACCAGTAAATCTTGAAAACTAGAGAGTTTCAACCCCTACTCAGTCAATCTTTTTGATAGAAAAAAACTTCATGTTTTTTTTTTTTTTTTTTCTATTATTCATGACTGAAATTCATTATATTTCACTAACTTGATTCAATGCAAAATTAATAAGTTTAATCTTGTTTTCAATCAAGAATTTATCAAGATTCCATCTTTCATATAATTTTTAGAAAGATAATAATTTTTAAAACAACATGTTCAAATTTATCAATAATAAAACATGTAAATCAGTAATAAAAAGAAATTTTGATTTATTTATTTAGTTAAAGAAAAGTCCTATTGGTTAAGGAATCTGTATTCAAACTGAATTATATAATTAGATAAAATATTAGATCAATTTTAAATAATAAGAGCTATTTTAAGATCTCAACTGATTTCTAGCCATTTCGCTTGGGTTTAGATTGGATTCTAAGAGGTTAATGGTTCAAACCATAACACAAATCAAATAAATTAAATATAACTAATTAAAAAAAATTTCTTTCTAAAACTTCTTTACAATAGTTTTTTTTAATAAATCATCAAATGATTAAATCATAAATCACAAAATCGTCAAAGTAGAGTGAGCACATAAGTAGAGTTCTACTGTTAAATATCGATGCTCCAAAATCATAATCCTATCTCTCATGTATAAATACCCCAATGCTCGTGAAGTCTCAAGTATCTAATCTCTTACTTAAAAAATCTAGGCACAAAAGTTGTGTCTTTACATTTCTTAAGATTTGACTTGAGAGTTCGAGGGACGACCATGAACCGTCACTCTCGATGTTCTCCTTACTTTGTTTTAGTTAGTTTGCCTAGCCATTATTTCTTTAAGTACAAGTTTTCGTCCATAATTCTATTGTGTGCAGGACCAAAATCCAATTTCTAATTCTTTTTGCTTTTTTCTTTCTCTTTTCTTTTCTCTTTTTTTTTCTTTCTTCCATTTTCTCTCAGATCAAACACAGCCTTAAGGATTTTATTAATAAGAAGACATTCTCCTTATCTAGTTTTCCCAGACACTATATGTTAATAAAATTATTAACGAAGTATTATTGTAGTTTTTATAATTAACTTCTAATTTTTTGCTTCCAATGACAAAAAAATGTCTGGCCGAAATCCTCATTTCTTATGTTCTGAGCTACTGTGTTTTATGAGCTAAAAGAATTAAAAAGGGAAAAATAACCATTAATCATTAATAATAAAAGTAAATAAATTAGGGATCACTGTGTATGAATCGGCAATTTAGAGAAGTTACGTGAGCTAACAACAAAAAAGTAATAGTCCTATTATTTTTTTCAAATATTTTTTAAGTTAATGATTTGTACCTCCTTAACTTTTATAGAATTAAATTCCATAGGTTTTGAAGTTTATTTGTTTTTTCATTAAGTGAATACAACTGGATATAAAATGTATTTACTGAAAATCATTAATTTTGTATCTAGTTGATGAAATATCAAATCAAAACTAAAATTCTAGATATTGGGTATGAGTGAAGTTCAGGGGACTAGGAGATATTGGGTATGAGTGAATTCTAGGCATAAGTAAATCTTTAGGGAATATCGGGTATAAGTGAATCTAGAGGTATGGGAGATATTGGGTATGAGTGAACCTTAGGAGTCGGGGAGATATTGGGTATGAGTAAAATTGAGATATTTAGTATGAGTTAAACCGCACGGAGTTGAGTTTATAATTCAAAATAATATTTTTAAAAAAAATTATTACAGAGAGTTCAAATAGACAGACAGGGGGCGCTAATTTATATTATTCTCTATAAATTATTAATCATTTAGTAATATAATGTATGGGCGGGTGAGCCCTCAGTCATTTCGGGAAATTCTACACCACATTTTACTAGTGAGCACCACATACTATATATAGTAAAGTGGTTTACAACATAGGGGAAAATGGTGCACACTAGTAAAATATGGTGGGCATTTAGAACTTCCCGTCATTTCCCGTGGTCACATAGGGGTCAACTTCAGTGGGGTTTTCTTTCGAAGCAGTTGCCCCTTCTCTCGCTCACTCGTCGTCAGTAGCCGTAGCGCCCGAAGAAATTGGTAATTTCCAAGGGCACACCTTTTTTTTTTTTTTTTTCCTCCCAGTGAGCCCATTTTTCCTAGTGAGCTTATCCTTTCTTTTGAAAAGAAGAGGTTTTTTCTAGGAAGCATACCTAAAATTTCAAGTTATCCTTTTCTATTTTTCCGCCAACATTGCAGCAAGTTCCGAGTTAGACAGTCTAAATTCTCTATGGTGAATCCGGACTTACAGTCCCGGATCCATCTTATCGGATCCGGATTTACAGTCCCGAACCCTCTTTTACCGAAGTCGTCGCGGCTAATGGTTTTGGCTCTACTGCAGGCATCTGCTCTCAAGATTCATGACTTACAGAGCCATGGTCTTATAGAAACTTCAAAATTCTCTATGGTGGATCCTCTCTCTGAAGTGGTGGAGGAGAGCAGGGTCGCGTGGTCGCGTCCTGCTATGTGCCCCTTTCATTCTCCCCTTTCCCTTCATATTCGTCACTCTCTCTGCCCTTTCTCTAACCTCCATTAAGAAGCTCTGAGTTAAGTGAAGGGTAACGAAATTCGATCGAATCTCTAGATATGATCTCGTCGCTCTTTAGGGTTTCCCCTCTCGATCTCTCTCATGGTGTGCATCAAGAGTGCCGTGTGATTGGCCCTGGTGGCCTTCGCGCCCGATGCTCTGTATCTCGCGGTGGAGGAAATGAGAGAGAATAGAGATGTTAAAGATGAGAGCATTTTTGTTCTAAAATTTAAATGACAAAGTTGTAAATAAAAGTAAATTTTTTAAATGGGCTCACTGGGGAAAAAATGGTGTGCCCTGTAGAAACTCCCAAGAAATTAGATCGCAGAGAAGCAAAGGATGGTTGGAGTGGCGACCTACTTCGCTATGACCTTCGGAGCTTTCCTCTTCTGGCAGTCCATGGATAAGGTCCACGTCTGGATCGTTCTTCACCAAGACGAAAAGGTATCTCTTTCGCTCGGCCTAATTTCTCAGATCCCCTTTTCTTTAATATTTTTCTCAATTTTTATTTTTAGATCGTGGTTCAGATCAACGCTATCTGCTAATTATCGCTGAAATTTCTTGATTGATTAAAAGAACTAAGTCGAATTATTAAGGAGGACGGAGAGCTTTGTCAAACCCTAATCCCCAAACCCAACAAAGCTCTCCTCAAAATCCCCAAACCCTAATATCTAAAGTCAGGGAAACAATAATTTTAAGGAGGACAGAGAGCTTTGTCACTGCGTCGAATGGGCCGACGTGGTGGGCACCACCACAATCAGAGTAAAAAAGTGAGGCCAACGAAAATGGAGTCAAGATTTTGGTCTTCGCTGAGCTTTTGCTGATCACGTGAATGGAGAGGACGATTTGGGATCACCAGATTTTAACCGGAGTTTCTTTGGCTCTATGAGAGGATGAGTTCCCGTGGAGAGGACACGGTGAGTCTGTTCGTGATCGATCTGTGGATGTGAGGAAGACGAGTGGCGGAGTATGGTGAAGATGGAGTTCCATTCAGCATTTGCTTTGGGGGTTTGAAGGGCTCAGAGGGAAAGTTGATTGAGATTGCTTATGCTTTTGAGCAAGAAGAGCTCTACACCTTGCCTCCCTTGAGAGAGCTGCAATTGCCTAGCTCCATGGGGAGGCCACCGAACGTCACTGGTTCATGGGGAAAGGAGGCACGTGGGTTCACGTGGGACCCACATGTCTAAAAATGTGATATCTTATGGGTAAAAAGATGGTCCAGGCAGTCTAGGCTGAAGCATATAAGGAAAGGAGGCATGTGGGTTCATGGGGAAGAGAGAGAACATGGGACCCACGTGTTTAATTATATGAGGAAGTTTGAAAATATGGGCTAGGCTGAAATGGGAATAGGGCTAACGCTAAGGCTACACATTTGAAATCATGGTTGAAATCACATGATATCATGTGGGACCCATGTGACTTGATGGAATCAAGAACTAAGGTTGGAGAATTTGAATTTCGAACGAAAGGAAATTTGAATTTTTCAGTCCAACACGTGGGGTTTAGTGAAGCCCATATTGGCCCATGATTGAGTGTTGAAAATGCTAATAAAATATGAAGAATCGACCGTTAGTGGACCATGAATTGTACTGTTGGAAGTTAATAATATGAGAGGGAAAGAAAAGCAAGTGTACGACGTATGATCAAATGCAGATGCGGACCATAAAGCAAAATGAGGTCAAAACGAGCAAGCTAATGTCGGTTGCGACAAAACCCTCGTGGGGACACTGGGGATTTAATTGAATGTATAAAGAGATGCCTGATGCTGGACGATTATCTCATCGGAATGACTTCTTCTTGACATGTTCAGAGTAAAAGGATGGATAACAATGATAGGGTATCAGAACAAGCATTTCAATAAGCAGACTCGGGAAGCAGCTGTAGATCCAAACTATCTCCGAGGATTTGTAATTGTATTAGTCGTTCTCCTTAGGCATTGCTATAACTATTTTAATATTCACTCATATATGAGGGATTATATATATATATATATATATATATATATATATATATATATATATATATATATATATATATAGCTCTATTTCGTTAACTTCTGATTAATGAAACGCGGTGAGATTTCCCACCGTTTATGCCCAGAAAAATAAAAAAAACCCTCCAAAAGGTGTAACAAAAAGATTAATTGCTTCATTTAAGAATGCAACAAATATCCACGCTCCAACAATTTTAAATGTATATTTTTTTAGTAAAATATACTAAATCAGGATGTGGGTATTTAGAAAGTGAAAGATTAATTGCTTCATTTAGGAATGCAACAAATATCCACTCTCCGATAGTTTTAAATATACATTTTTTTAGTAAAGTATACTAAATTAGGATGTGAGTATTTAGAAGGGTCGAAGAGTGTATTTACTGTATTTTTAAATTGATTTATTAATTTTTCTGGTAATGCCTTTTGGGGATTTCCATGAAATTTGAAATCTCATGGATGTTTATATGACAAAATAGTTCGTGGAGTTTTTTGAGAAAAACACAATATTATGGGGGGGTTTCTTCTACTTTAGCCTATTCTTTAATACTATTTGATCATGACTACAATGCATATGAATGCATACTGAACTAACTTAATGCCTGCCTCTGGTGTGAAGCTAATGGCCTAGCAAATTTGGATGTTCAGTATTTATATATAGGAGCAAACAGTGAACTTATTCTACTCCGTAAAACTAAGTTTCTTCAACTCATCCATGAGTAGGAATACGAAATTTCTCCTGTTCCTCATGTAAATAACTCCATAATGCTCAGATTCTGTTCTTTTGAGCTTCATTAGCTACATGGAGCACATTTTTAAATTTTTAAACTAATATGCATATCCAACTCAAGTAATCATCTATGGTTTTCTCTTATGCTTACCAAAGTCTTTGATAAAGCTGACATTTTTGAATTATTTTAGATGACCAGTTTTAATATAATATTTGAAAACTCTACTTAAAACTGCACAACTTCTGTATTACAAAGGAGGTTCTTATCTATGTGGATCACATAGTTGGGTGAGGAACAAGAATATTACACTTTGATATGGGTTGGAACTTGACCAAGCTTCTAAACAGGAAAATTTCTAACAGCATGATTTGATGTCTTATGAAGGAGCTCACATTTTTAGGTACTTTGTAAAAATTAATCAAGAATCTCAATTATCCCATTGTTCTATATGAAGTACTGGTTTGCCTCCAAGAACTGCTAACCTCTACCTTGTTCTATATGACTGATTTGTTTTCAAGGACCTTGTTCAATGTGAATTTCTCCTCTATCTTTCCTTGGCATTGGCTATTCATCACTTGGTCCATAACATATTTTTTTTAGTGTAAATGGTGGGTAATCCCTCGCGTTCCATTAAATAGGATTTAATAAAATAAAGCTACATAAGATACATACATAAAATATGCCCCTCTCTAGTGAGAGAACCGATTACCAAAAAAAGAAAATATAACAAAAAAAAAAAAAAATCCCCCTCTGCAGCTGAAAAAACTGTAGAGGACAACACAAATACAGTCAAATATTAAGTACTGGATAGTGAGATGGAACGCTTTGACTGGGTGCTGACGTTGTATTATACTTATCAACTTACTGCGATGTCCTCTCTCCAATGCTCTGAATGGGATTTGAAAATTCAAATTTCAAATCCAGTGAGAATATTATTGCTGATGTGACATGTCTTCAATCCATGGACTTTGTTCCTCTTGTTCCACCTTTGTTCGCTAGTGATCGCTGCACTCTTCCCATCTCGATAATTCCTGCTTTTTATGAAACGTATGAGTGCACTGCTTCCGACTCCGTCATGCCAGGCTGACTTCGGTTCCTCTAGTAAGCTCATGGAGGATCTCATTAGTAGACAACACCGCTCGTTCATCACCGTTTACTATTGTCTAATTTATGCTCTGTTGATCACCCTACGACCTTTGAACCACCCACATATTTCTTTACTATATCGGTGCGTCATTCCAGACTCACTGCGGATCCCCACGCTATCACGACTATCTTTAAAATTTGGTGACTTCGGATCCCCGCCGTCTCACCCTCTGCTTAGCAAAGGGATGGTACAGTCCAGTCGAGTATGTTGTTTTTCATGTACACCGCCGCCACGACTAAAAGCTCATCCTTCGGGTGAACTCCAATGTCATAGCCCTCCTCAGTGGTTGTCAATCAGCATGCGGTCTCTTCACTGGTGCAACAGCGATCTAGCGTACAACTATGCAACCTGCTATTAACAGTCTTCTAAGCGGTGCCTGGCCATCGACGACCTGCCGACTACCCAAAAGGCCTTACCCTAATGAGAGTAAGGACTGGGAACATCTCTTGAACACCACCACTATCTCACCGAGCATCAGCTCTTCTGACTGTACTTCCCTTGCCTAAGTGATTTGGATCACTTGGGAGCTATGGGGGAAGCTGAGAGCGAGTAGTCCCCCAACGTAGTCGGTAGATGCCTGAGCTCGAATGCTGGACCTTTTTTTATTGAGAGAGAGAGGATTTCTTGCCTTGTCTTTCCTAAAGAAAAGAGTTCTTTAATGGTGCTCATTGAGGATTTGCTTCCCAGTATGCTTATCCTTGCTTTGCTGGTTTAGCCTGGTGTTGGAGCAACTATCCTACATGTTGGAATGCTCTATTCTCTCAACCATATCACTCTTCAATACACTAGGTTACATGTGGTGCAACCGTATATGATACCCGACAGTTTGCACCTACCTGCGGCGAAGGCCTAGTCAATCGTATATGCTCTGTGGGTTAAATCTTGTAGTTTTGTCTGCTCGGAGTTTGCTTGAACTTGTAGCCTAATTGGTGGACACAACAGTCTGTAACATATTAAGTTATGAGCTACATGTAAAGTAGATAAATTTCTTATACATGCCTGATTCAAGAATGAGTTCCATATGTAGTTCTCTGTGTGAATTAATGGCAGTTGTTAGTGTCTAAGGTTACTCCAGCATACTGTCAAAATATGAACTTGAACTGACAGAAAAACAAATTAGCTATTTAAGGGGCTCAGTCTACTGGGTTCAAGAATTCCCTAGGGATCTAATAATGGTAGATGATGGCAACCCAGCAATCGGTAACAGAGAGCAACAGTAGGGAGCTATAGGCCAGTCCATTTCCTTTTATTGATGTTGGCTGTTTTCAGGGTAATTTCTATGCAAGGATTATACATTTCTTTACTCGAACTTAAAACGTAAAGATGATTAGTTGACAGCCATTTGATAATATTATTTGTGTGTTTGTTTTCCTGTTCTTTCTCCATAGGAGAGTTAATTTGGTTATATTGATTTCAACTGCTGTTGTGCTATTTGTGGCTCTGATTTGCTTTTACACTTTTCAGCAAGAGAGACTGGAAAGAGAAATGAAGATCAAGCAGATGAGGGAACAGCTATTGGCTGAAGCAAAGGAAAGGGACTCACTTGCGTAATCATTCTTTATCATTAATCCTTTATCAGGACACCTATCTTTTTGTTTTTTTTTTCCTTAACTTTCTGTATGATGATGCTATAATGCCTCAGAAACATGATTGTTAGATTATCATTTAATGCTTAATATGCTTGAACTAGACTCTGAGACTTATTTATCACTTTGGTTTCTTGAATTACATTACTATGCTTTTTCTATAAATGCTAAAAGTGCTTTGAAGAAGTTATCATGATCATTCTTTTTTGTTTTTGTGATTGTGGTATTATCAAAAGAGTAGTGATGCTCCTATGATCATAGTGCCATTTACTGTCTGTTGCTTTTTCTCATAATAGCTAAAGGTTTGCATTTGACTTGTATAATATGTTGGCCTAAGAAGCACGGACACGTCGTTGTGGATGCTGTGTTTGTATCAAACACATGTCCGACACAGACACACTACAGATATGCCAATTACCGTGTCGGACACTCCATGCGGCGTGTCCCATAAATTTAAAGAAAAAAATGCTTTGTCATTTCTATGTCCGAGCTTCTGATAAGTTGTGTCTAAAATTTCAAAATTAAAAATAAACTTACTAAATTAGTACTATCTATTTATATCTAGTTAGTTATATAAAATTATCCTTTAATGTTTCTTAGTGAACATAAGTTTTATTTGGTTTCTATATTTGATGAAATGATTTTTTATATTCACATTCTATACTGGTCTATGGACCGCTATTATCACCACCTTTTTCTTTTATCTTTTGCCTATAGAGGGTGAGGAAAAGAGTTTGGTGCATGGTTGATGGCGTGATTTTTCCTTTTATCCGTGTTCTCGTTTTTTTCATGAATGCCGTGTCCCGTAACCATATCCGAATTCGTGTCTGAATCTATATCCATGTCCGTGCCTCCTAGATGGTGGCTCTCTCTCTTTTGCGCCATTGACTCATTTATGGTTGTGAAGCTCATATATGTATTCTGCCATTAATCAAGTGCTTGTTTTCATAAGGGCTAAACTACTGCCCTGGCATGGACATGGGTGTTAAAACAGCAATTATGAAAAATCTAGGCATGGAGATGCAACTATATATTTATATTTCTTCTAAATATTTGTTTGTTTGACTCGTATAAATGTGTGTTAGTTGTTATTTATGTATTAAAGAACCTAAATTTAGAGAAATGATCTATAACTAACTAGCTTACATTAAAAGAGGCAAGCTCCATGTTATATAAATATTAGGGTAAATGACATCTTACACAGTTCCATGTATTGGGCACGGTGAACACACATCATATCCAGGTGTCTCAGATATGAGACATGGCATTTTTCTTGTTGGGGATAGTGTCCCACTTGTCAAAGCATCAATGTAATATTGGTGTTCTTAGTATTCCGTTGAGGGTTTTGGGAAGTCCTTTGACTGCTTTTTAAGTAATAAGCGCTTTGGCAAATCAGATATTTGGCAATCTGTTTTGAAAAGGAGTGTTACAAATGTACAAGGAGAAGTTAAGCGTTTGGAGAAGTTTTATCTTTTTACCTAAGCTAAAGCCCACCTTTTCGATCTCCTCTTCTCTCTCTCAATCTTCTTTCATGTCTTCACAATCTGACCTCTGACTGAAGTTTCCAATTTCTTCTTTCTACCTGTCCATCCGAATTCAAATTCCTTTAAAAAAAAAAAATCTACTTCAAAGTTCTTTCTGTCAAGCACTTGAAAGACCAAACACCTTAACTAAGTAAACATTCTTTCCTAAGAAGTGATTTTGGATAACTTTCTGAAAAATAAGCTTACTGGTAGAGCAAAAACATCATTGCACAAACTAAGTGCTTCTTGTTTTATGGACTTCTGCAATGGTATCACTTCCCAAGTGTCTAAACTCTGTTTTTCCGTTATAGTAGTTCAAATTCATTGCTTTAGTTTGAAGTCTTCTAGCTTCTCAGCCTTCTCTTCAGTTCCTACCTGGTCAATCTCTACATAGGCAATAGATTCTTCTAACCTTCTCTTATGGTATTTTTCTTTGTCCTTGTCCCTTATAGTAGTTCTTTCAGATATCATATTGAAAGGTAGCAAAAGATAGGTTGAAGGGGGTTTATTTCTTCTTAGAAAATGCCCTTTCTTTGATTAACTCTTTACAAGTGCATATTTAATAAAGTGAACGCTTCTGCTTTGTGCTGTTATTGTTATCCTTAACCAGCCAATGAAATTCGTTGTATTCTCATAGTTTCTATAGTCCTCAATATTTCCTGTTATTACAATGTTCTTTTGGCAGGAACTGTGACCTGAGGAATTATAAATGGATTTTAAGTTGGGTTATTCCCTTGAAAATCTATGATGGTGACACTAACGGTTGAAAGTTGGATGTAAAATTCATGCTCAATGGCAAGTTCCTATCTGAGTCGAACTTGATAGTAATGTATGCAATTTCTGAATTGTTTTGTTTGTCAAGGTGTGCTTTATTTGGCAGACATAGCTTTAATGTTCCTAATAAACAGGGTATGTTGGACTCTTTGAGAACTGCTTTCGCACTTTTAATGACTTAAAAGGGGTTGGTTTGAATCAAATATTTCAGTTAACTTAGCAGTAATTTTTAAAAGATATTTTTTAAAATTTGTGTTTAATTAAAATACTTGAAGATGTGACTGTGTTTTCTTAGGCTATGCATGGGAGATTAGTTTTGAAGTGTTTCGGGGTGTTATGGAGTGATGTGTTATGAAGTGTTTGTGAGAATACTTGGTTGCGAGTTTTTGGATAAATGTTTTGAGATGTTTTTAAAATGCCCCAAAACCCCTAGATAAGTGTTTTAGAGTGTTTTTAAGAACGGGGTGTTTTGGAGTATTTAATTTTTTTTTTAATCCAAAAACACTCTTATCTCTTATCATCGTTCCAACCCTCTCTCGCGTCCTTTATTTACCCAAATTGGAATTTATTTGTCTTTTACATATTTATGAAACTCATAAAAATCCATGAGAATTAAACTCCCAGGTTAAACACACTAAAATCTAAGCACCCTAAAATCCATGGTCAGAACACACCAAAACATATAGCACCAAAATACACACACTTTAAAATCACCCAAAAGCACTTTACTTTTGACATCCAAGCACAACTTAGTGAGCTTCCTATTATCAATGCTAATAAGCAATCTTCCACCTAGAGATTTATCAGCAATGAAAAATGCAATGTTTTGGCAACTGTTTCAAATATAATGAGATATATAGCATCTTGATTACTGCAACGGACTTATGTTTAATATGAGGGACATTGGTTTGATCACTGACATTGCAAAATATGATGTTAAAGACTTAAAGGACGATAATTAATACACATTTTGTGTGATGTTACTACTATGAGCAGATTTATATCCACATGTCAGGCATTATAGCAAAGTGGTCTTTATCACTGTTTTATGGTAACACCATACAATCTATTTATCTGGTAGCTGATTTATTTGCATGCTTTATGTGGACTGATCTATTAATTCATGAGAATCTTTCAAAATTCTTCTATTCCTTAGTTCCTGCTTAACGCTAGTACAGTTTGCAATTGTCATAATGTTATAGGTTGATTTTTTATTATTATTGACTGAAGGACATTTTATGTAGTGTTACAACAGAGGGCCAATTCTTGCTAAATACCAAAGTTGATACCACTGATGAGGTGAAGTTACACACCAGGAGTCTTGGACAATTTGTTTTGGTTATCTACATCACAAGCATTGTGAGTAGAGGTCTTGCTGAATTCATTTCTGAAACATTATATGGCTTATATGCTTTGTTGTCTATGTTCATTGTTGAAAATAGTTTGATTGTTTCTCTTGTATCATAATTAAATCTACCAGCACCTTGGATCTTGCACATTCTGACATAATCCGTTAGAAGAGATTTTTAAATTTATCACAAGATTGGACAAGAATGACAGTTTATCAAAAACTTTGTTTCGCAGACTATAAACTAAATTTAGTTGTACAACTATAAATATCTAGGCTTACACCATGATTCTGCATAAACCAAGGCATGCCTGGTGAGAGTGCAGTGAGGAAGCTATAGATGTAGTTCTCGAAACATGGCAAACACTTGTGCACCCAAGTCTTGTGTTCAGCAGTGTTGAGCAGAACCCTCCACCAGGGAGGGATTAGGTGTGCGCTCACTGTACTTAACTATTTCTGAAGGTGAAAGCTTGCCGATGCAGATCTCATGAACTGTAGTGAACAGTGGAAATAACCCTTGCCATCCTCGGTGACTAAGAACTTCGTAAACTTCTCGTGCTGTGGAGACACCCTTCAAGAAATAATATGAGAAACATTCAGTTTTCAGCTGTGACATACAAATGATGAGTATTAAAAGGTTGTCAATGTTGCATTCCTTATATAAAGGTTGCATGTTTGCCAGAGGTCATCAAGCGATCAAATGATCTCATTTTTTTTTAATAAATCTACAAAATCAATATTTTATTGGTTGCAAATAGAAACTCTCGCAGAGCTTGTTTTGATTTCATAGGTGAAGCAGAAAATGAAGCATTTTCTACTTGACTATGAAGTTTCTGTGACTTAACTCTAGATTTGGACAAAAGAAAAACTGAAGCTTATCAAACTAGAGTTGGACTTAAAATGTTAAAAAACTCATCGTGAGACACTGTTGTCGCCGTGGTATTCTGCAAATGACACAGCAGGGAAGAAAACAATAATTCCAAATTGAGTGATTGTAGCGTTCCTTTTAGCTCTTAAGGATAGTTTTCAGTTTAATTCCTTTTATGATACTGTATGTGATCCTCTGATACTTTTATGGGTAATCTCTGCTATTTGTCACTTAATTTACCGTTGCCTTTTGTGAACTATTTTTCCCCCCCTTAAGTGAACTGAATTATAACATAGCTACAGTTATGTATAGCTTGTCGCAAATGTACACTATTCCAGTTACTCATATGCACTTTACAGGTTAAGTTTATATCCGGAGATAAGGGTCTCCTACACTATCACAAGTCTCAAAATTTTTCTGTATGATTTTCGGTTAGCTTTTTAAATGGTTGGAAGTATTTAAAGAGGAAATGCTTATGTTCAGAATTGTATCATGATATTCATGATATCCTATTCTTAGTACACGGAAAATTGATAAGTAAAGTTCCTCCTAGCGACAATGTTAGTGGTGCATTCTATTTCCTTGTATTACATTTCTCAGCTTACACTGTTATCTGGGAACAAAAATATTTTGGTGGCGAATTATTATAATCTGATTCCTAATATCATTTTCTCATTAGGGAAAACTGTGTAGTATTTACAAGCCATTATACACTCATGTTTCAATAATTTGTTGTTTTTGGATCAAGTTGTTTAGCAACATTCTCTGATGAGGCACTTAAATTAGCTTGTTAAAATTTGATTTCGTCAGCATTTTTATACTATGAATAGGAGCAATCTGCCCCATTGCCTCTGGTGTTATTTTATGCAGCCACCTTAAATAGTAATGCATCTTATATATCGTATCAGCATCTACCTGAAGCTTTTGGCCTTGCAACATTTCTGCTTCTAGCTCATCAAAAGACCTGTCATTGAAATAATAGAGAACATAATAAAGAAAGTCCTCGAATGGAGGCCATATGCTTTCATCTTAAATTAGCCAAACCTAGGTAAACTGAGAAAAAGTTCACAGAAAAACCTTTTGCCACCATTCCTTGCAAAGGCCTCAGCTACTTTCCTGTTTCTTCCTCCCACTGCCACAAGAAAGAAACAGCGTATCATTTGAAACGACTATGTAGTTATTCGTTCATATCCAAGTATAATGGTCTTAGGTTTAGAAGTTTTCATACAGCAAGTTGTGATTAGGTCAGCCACTCCACAGCTCTCGAAGAAGGTGTTATCTTTAACTGAGGAGAACAAAAGCTTGGAAAAGGCTCGCATCTCCCTCAAACCAATTCTCATTATTGCTGCCTGATACACATTAGAGAAGAGTTAGGGCATTGCTATTTTCATCAAGTTTAGCATTCTCTTGTGCAATGCAAACCTTGGTGTTATTTCCCATGTCCAAGCCATCAACGAGACCTGCACGGTATGCAGAGCTTTGTTTCATTATTTATGTTTAGCAAGAAACAGAGCACTGCTTATTGCAAAACTGATAAATGTCCAAAAACCTGCAGCTATTGCCACCACATTCTTCAACGTACCGCACAATTCTACTCCCTCAACATCTTGTACCTGCCATTATTCACACAAGGCATGTAAATATCATCATCAACAACAACAATGAAGATACTTCACATTTAGGGATTGGCTATGGAGCGTGACCAGTTCTCGACATGGCACCTATGCTCTGTCGATTTGTTGTAATTTTATGTCCTAGATAATTAGGAACGAGGGATCTAACTCACAGGTGATACTAGGAAGTAGGAGGTACTGAATAGCCTAGCCCATCTCTGTGCTACTTCCTTGCAGTTTCTGTACCCGACAGTCGCCTCACTGAACTTCTCCAAAGCGATCTGAGTTTGGATTTCCAGTTGATGTTATTAAGGAAGTAGATACTGAGATACTGTTAGTGTTTAAGTTTAGTGAACTCCCTGCCTCATTAGCAATGTTAGCGCCCATCAGAACACAACAATTTATCTCGAGCATCTCTGTAATAAGTTTGGAAATCATGCAAGGCCCTTCTTTCTTAACCTCCATACCCTTGATGAGTGAAATGGCCTCTGCGTCGGGTCTTATCTTCCCTACAAGCCTTTTGCAAATTCCCTCCATGAACTGATGGGGAGTCACAAAGACCAGCATGTTTGCTTCTTTAACTGAAATAACATTTGTCTCGAATGTTGGAAGATGTTTATTGTTTGAATAAAATTACAGTTTATATAGATCTATGCCATTATCGAACATAATTTGCATTCTTTATCCGTTTTAGTCGTTTCCTTTTCATTTCTAGTGCCTGTAAGCTCTAAATTTCTTTTGGAAATTCTTATTAGATCATGTATCGGACTCAATATAACGAAAATAATTTCAGGTTACATACATACCGGCATTCTCAAGGTTGGGGTCTGCGACGACATTTTTCCCGAGCTTTATGCCAGGTAGATATTTGACATTCTCCTGTTCAAGGTATGTGTGGACAAATGGTAAGTTTCAGCCTGAGAGAACATCGATCTGTTGCTGATTGTGTAGAAAGAAAACTTGGTAGCGACAACAAACTCACATTAGTCTGATTGATGATGTCAGTGAGTTTTTCACCAGTAGGCAGCACTTCTTCAAACACCCACATCCTCACTTCATCTGTGTGTATAATTAATTAATAATACATCACTTTGTGTCATGGGTACTTTTTCTGTCAATTACTGTTAACAGGCAAAAATTTTCAGGAATATGCATGATTCAATTATTTACGCTCCTTGGCTAATATATGAGAATTATTATAACTCGAGATTAAAGTTTAGAAATTATAGTGAATTAATGTTTGGTGAGCAGCAATGAATTCATCCTAGTTTTGTCATGTAACATATAACTTTGTTTCGTGCACATGTACCCGAATGTGTTGCACCAGTCAGATACTTGACATAGTAATATTGTTATCGACAACATGAAGTTTTGATTATCTAATGCAGCAACACACTGCATGTTGAAACATAACAAAATGAATTGACAATTAAAACAAACAATGTGCAAATCATGGCAATAAAAACAAAAATTATAACGTAATAAACAAAATTTACCGGAAATTGGATGATGGATGAAATTTCAGTAAAGGCGAGGGAAAAGGGGAATTACTGTGGAAGTCGGATTGCTTGCGGGTGTTGGTGGCGATAAGCTTGGCAGCGACGCTGCCCCAGTTGCCGCTTCCTATGATGGCCACGCGGAATTTGGGGCTAGCCTCCATCTGCTCCTCAGATGATGGTGCCATGAAAATTATAGAGACAAATGTTTGAGGCAAAAGGATTGAGAGAGAAATGGAGAAACTGGAGAGGGAGGATAAATGAAGGAGAGAGAAATCGAGGGAAACAATGTTGTTTGATAAAAATAGACGGACTCCTCTATGTTTCTTCTTTTCTTAATTCTTTAGAGAGAGAGAGAGAGAGCAACCGTGTCTTGAGGCTGAGGAGTCGTCGGTTTATACAAGTTGCGGCACCACGTCCGGACACTGCTCGATGCTTTTGAGGATGAAGGGAGAAGATCTTGACCCTCTCTCATGCATCCTTCTGTTGCAAATTGGACGTTAGTCTTCGTAAATTATAAGATGATGGTCCTTCGAATTTTAGTAGGAAGATGAAAAGAATCCAAATCTAAAGTTCAAGAAATTTTCCTTAATTGCTCATAGATTGATTATTAACTGGTATTTAGGGGTGACAACGGGTTGGATTTTGGGTGGATCCTGCAAGATCAACTTGTGAGATTGGGAGTTTCTAGAGGGACACACCATTTTTCCTAGTGATCCCAGTTTTCCTAGTGGGTCCGCCCTCTCTTTTGAAAAGAGAGACCTTTTCCTAATGAGCACACTAAACATACCAAAACTATCCTCCATTCATTTCTCTCCCCTACTTTTCTTCATTCTCTCCCTCACTTTCCCCGCTAATCCCAACTCTCTCCCTATCTTAAACTATTCTCTCCTCCTCTCTAAACTCTCCTCTCCTCCTCTCTAGGGTTGTCTAAAGCCCGCTGTCGGAGCCAAAACCCAAAAAATTCCATCGGAAAGAACTTTAAAAATTTGTAAATGGGTGAATGAGAAAGAAACGATATTAAAGAAGGTGCTTGATCACATTCGAACTTTAATTGAGAGCGTCGTCAGACTTAGGCATCAATCGATGTTTGTCATTGTCGGGGACAAGCCTCTTGACGGGTCATTTTCTCTTCACAAAAAGTTGTGTTTTTTGTTTAGTTTTTCTTAATTTAGCTGAGAAATTGAGGTTTTTTGACCGGCACAGATTATGATTCTTCGTAAAAACTTCCATTTATATAATTTGAGAACATTCTTATAGTAGTTCATAAGAATCGTAACTATGTTAAGAAGTTTGTAATGTTAACAATCCAAGAAATTTGTATAGACTGAGGGTTGGATCACATCCAAAGAGGAATTTGAATAATTTTAATGGGAGAAATTTAAGTTTAGATTTTTTCCCTCCCTTTTTTGTGCATGACGTCAACATTTATAATATAGGGATGAACGGATGAACTAACAAATTGAAGAAGGTGATATATGTTTTTGTCAATATAAACGGTGGATATATTCTTCTATGTTTCATTGAAAAGCGATTAATGAAACAGTTAACTTACATATAAAGTAGTTATGTATGCTACTAAGAGCGGACTAATTAGTATAAGAAAAACAAAAGTTACAAAAGAAAACTATTAATTAACTCCATACAAATACAAAAATTGGAATTTTAGTATTTCTTTTTTTTATATTTTTGTAACTTTGTACTAAATATTTATGATTATCCACTTGCAGAGCTTAAGGCATCGATATTAGCGAAGTTCCTTATTGCTGAGAATCTGGCAGGTTCACAAAAACTCATCGAGATACCAGTACTTCATTATGGCGTCAAAATGTTCAGAGACTTGTAGACATTGGATCATTTTCTTTTAGGATTAGCGTTGTAATGGTGTTCTAATAGTGTTTGTCATTATGGCTTGAGTGCAATCCGATAAATAAGCCAAGCTAGAAGCATTGATACTGCCAGAACAATTTGAACCAGGCGTCACCCACTAAGAAGACACGAAGGCAATAAATCATGTACAAAGTTTAGGAGCAATGAAGTCCAAATATTTCGTGTTTTGTAATCATAGTAAAGCTTGTGATGAACGTTTTCTGTATTTGCTTTTTTATAGTTATTATTATGATTCGAAGGTTTAAATAAGGGAAATATCTCTTTCACTCTGCGATATTATTGGTGTGACTTGAAGGTTTTTAGTGTGACTTGAAGTTATTTTAGTGTATGTATTTCGTGTATATATTAGTATCCGTATCTGAATCTGTCTGTATTCGTGTTTTATAATATCCAATAAACTTTAAAATGAATTCAAAATTTCCTTATTTCTTTTGGATTGGCCTATCTCATTTTGGGTTGGCTTTGTATTATCACCCAAAGATGGAGGTAAATCCCTATAGAAAGTCTTATTTAAGATTTTATAATATTTCTTTTGGGTTGGCTTTGTATTATCACCCAAAGATGGAGGTAAATCCCTATAGAAAGCCTTTTTAAGATTTTGTGACAGGACCCTCTCTAGTGCTGGTGTGGACTGGTAGTCTGGACAAAAAAAATTTCGTCCTAACTGAAAGTCCGGATGGATATTGGACCTTCCGGACTATCAGTCCGGATAGTGAAAAGTTGTCCGAACTGGCAGTCCGGACATGTACCTTATCATCCGGACTGCTAGTCCGGACAGTGTCCATTGTTTGTACTACCAATCCGAATGGATTAAAATTGTCCGGACTGTCAGTCCAGACTGCAAGTTTTTTTTTGGATTTATAATTTTTATCAATCCGCTAAAGGCTTAATAAAGTAAATTATCGAATTTAATTTGTGAGATAATTTAATATAAGGAAATATTTGATAGAATAGTTGTGGGTTTTAGGATTTTTTTTTGGTGAACTGAACTGCAGTTTGAGGAGAGAAGCAGAAGAGAAATTGGAGATAGGGGTATTTCAATCCAAAAAATTCAATGACAAATTTATAATATGGAAGAAGTTTTTAAGTCGGCTAACTAGGAAAAATGGTGTGCCCCTCTAGAAACTCCCGTGAGATTCCATTGAAAGTGTGCAAGATCTACATCTGATCTAAACCCGTTTTAAGATCCTTATCCAGGGAGTTTCCAAAAGAGCACACCATTTTTCCTAGTGAGCCCAGATTTCCTAGTGAGCCAACCCTCTCTTTTTAAAAGAGAGGGTTTTCCTAGTGATCACACCAAATATCCCAATAATACTCTCACTCTCTTTCTCTCCCACTTTTCCCTTCCTTCTTCCCCCCCCCACCTTCATTCTTTTCTCCCTCATCTCTCCATTCTAGGGCCGACCAAATTTCAAACCCAAAAAATCAACTCCTCTCTTCCTTCCCTTTCCCACATCTCCTAATCCTTCATCTTCCTCTTCCCATTCCCTACCTCCTCCTCCACCCAATTTTTTTTTTCTCTCACTTCGATTTGGCCGCTGCCACCGCCAATCCCGCTGCCGATCCGTTGCCGCTAATCCAGCCCACGCCGCTCGCCCGCGTCACTTCTTAGGTTGAGGTGTGTGAGATCTCTTTTTCATTTAGCAATTTTTTTTTGTCTCTTTTTTTAGAGCAAAGAATGGGAGGTATTTGGATTTGGTGGTCTTGCTAGGTTGGAGAAGAGGAAGAGGGGAGGAGGAGGAGGTGGAGGGGTTTTAATGATAAGATTGAGGATGGAGCATTGAGATTTTGGATGTGAAGTTGATATGATTTTGAGGATAAAAGATGTATTTTTTTTGTCGAAAATAATTTTTTTAAAAACATTTATCATGCAAAGATCATGTTTTTTTATACTTATTTTGTAGATTTTAATTGATAATTTTGAGGATTAGAGAGAGAATTTTTCCAAAGGTTCGAATTTGATTCTGAGAGTCCAATATCTTGTTTCTCAATTTATTTATATTTTCTATTAATTGATTGATTTTCTTGACCTTAAATTATTCCTAAATTAATTTATTCTAATTGTTCCTTTTTTTTAAATTTTTTTTTGAGAAATAATGGATTCTTATATTTTATTTTTACAGAAAAAATTAGCAGAAGAACAAAGCCACTCGCTCTCTCGAAAATTCTCCGACTCGTCGGAGGTCCAATCATCGACCCACGAACTATGGAGTTGATGTTTGAAATTGAATTGAATTGTTGGAGTTTGAAATTGGATTCAAAATGGAGAATAAGGAGAATGCTGATGGTAGAGGTGCTATGGAGATGGTGGTCGAGAGCCATGGAGTTGATGTATTCCATTTGGGCAGAAGCATAAAGGGGAACTTCATTCATCGTTTTCGAGGTCATCGTCCTCAATTTCGAGATCATCGTTGTGACAATGGATGCAGGCGAGGCGATGAAGAATAAGGACCAGCGAAACCCTAATCCTCAGGCAGCCAACTATAGGCATGGCTCGACGACGATAGTGGACTACTTGTTCCTCTTTGTCTTCTTCTGTTTCCTCTGCTACTTCCTTCTCAAGATATGGCTCGGATCCGCTCTACGCCACGTGTAGACGATGGATTCTTCCGGTGATGACAATGCATTTCTTATTAAGAGAAAAGATAACCCAAGGCGCTCGCGTAAGTGGTGAGACTACTCACCACTACACTACAATGACTTCATGGATAATAGGATGAAAAAAGACTTATTTATAGTGGTTTTTATCTCCTGGACGGAAAAAAACAAAAATTAATTGTCCGGATTTCTAGTCCGGACGAAAAAATTGTGTCCGGACTTCTACTCCGGATAGAAGCCCACTGTCCGGACTTCCAGTTCGGACGGAGATTGGACTGTCCGGACTGCTAATTCGGACAGTGGAGAGTAGTTCGGACTGTCAGTCCGGACTTTGAGTTTTTTTTGGGTTTATAATTTTTATCAATACGCACTGTTTCTAGGATTTTTGAGTAAGTAAAATCCTAATAAAATCAATTTTTTAATTTAATTTGTGAGATAATTTAATATAGAAAAAAGATTTGATGGAATAGTTGTGGGTTTTAGGTTTTTTTTGGGTTAGCTGTAGTTTGAGAAGAGAAGGAAAGGAGAGATTGAAGAAAGAGGTATTTTAGTTCAAAAAATTCGATGGCAAGTTTGTAATATTGATGAAGTTTTAAATTGGGCTCACTAGGAAAAATGGTGCCCCAATCTAGAAACTCCCCTTATCCATCTGAGCGGGAACTTCTAACGGGGCACAACTTTTTTCCTAGTGAGCCCAGATTTCCTAGTGAGCCCAATTAAAGTTCAGAAGGGGATATAATTTTTTAGTGAGACCAATTTAATTTTCAAAATACCCTTAGCCTATATTCCTTCGTAAAACCCTCTCCTCACTTCCTCTCCACCCCCAAACCCAAAATCGCTCTCTCCTCTCTTCTCCTTCCAACCCGCCGCCGCCGCTGCCACACTCCCCACCCGCCGCCGCCGCTGCCACACTCCCCCACCCCCCGCCGCTGCCACACTCCCCACCCGCCTCTGCTGCCACAGTCCTCCGCCCGCCTCCGCCCGCCCCCACACCCTCAGCCCGCCCCCACCCCCTCCGCCCCCACCCGCCCCCACCCCCTCCGCCCCCACCCGCCGCTGCCACACCCCCCACCCTCTGCCCCCAGTGTCCGGTGCCACACCCTCACTCTCCACTGTCTCATTTCTTCTCTCTTGGTCTCAGATTTTTGAGCTCTACTGTAAGTTTTCTTTAATTTAATTTTAATTTTGTTTTATTTTGTTTATTCTTATTTGCTCTGTGACTATCCTGAAAACTGAAAACTTCTTATTTGGTTTGATAATAATTTACATTCGGGAAATTCTAAACGAGTATATTTTTTTGTTAATTTTATTTTTTAATATTTAGATTATAATTATGAAGAAAGTATAATATTGTAATCGTAGTTGTAAAATATGCGAAAATTTAGTTATTTTCTAATTACAGATGTTAATATTAAAATTTATTAATTAACTTAGAAGTTTAAAATAAATAGATAAAATATGATATTTGTAGCAAATTATACTTTATTACTACTTATTTGCACATAGAAAATTAATTGTTTTGATAAAAAGTATCTATAAATGAAATATCTTTGTGTTACATAGATGGATCCGGCAGAATCTTCTCGCGTTCGACCAACTGCCTCGTTAAGGAGGAAGAAAGCAGCATCTCGACCACAAATCCAGCGCCCGATACGAGAGAGTTTCCATTGATTACTTACCATTGCTGCATGATCTCGAAGATGTTCATACGTTCGCATGGGGTGCTGGTGCTCTTGCATGGTTATATAGGCAGCTTGGGCTTGCTTCCCGAGCTAACGTTGCTCAGATTGCGGGCTATCTGACACTACTACAGGCTTGGATTTTTGATCTGACACTACTTGCGAAGATCAAAGCCTTGCTAACTGGTGGCACTCAACCAGAAGAACCACCAGAAGAGCAAGCAGAGGAACCAACACCAAATCAATCCACTCCTAATGCACCCGATACGGCAATTATGACTCGAACCAGAAGCATACGTCAACTCCCGAGAAAGATAAGGAGACAATGATCATTGTGTGAGTTATGCATTGATATGGATGATGTATATAACTTGAAGTGGCCGGTGTAAAATTATGTTTCCAAACGTTTCGAGTTATGTTGAATTTATGGTTTTTCTTTATAATGAACTCTCTTGTTCGCTTTTTTTCGTTTAATATAAACACTATTTCATTGTATTAGTAATTGTGTCGTTGTTTCATTGTATCGGAGTATCTATGTTTCATTATATCATTATATCGGTGTATCATGAGTATCAGTATATTTGTGTATCAGCAGTATCATTATATTTTTGTATCTGGAGTATCATTGTGTGTCGGTGTATCATTGTATCGCAATAAACGATGTATCAATGTATCAATGGGTTGGTGTATCAGTGTGTCAGTGTTTAATGGTATGTTTTCTTGCTTCCTTCCCTAAATTTCGATAATCATGTATAAATACTTACTAATAAAATTCCTTAAATTGGCGTTAATTTCATTACAACTAATGATAAATCAATTAACGTAGGTTAATAGACTGGATGAGGCAGTGGCCGATGTCAAGATACTGTTCGGACTGACAGTCCGAACGAACGGGATTCGTTCGGACTGTCAGTCCGAGCGGATCCCGTTCGTTCGGACTGACAATCCGAACAGTCCGAATTCGTTCGGACTGTAAGTCCGAACAATTCTCGGTTGTTCGGACTGTCAGTCCGAATAACCGAGATCCGTTCGGACTGACAGTCCGAACGAATCCCGTTCGTTCGGACTGTCAGTCCAAACGGATGCGCGCGGACGGGTAGAAAGGAGGCAGCGGGAGAAGCAGAGGGCAATATAGGTAATTTTTTTTCATGGCATACTTATTATATAGTGGAAGTTTTAACTGGGCTCACTAGGAAAAACCTTGTGCCCCTTTAGAAGTTCCCATCTGAGCATTCAATTAATAACTTAACGGATTCGGATTCGTCCTTGTCAATATTCATTTGTTTACTAAATATTCCAATAAGAATCAAATAAAAATTATAAATATTTTTGCTTCCAAGAATTGTTTCTCATTTTTGCCATTGTACGGACATTTCATAAGCGCACAACTGTAGTCTGTTTTGATGCGTATGCATAGTACTTTTTTGAGTCATCCGTAAGAGAATCTCCATCTACAAACGTGATTAGATTGGCTTGATCCTCTTGCACAGATTTGGACATGTCAACACCCTAACCTTTTTTCAGTCTGAATCATCCAAAGCTGGAACATACGAACATAGGCTTGACTTTTTCGAGTTTGTCTGCGCCCATTCTCATCTCTACATCTCTACATGTAATTTTGTTCCCTTCACACGCAATGGTGGCTGCCTACTTATTCATATTGTACGTGCAATTCTCATATGACATTTCCTTCTCTAGATCCTGTGGGATCACATTGCTAATGGATAATATTATATGCATTGCAAAATAATAACGCTATCAGTATTTGTCACATCACTATGGATTAATCAGTCCGTAAAATTTAAATCATAAAATCAGAGTTGGTTATGTTCTCCTAGATGGAGTTGATTATGTTCTCCTAGATGGATCAATTGTGAGCATTTTCGTTATTTCTATTTTAGGTTTCTACTTCAAAAAGAAAACTCCACCTCATTACTAAATTAGAGATGAACTAAAAATAAAAAATATATTTACGATGGTTGTGATTGAACTTAAAAATAGCTAACATTCTAACTTCCATAAGTTGCACTTATTCCTGTTTTATGCTCAAGCAAAACCACAATTATTCCACAAGTGATGGGTGATCATGATTTGAAGATTTTGTCGTCTTTTTAAGAGGGGACATAAAAATCTGAATCATAGAGGATATATAAATATATTAACCATTCTGTCTTAACTATGCCCACCTGCCATCCACCCTGAAAAAATGATTTTTCCAACCATTGATTTTCAGATTTAGACATGTAACATAGCCTACGCAGCATGGTTTGATGCATAACCGGACGATTCGTTCGTATGCATCAATGGATCTAGCCGGGGTCAGCCATGTTCCTGGGTCATTGACCAACACTATAAACATTTGACAACTCTCGAGATACTATTCCCCTTCTACCAGGTTACATATTGACACATCATCAATTTGAATGAATAGATGAATGCTCCATCAGCTGAACGATGGCAAAGCTGAACCATAAGAAAATAAAGAATGAATTGTTTGCCACTCCTCGTTTTGGAAATGTTTTCACTCACGTAAAAGAAATGAAGCCGATGAAGGGAGGTCCTTTTGAATGGATCCACTGACGAGTGCAAAAAACAAGTAAAGGAGGCAGGGAAGCCCTTGCACCAAAAGAGAATTCGGTCAAGAACCGAAGCTTTCTTATTTGATTGAAAGATAGAAGGCCATGGCCCCCTTCCCCTATTTGCATTCAGGTTTGTACAATTCGGAGGAGAATGTAAAGCCGCCCAAGTGGAAGAGACGGCTTAGACGGATCAAGAAGACCAAGAGTAGTTCTCTCTCTCTCTCTCTCTATACACATACACACACACACAAATGTTTTGCTCGAGAACTAGAAAAAGATAGGTGTGGAGGTGTGATGAGTGCCATATGTTGTATATTTATAACCTCCATATTATCTATTTTTGTATATAAATAATACTACTCGGATATTTTTAGTGTGTTTTCAGGTAAACCTATTCCTATAAGGAGATGACATAAACTCAGAGCCAAATTAAGAAACTAAGCCCAGAAAGGAATTAAAAGTGAGCAAAACTATAAGACTATGATGCTGCAGAGAGTTAAAGTTCAATACAATTATCAAAATCAAAAGAACAAGACAAGAGACTCATGTAGAAGAAAAACCAGAGAAAAACTCCAAGCTTTTCCCACTATTTGGCTGCATTAGCAGCAAATTGGCGGCACTCCAGGGCCCACTCTGAGTGATTTTTTTACGGGGCTTTGATATAATTTTGTAGTTTTCACATATATTCAAATTAGAGTTTGATTCTCCGAAGCTTATATTGGCCGTATCCTTGTAATCTAGAGTTTCATAGAGGATATAATTTTGTACTCGAATTTTATTAAATAAAATTAGAGTTTTGCTGAATGGGTGACGGTTACCATACCAAACTCCAGAGGTATTCTTTACTGTTCATCAATATTTCTTAGGTAATTTTTTTTAATTGCTCTCTAGTTTAGATTAATATTGCTTTCTAGATTAGATTTTCTTATTTTCATGAATAAAAATATGATTTTGCTAACTAGAACTAATTATGTGTCTTCCATTCGATGGGAATTTCCACCTGAGCCATTGATGACTGAACTATAAGTTCAATTACGACTATCTATTGAGTGTCCACCTGAGTTTGAGATGAAGACCCTTCTGAGTCATCTCAAATACTTTTTTGGATAAACACGACACACTACCGGTCATTATATCTGCAGATTTGACTGAAGCTCAGAAGGAAGCACTCTATCAGTTTTGAAAGCACATAGGGAAGACATAGGCTGGAGTATGACTGATATAAAGGGGATAAGTCCATTTATAGTACAGCATATAATTTATTTACTAGATATAAAGGGGATAAGTTCATTTATAGTACAGCATATAATGCACGATCTACAAGAGACCCTCGGCATAGGTTGAATCCGGTGATGAAAGAAGCTGTGAGGAAAGATATTCTTAAGTGCCTTAATAATGGGATAATCTATCCTGTCTCTGATAGTACATGATTGAGCCCAGTTCAAGTAGTGCCCAAAAAAATCTGGAATCACTGTAGTCAAGAATGATGCAAATGAGCTTATCCCAATGCGTTTGCAGACGGGATGGCGAGTCCGTATTGCCTATAGAAAGCTGAATGCTGCAACTAGGAAGGACCATTTCCCTTATCTTTTATTGACCAGATGTTGGAACGATTGGCTGGACATGAGTTCTATTGTTTCTTAGATGGATACTCTTCCTACAACCAAATTTTCATCGCTCCAGAGGATTAGGAAAAGACCACGTTCACATGTCCATTTGGCACCTTTGCATACAGACGCATGCCCTTTGGGTTATGCAATGCACTTGCCATATTCCAAAGGTGCATGGTGAGTATTTTTTCCGACATGGTTGAATGATTTCTTGAAATCTTCATGGATGATCTTTCTATTTTGGAGATTTATTCCAAGAGTGTCTGCATCATTTAGAATTAGTTCTCATGCATTATCATGAGAAATATTTGACACTCAATTGGAAAAAATGTCATTTCATGGTCAAAAGTGGCATAGTGTTAGGGCATGTCATCTCGATAGATGGTATCGAGATTGATAAAGGCAAGGTGGACCTCATCATTAATCTTCTACCATCGCAATAAGTGAAATGTATATGCTCCTTCCTTAGTCATGCTTGGTTCTATAGAAGATTTATCAAAAACTTTAGCAAAATTGTTAGGCCTTTGACACATCTACTGGCCAAGGACGTACCGTTCAATTTCACACCTGATTGTCTTAAAACATTTGAGCAGCTCAAGAAGGCACTTAACACCACTCCTATCATTTATGCGTTAGATTGAAGTCTGTCCTTTGAGCTTATGTGTGATGCATTTGATTATGCTATGGTGTTGTCCTTGGACAACGTATTAATAAGCAGCCACATGTGATTTACTATGCAAGTAGGACACTCAATGATACCCAGTTGAACTACTCTACCACAGCGAAAGAGCTTCTGGCAGTCGTCTTTGCACTTGAAAAGTTCGCTCCTACTTAATTGGATTATGGATTATAGTTCACATTGATCATGCTACTTTAAAATATTTGTTGACCAAGAAAGACGCAAAAGCAAGACTCGTTCGATGGATTCTATTATTACAAGAGTTTGATCTTGAGATTTAGACAAGAAAGGTGCTGATAATTTAGTAGCTGATCATTTGTTTCGTCTGCCCAATGCTCCAACTAATTCTTGTCTCATAAATGAATCATTTCATGATGAGCAATTGTTTGTATTGATACATGAACCATGCTTTACTGACATTGTGAACTATCTTGTGACTAAAAAGATTTCATCGCATTGGTCCAAGCAAGACCGATATAGGTTCTTATTCCAAGTAAAATTCTCTTACTGGGATTGACTATATCTGTTCAAATATTGTCCAGACCAGATCATACGTCGATACATAACTAACGATGAGATACAAACTGTCCTCTCCTTTTGCCATGATTTTGCTTGTGGATGACACTTTGGTCCCAGGAAAACGGCTGAAAAGGTGTTGCAGAGTAGTTTTTATTAGCCAACTCTTTTCAAAAACGCTGTGAAATATTGCAAAACTTGCACACGATACCAATTTGTAGACAAAATTTTATGGCGCAATATGATGCCTCTGCAATCTATCATTGAGGTCGAAATATTCGATATATGGAGTATAGATTTTATGGAACCATTACCCACCTCATTTGGAAACCAATATATACTGGTCGCTGTCGATTATGTTTCCAAATAGGTAGAGGCAATTGCCGCAAAATCGAATGACAACAAAGTCGTTGTCAAGTTCTTGAAAGAGAATTTTTTCTCTATTTGGCATTCCTCGAGCTATTATTAGTGATAACGGTACCCATTTTACTAACCGGTCATTTAAGGCTCTCATGCAGAAATATTCCATTACCCACGAGTTATCTACACCGTATCATCTACAAATTAGTGGGAAATTAGAAGTTTCCAATCGCTAAATCAAACTGATTTTGGAAAAGACATTGCATCACAATAGAAAAGATTAGTCATGTAAACTAGTAGATGCATTATGGGCCTACCATACCGCCTACAAGACCAATCTAGGCATGTCTCTATATCGGTTGATATTTGGAAAAGCGTGTCATTTACCGGTGAATTTTGAACATAAGATTTTCTGGGCCATCAAATTTATAAATTTTGAGCTCAAAAAAACCGGTGAGCAACGGATGTTACAACTTAATGAGCTTGATGAGATTAGACGGGATGCATATGATAGTGCTAAGATATATAAAGAGAAAACTAAAGTGTTTCATGACAAAACGATCATTCGCAAGTCATTTACTCCAATGCAAAAAGTTCTCTTATATAATTCGAGACTACATTTATTCCCGGAAGAATTGAGGTCAAGATGGAGTGGACCGTACATAGTACGGGCAGGCACCATCACGGTGCAATCGATCTCGAGAACCCTAAAAATGGTGATTTATTCAAAGTGAACGGTCAGTGATTAAAACCGTTTTTAGAGACTCGAGCGAGCGATAATGCAGAGGTTGTGACACTTCACGACCCAATCTATGCATAGAGACATTTATTTATTTGTATAATAGAATGTATATTATGTATATTGTGTATTACTAACATGATGCAGGGTTGCAAATAAAACTGAGCAAAGGTGAGGGGCTGATTGAAATTTACTATCACTATATATTCCCAACCAGCCCCAACTAGCCCTAATTTCATCCAAACCCAAACCCTAGTAGCCCCCATCCTCCCCCAAATCCTCCATTACTTCTTTATTTTCTTCTTTGCAGATTAGTCGAGACTCTCCAATTTTTGCTCAAATCAGAAGTGATCAGAGAGCAGGATCACGCAGAGCTTCTTCCTCCACGAAGCCGTGCCCCACCAGCCTCCTTTCTGCCACCAATCCGTGGCAAAGAGCCGCCAAATAGCGGCAGTACTTTGGATTTTTTCCCTGAAACTTTAGAGGAGGTGAGTTTACTGGATCCTCTGTTTACTGTTTAATTAGAATATTTTTTTGTGGTCTCTGATAGAATCAAATGGCATGATTTGTTTGCGAAAAATTATTTGGTGAGATTTTTGCTGCATTTATTGTATATTTTCTATCCACTATTGAAACTTTGGGATGAAATTATCTGATATACATGCCCAATTCATTCTACATCTCAAAGTTAGTAGAGGAGTTTTATGCAAGTTTTGCAAAATTCGATAATTCGGAGAATCGCAAAACCATTAAACTCCACTGGCATAGAGAAATATACGAAGTGCATGCAGCAGCCATCTTTGCATCCATTGGTATCCTCCTTCACCCTAAAAATCAAACCTCAGACGCGATTGAGGACTATCTTACACAGATGGGCCCAAATTGCAGAATGACACAAGATAGAGGATCAACAGCAAGACACTTTATTGCAATGTACACGCAACTTGTCGCTGGATCAACACTAATATGAGGGAAATTACACACATGTCATCATTTTACACACCCACACTACACATTATTGATTGTATCATACGTTAGGACAATCATTTTTGTATATGCACACAATTAGTCGACACCATTATAGATGCTAAGATGTGGTTGAGAACTAGTTTGCCTCTCCATGTCTAATTACACAATTGTGTCGCAGATTTATGTCTAGTGCAGAGTTTGATGCATATGCACACTCACGTGTATTTATAGTTGTAGAGCACATTTTAGTGACATATCACACTGCTGTTTCAGAGGATTGAAACAAAAACACGGATAATGAAAATATATATGCCACTGAGTTAACACAAGAGGAGGATGATGCATTTTTTGACCAAGACTTGCGAGCTCATCCCACTGAGCAAATCAATATCGTTTGGCAAGGTCCTGCAAAAATTTAGCGTCTATTGAAACAAATATACTGTGAGAGACTTCTACTGTACGTACACGTCGTGCACCCGGAGAGTCAACTAGGAGGCAAAGAGGACAACACCAATGATTTGTGTATGAGGGCATACACAAGTTTAGGTGTGGGGGAGTGGATTAGGAAATTTTTATTTTTTAGAATTTTTAGTTTTTATTATGTGATTTTTATTTTATTTTTAGATCTTTTTTGGGGTTTCTTTATTTTACACTTTGAGTAGTTTTTAGGGTAACTAATTAAAAAAAATTAAAAAACAATAAAAACCGAAAAAATTATTTTTAGTATATATTTTCATTAATATATCAATCTAATTACAAATAAAGGAATAAATTTAGATTTAAAATTTGATAGGAGAGTAAATTGGATGATACACTCAGAATTTTATGAAAAATATTAAAATTCGAAAACTAAATACCGCTAACAGTAATTTTGAGGCAAATATACATCTATTTTTCATTTCACAATAGTTAATTAGGTTAAGAACATAGATGATAACGATTGAGTAAGTCTTCTCTCTCTAAACAAGAAAAAAAAGTGAGAAGAAAAAATAGGGTGCGCCTGCTATTAAGGCAATAGTCTCAAGAGAGGTATTAAGGCAATATGCTCAAGAGCGACAAAAAAAAGAGGATGCACCTGGTATTAAGGCAATATCTTTAAGAGTAAAAAAAAGAGTATGATCCAAGTAATCGGGTACTTTGCGCCTAAGAAAGAGTGAATATTCGCATGAAAAGTGAAATATTCTGAAAAAAGAAAAAAAATTGTTATGAGAGAGGTGATGAATCATGAGTTAGAGTTGGAGTCTAAGGCCGAGTTGACTATCACACGTGCACGTAAATGTATATGAGCCAATGTATTATCTGTTAGTGGGTATTAAAAGATAGGATTTAAAATTTTGATTAAAATAATAAGTGTATTTGATATAACACTTGACTTGAAAATTAATTATCTAAATGCGTTTTTGAGTTTGTATATTAGTGAGATTAATTGAAAAAATATCATTAAAAAAAACTTTTTTTTTCTTTGGTATAAAATTTTTTTTGATTTTCGGTTATCATTATTTTTTTCTTTAGTCCTTAATCTATTTTCTCCATGAATTTTATGGGTATATTCACTGCAAACCCTCACGAGACACAACTCGTCCACCAGGGTAATCTAGAGGTTTAAAGACTTGTTGCACGTGCTAAGTGCAATTGCGATTCCTGCGAAAGTGAGTTAGGATTTTTTTTTCTTTTTAGATTTACATTTTGTTCGAGGACTAAAAAAAGATAGGTGTGGAGGTGTAAGAGTACCATATGTTGTATATTTATAGTCTCCATCTTATATATTTTATATATAAATAATGCTACTCGAGTATTTTTAGTGTATTTTTCAGGTAAGTCTATTCCTACAAGGAGATGACATAAACTCAGAGTCGGATTAGGAAACTAAGCCCAGAAAGGAATTAAAAGTGAGCAAAACTACAAGTCTATGATGCTGCAAAGTGAGCAAAACTACAAGTCAAAATAAAAAGAACAAGATAAGAGACTCATGCAGAAGAAAAACCAGAGAAAAACTCCAAGCTTTTGCCGCTATTTGGTGGCTCCTCAGTGCCCACTCTGGGTGATTTTTCTATGGGGCTTCGATGTAATTTTGTAGTTTTTTACTTGTATTCAAATTAGGGTTTGATACTCCGAAACCTGTATATTGGCTGTATCCTTATAATTTCGGGTTTCATATAGGATATAATTTTGTATTCGAATTTTATTAAATAAAATTAGGGTTTTGCCGAAGGGGTGACGGTTGCCATACCAAACTCCAGAGGTATTCTTTACTGTTCATCAATGTTTCTTAGATAATTTTCTTTTAATTGCTCTCTAGTTTAGATTAATATTGCTTTCTAGATTTGATTTTCTTATTTTCATGAATAAAAATATGATCTTGCTAACTAGAAGCATGAGTAGCTAATTTAGTTTAGCTCTAGAATGTAGATTAAACTAAGAATCCACCATGTAATTGCTCTCTAGTGTTTTTTCCTAAATAAAATAATAAAGATAAGATTTTCCAATAAAAAGATTAAAATTTAACAACTCATAGATTAATGCTTTGATAGATTATACTTGAGTTAAATTTATTGATAACCTATACTTAGTTAGAGTTTGTGGTTGTTGATTTTCATCTTTTTCATAGAATTATCTAATAATTTAGTTTATTTTTATAAAAAGTTGTATTTTTGATGTGTTGTGCTTGCATACTATTTGATAACACATGCTTAGAATATTTTAAGTAAAGATTAAACCTAAAAAATCAAATTTCTATGATAGGAAGAAGATAATAGAAGTACTTCATGGTTGTGAACTAGTGGATTCTATATCTAAGCTAATTAGAATAACTCAAATTCAAATTAGAATCCTCTGTTAGTCTTTTAGAATAATAGGATTAGCGAGAATGCAAAAATACCTTAGATCCCTGTAGGAACGACCTGTTAGCGCTACAATTGATACTGTGTGCTTGCAGTAGATATTTCATATCACTCGTGTACCCGTTTCATTGGTCCACCTAAACGATGGTGAAGGAAGTTTCTTCACTGCCAGTGAATTTTCCGTTTCCTCATATATATATTTAAAAACCTAAGTTATAGAAGGGACTCTCTCCTTTTGTTGTTTATGTGGTCCAATAAAAATCTGATATGTGAACTAAGAGAGATGTATCACATGGACTAAAATGTAGTATTAATTTCTCAAGAAAATCCATCCAGTTGTCCCCGCCTATTGATCTGTTGTTTGTGTGTATTTCCAGGTGCAAGGGATCATTAAGTAATACTTGGTTGGAAGAAATCCAAGATCATTCTTCTTAGGGACGAATACTAAAACTGTAGATGCTTCAAGCACAAATTACGGTAAAAAATATAAGAAAAATAGTTAAGAGTGAGAAAGATGTCTGAGAGAGAATGTGACGAGAGAAAAAGTATTCAAGAGATCAAACTTAGTTAGGATCTGTGTATAACACTAGGTTCTTTCTTGATTGATTATCTACTTTCCTATTTCTTATAAGTCAATTGGATTAAGGCACCTGGTTTAATCTAATTAGATAATTTGATAGTTACAATCTTTAAATTTAAAACTGTAATTGTCAACTAAAATTATATTTCAATTTAATCTCAAATTTGAATATTGTTAACTCCTAAGTATAATCTTTCAAAGTTAGTAATCAACTATTAAGTCAAGTATGATATATGGTAGAGATCTACCAATAAATCATCAAGCACGAGATAGATTGATGGAAACCAAGTGAAAACTATTAAAGGTATATCCTGATCAATTATTCTTTTTCAAATCCTAAAATACATCAAAGATGCAATTTCTACATGTTTAAGCTCATATAGGAAAAGTAAATAAGCCAATCACAAAATGCTAGGTTACCTCTTCACCCATGCTAGAAAAAAGATTTAGTTACTCATAACCATTAAGATCATTATATAAAAAAAGGAATTTTTTTATTAATCAAACCCTCAGTAATCTTACAACAAAAATCAAATTTTTATTTCAAGAACTAAGAAGAAGAAGAAGAAGAAGAAGAAGAAGAAGAAGGGGAAAATAAATCTCAAAAAGAATTGTGATCTCAATAAATTACAAATAAGATGTACAAGGGGTATTTGCAACCCCCTAATTTGTGATTCCATCTATAAATATTTTAGCCACAAGAAAACACATGATTGATATGATCTAGAGTCATATCTATCAATCAACAGCCATATCCGTGTATCGATTCACTGTACTGTCAACAACAACTTCAACAGCTATGTCAATGATCAGTGGTAGGAGAGTTCAAGGAACCAAACCTATCAACAACTACTTTGGTAGCATATTCGACAATATTATGTAAGCTATCTCAGTCTTCAAACTATAATTGAGCTGGCAACAACTACCAAATAGTTGTTGATAGCCAACTGTTCTATGCACATGAATATGGATCTTCATGCCCTGTTTCTCCATGATTTTATACAAAATCTATAAAACATGTTAAAACACTGGTTAAGGTAGAGTCAAATTGGGAATTTAATACAAATATATAATATATCATTAGCATCGTGACAGTAAAGCACATAAGTGGATTACAATTGTATGAATTATATATGAGCCAATCTAAGTTTTGCTAGCATTTAGCAAAATACTCAAAAATTTCCAATCTAGAAAAGAAAAAAATCTAACTAATATAAAAGAAAATACTAACTCACTTTCGCAGGAATCACGGTTACACTTAGTGTATGCAACAAACTATTAAACCCTACTTACCCTAGTGAATGAGTGCTTTTCGTAAGGATTTTCAGTGATACCCACAAACATTAAGAAGTAGAGATTGAGAAATAAACAAAGGTAAAGTAAGGATAAATTAAAAAAAACTAAGAAAACTAAGAAAATTCTATAGATATAAAAATAAAGATCTTTTTGGCTTTTTCCCTGCATCAAGTTCCACTAGTTAGTCAAGTTCATGAACTTTTTTAAGCTTTCAATCCCCAAGTTCAACTCCAAATCAGGTAATCTACACCTATATGTGAAAATCTTGATCCCATTGTAAACACACTTAATCCTAGCTTTTCTATTCCTATGCACCCTTGTAATCGTGTTATGGTTCATTTTAGCCTCAAATTCATAAATGAACTAATGAATCACCTTGTCCCCTTGGTTTTCTCTTTTTTTGTTGTTTTTCGTACAACATTTACTATTTATGTGAATATTTATACTTCCCGAAGTACAAATACCCAATTATTAGGTTTATACTTGCTTTTTAGTCCATAAATACTTTTTGTGCAAACACGCATGCTTCCTGAGGCAAACACACCCAACTACTCGGTATTTATTTCCTTTGTTTTTCGGCTAAAGGATCCTTGTATTAATACCAGGCTCACCTTTTTTTAATTATTTTTCAAAAATGATAGGGGTCTCCATCTAATTCTTTCTTGTCCTTATTAATTGTCATAAACCATTTTGTAAGTAAATGAGATGCATATTTGTGTTCAATCTAAGGGTGTCAAGGTATTCTATTGTCGGATCTTAAGTTTTAGTTAAATAAATTAGAAAATACCTATCAAATTTGTTTTACTCTAAGATATTAAATTAAAAGTATCTATGTTCTTGTTATTAGCTTTACTTTTTATAGGGAGAGGATTTAATATTTATAATTTTTTCTTTTTTATAATATTCTACTAAGTAGATATGTTATACATAAATAGAATAATAATGACCCAGATATGTCATGTCCTCCACTTTCCAACCTAAATATTACAATGTCCTCAATGCAAATAATTATCAAGTATGAAAGTACATCAATAAGGACATGATATGAGTAAAGGGAGAGTGGGGTAAAGTACGCATAACTCAATCCTTGCTTCATTGTTGTCCTTGTTTGCATCTGGGTCTTTTGGATCATCAAATGATATCTTGTCAAGCTCCATATCTTCATCCGATATGACCATATACTTTTTCGCAAAATGGCGCCACATGCATGTGACTAGTCTCATGTGGCGCTCATGGTGCTTTTCCATGTGTTGATTATGCTTCTCCACAGGTTGTTGATGTTCCTCCATTCAAATCAGGCATGCGAAGATGTCTAGGAACAAATCATTCAATGACTTGTGGAGACTCTCCATTGTGACCTCCAAGTGCTCGATTGGCAGTGCAAGCGGTCTCGCTTGACCTTGATCTTAGTTGGAGCTGGCTAGATCATCGACAGTTCTACTGCCACTATCTCGGTGTATCACCTGGCTATATCTAATTGCCGCACTAGATCATGGTGTAATACCCCAAATTTTCATGCTACTCTAAATAGGAATCTTCAGTTTATTAAATTATAAATTATTGAAGTTAAACATTCTTTTTATACATCTCAAAACTTGACTAAGTTTCTAAAGGCACACCCTTAAATTAAGTCGGTGATTAGTTGTAAAAAAGAAACAGAGAGTGAGGTGGCACTCTAGTAGGACACATGTCATACATGCAAGAGACTAGGGGTAAGGCAAGAGGATAAAGTTACCAAATTCTCTCAAAGAGAAATTTTGTCAGAGAACAAAACAAAATCACCTTCTAACATTTGGTTCTTCTGGTTCGCTGAAAAAAAGGAATGAAAGGGAGAAAAGAGATTTGCAAAAACAAAGAGATTAAGGAGAACTTAAGGCAAGTAAGACTTTATTTCTTAGTTCTTTCTTGGGATTTTTTTTATTTGATTCATATTGTATGCACATAATTCCGTTTTATGGATAATTTTGGATCATTTGGATCTATTAAATTTGAGCATGTAGGCTAAGGTTTTGAAAATTGTTGATTGATATTGATGATTGAAGATTATGGAGTTTATGAGTTGAAGTCACATGGTTCACAAATTAATTCATAAGAATTATGTAGTATCAATGCTTAAAGTGTTAGCTAAATTCTCAAATCGAGGAGTAAATCTTCTAAAGAATAAAATGCAGATCCCCGAGGGTCGTGTTTGACCTTAGTAGGGTCCATAAATTGAAATTCTTTGCGGATGTAATGAAAAGTGGGTCTCTAAAGGTCGCATTTAAACTAAAAATGTAGATCTTCATCATCTTAAGAAATCCGCAAATAACCTCTTAGTGTCGTGTTTTGTGCTTAAAACTTTGAGAACACAAGGATATTCCTTTTCATAACTAGACGCAGGTCTGAATAAGCAAAATCATTGCTAACAAGACAAAATAAGGATCTCGTCTAGAGGAGATCTACACGAACCAATAAGATCATGTTTGAGAAATCCATGGATGTCTTACAAGGTAGCGTTTTAAGAGAAATGCAGATCTCCCTCTACTCCAAACTTAGGGTCACAATTAAGGTAAAACGGGAGTCCAACCATGTAGGATCGCACTGGGGCCCACAAGGCTTTTGAGTAAATAGAAACTGCGGATCTAGTTACAAGAGAGGCGTCTCTATGAATTCAAAATGCGGATCTAATTATGTCCCAAGCACAAGGTCGCATTTGGGAAAACATGCAGATCTAGTCGAGACCAGCCAGATAGGACTACGTTGGGCCCACGAAATCTTTGAATAAATGGAAATGAAGAACTAGTCTTTGTTTCTTACTTAGATTTGTGTTTTAGCCCTGAAGGCTTTTTAAACTTAATTTAACACGATTTAAATGGAAACGCTGATTAACAGTCATGAGGAAATCCGTGTTTGTCTTCTAAACTCATGAATAGAGCTGAATATAACTAAACGGGAAGCCCAGAGGGTCCCGTTTCTATCCTTGTTAACACCCGAACGCGGGTCTACACATGCCATGCAAGCTGTTACTAGCGAAAATACGAATATGATGACATGTTAGTAGCATGAAATCTAAATGCGGATTTTAGCTTATTCAATTCCTGTCATATAATTTCTACATGGTGTTACCCTCAATTAAAGAGGCTAATATTCGGCAAGTCATGAATTTTCTTAATATTACTTATTCCTCGATAACATGATGACAAGTTTAATAATGTTTATTTATTTCATAATTTAATGACAAGTAAATATCAAACATGTTGCATGAAGGCATGATTATTCATAGAAATATGATGACAAGTTTATTGTATCTTGATTACGTGACATGAAGTATTCTTGTGATATGTGTGTACATTGTCCTAAATCTTAATTAATGAATTCTTGTTTCTTGTGAAAAGGATATGTACACGGTTTGACTTGACAAGCCACGTGTTTTCATTAATTCATGCATACCGTGTATCACTGATATGGAGAAATTGGGAAAACTACATAATGGATAAGAACCGTATTGTATAAGGATCTTGTTGGTCAACTTATTGATTACGGTGCTGAGAAATTTTACTGCAGCAACACTGTATGGTATTGGGCCACAGTCTGGTGTATGAGTCACCTCAAGGGTGATGTCTGTTACTGTTTTATCGTATGAAATTTAACTTGTAAGTACCTAGCAGTGTGTCATGGTTTAGCACCAGGGTTTGAGGCCGGGTCCTGGGTTTGCACGGGTACTTGTATAATACGGGAAACTGCATGCTATCTAATCTATCATTCAGTTTCAAATACTAACAAGGACTTGAGTTAGACTTGTTATTTTTACATGATATTTGTTTGCTATTTGCAAATGACATATATAGTCTGGCTTATTCTATTTTCATTATCTACGTGACATGTTTGACGCCAATACAATTTATTTTCGTACTTTTTTTTATTATTTTGTACTATGATAGTACACATATTTCTTTCTATTGTGTTACTTGTTGGGTTTAATCTCTTGAATTTTTAAGCCCAGATTACTTCCATCCAATGATCCCTACTTTACTAAACAGATCGAGCAGCAATGATCTAGAAAGTATTTCCAGACATCTTGTTTAAACTTTTTTTGCTCGGGCACTGCTTTACTCCATTGTATTTTGATTCTTTTGTATAAATATTCAGAGTAGTGTGTCATTTTATATAATCAACTCTTATATGAATAAAATATTTTCAAATTCAGATATGTTATTTGTTTATCTGAATGTGGTAGTAGTTACAGTTATTCCAAGATCCTGTGATTGTTAAGTTATATAATAATGTTAAAGTAATATTTTTCTGTCTTAGAAGCAGCTAAAAAATGGGGTGTTAGAGAGGTGGTATCAGAGACTAGGTTTAGATAGAAGACCATATAACTACTGCCATATGTGAACATGTCTATAAGATACTTGTTCCTTATTCTTTGATATCCGTTAGATCTAGTATCGTGCTTATTCTATTGTTTCCCAATTATTTAAGATATCTATCTTAAAACTCCATTTAATTGATTTTCTTTGGTCCGTCACAGAACAATGGCAACCCAATCTTCTGCTAGGTTGGATGAAGTGTCTGAGCTTAGGAATATAGTACAAAGGATAGCACAGATGCAACAGACCGCGACGATGATATTAGAAAGAATGTTTAGTCCAAAGAACAAGAAATAACTAGGATGGTGTCGGATTTTTAGAAACTGCAACCATTAGAATTTTCTAGAATAGAAGGACCACTAGAGGCTGAACAATGGATCGTAGATATGGAGAATCTTCTAAGGGTGCCGATGATTCCAAAAGAAAATCGTGTAGAGATAGTATGTATTCAGTTGACTGATATAATTATAATGTGGTGGCTTGTTGAGGAAGTAAAGCACTAGGAACCCCTAATCTAGGAAGGATTTGTAGAGGTATTTCTTGCCAGATGTTCCATGCATCTGCAAGACAAGAAATGAGAAAGAAATTTCTGGAGTTGCAACAAAGAGATCAGACTGTAGACGCCTATGCTACAGAATTCGTGAGGCTCAGTCATTTTGTACCAAACCTGGTAGCTGATAAGGAGGAAAGGACGCACTTGTTCTAGCAAGGACTGAGACCTCATTTGAGAGACACTTAGCAGGACATAACTACAAGACTTATTCAGAAGTATTTGAAGCAGCATATCATTTAGAACAAGTATTCAGAGAAAATAGGCCAATAGCATTTAAAAGGTCATTTGGACAAAGAGTGAGCCCATCAGCTATGAGATTTGATAGTTCACTAGCAAAGAGTAGATAATGCCAAATCAAAATCCAGTAATCGTAGATATTGTTAAAAACTAGGACATATCTTGAATGAGTATAGAAGAGCCCAAAAGTTGTGTCTGGTATGTGGATCCGCCAATCATCGAATGAGTAATTGTCCAAAGATTCAACAATTGGCGAAATCCAAAGTCCCATTCTAGCCAATAGCCAGGCCAACAACAACATCAACCTAGAGGATTTCAGGACCAGATCAGAAGAGATCTTTAGAAACCCAGCAACAAGTCTATGCCAGAGCCCAAGGAGGAACAAGATGGAGGTAAGATCAAGTAGACTAATGAATACTGAGGAAGTTCAGACTACTGGAGGAGTCGTAGCATGTATGATTCAGTTGGCGATGCCCCAACAACTATTTTATTTGATTTCGGAGCTTCACACTATTTTTTTCTCTAGCATGTTTGTTTCCCGCAATTCTCTTGATTTGCTAGGTTACCTGTGGAGTGGGATATTAAGACTGGAATCGGTGGTATCATAACCAATAAAGAGTGTAGACTGTATTCCTTAGTGATTAATGGTAAAGAATTTTATGTTAACTTATTAGTTATTAGTATAGCAGGATATGATGTTATCTTAGGTATGGATTGGTTGAGCACTTTTCATGCAGTAATAGATTGTAGAAGAAAGAGAGTAATATTTTAAATTCCTAATTGTCCAGAGTTTAAATTTATTGGTGGAAGCCAATCTCTAGAACTGACTAAATCTAAGGTGTTCCCAAAGGGAGGAGTTTTGGAAACTATAGAAATGAGAGAAGGAATTATTCCAATAGTATCCGAATTCTTAGATATATTGCCTGAAGAGATACCCAGATTACTACCAGTAAGGGCAGTAGAATTCACTATTAGTATTATCCTTGGAGTTGAACCAGTTTGTAAACGACCTTATTAAATGGGAATCATGGAACTAGAAGAAGTTAAAAGGCAGGTGGACGAGTTGTTAATATGAGACCTAGTGTTTTACTTTGGGGATCTCCAGTGATACTAGCAAGAAAGAAGGATGAGAGTCAAAAATTGCATGTGGATTATAGGGGTTTGAATGCAGTAACAATTAAGAATAAATATCTCTTGCAAAGAATAACTGATCTGTTTGATCACCAGCGAGGAGCAAGGGTGTTTTCAAAGATAAATCTTCATTCAGGATTCTATCAAGTAAGAGTCTGAATAAAAGATATTCTAAAAATTGTATTTAGAACCAAACATAGTCATTATGAATATTTGATAATACTATTTGGAGTAACTAATACTCCAGCGGTATTTATAAATTTGATGAATCATATTTTTGCATAGTATTTAGATAAATTTATGGTGGTATTTATTGATGATATATTGATCTACTTCATGAATAGAGAAGAGCATGTAAAACATTTGAGGATAGTTTTACAAACACTAAGGGAACAAAAGCTATATGAAAACTGAGCAAATGTGAATTTTGATTGAGTAAGGTTGTTTTTTTTGGAATATATAATATCTGAAGATGATGTATTAGCTGAATCTAAAAAGATAGAGACAGTGATGGATTGGCCTGTATCAAAATTAGTATAAGAAGTTCACAGTTTTCTGGGAATGACTGGATATTACAGGCAATTTGTATAAGATTTTGCAAAAATCACATCTCCCCTAACTAAATTGACTAGAAAAAGAATAGAATACATCGGGACAGAAGAATGCAATAAGGCATTTAAAGAACTAAAACAGAGACTACCAACAACACTAGTGCTCGCGAGTCCAGACGACTCTAGAGGAATAAAAATCTATAGTGATGTTTCAAAATAAAGACTGGGATGTGTGTTGACACAGAATGGAAGCGTGATTGAGTTCGCATCAAGACAATTGAAACCTCATGAACGAAATTATCCAACTCATGGCTTAGAACTAGCAGTAGTGATTCATGCTTTGAAAATTTGGAGATATTACTTATTAGGACAAAGAGTAGAGGTATACACCAATCACAAAAGTTTAAAATATATTTTTATCCAAAAGGAACTAAATATGAAACAGAGATGATAATTTGAGTTAGTAGCAGATTATGACTTAGAAATTAAATATCACCCAAGAAAGATTAATGTAGTGTCAGATGCTCTGAGTATGAAACCTGCAATAGAAAAATTAACTCAACAAAAGGAGTTATTAGTGGAAATGCAAATAAGCACAAGTCAGGAATGAAAGCTTCCAGAGGTTAAAGAACAAAATAGAAAGAGGCAAGATGCTAGAAATAAAGATGTACTCATATGAAACTATTAGACTCAAGAAAATGTTATGGGTGCCCAAGAGAGAGATAGAATTTTAGAAGAGGCTCATAAATCAATATATTCCATTCATTCAGGAGGCAATAAGATATACAAGGATATGAAAATATACTTCAGGTGGCAAGCATGAAAAAAGAGATTGCAAGATATGTATCCCGATGTTCTACTTGTCAGCAAGTAAAAACTGAATATCAGAGGATGGCTGGAATGCTTCAACCCTTGTAATACCAGAATAGAAGTGGGAACAAATATCAATGGATTTTGTCACAGGGTTAAACTGAGGCACCAAAGGTAATAATGTAATTTGGGTAGTTATGAATCAGCTGACCAAGTCGGCTCATTTCATTCCATTTAGAGTTGGACAGTTAACAGAAATATTAGTTAGAAAATTCATAAAAGAAGTGGTGAGATTACATGGAGTTCCATTTCGAATTGTATCAGATAGAGATACGAGATTCAAATTGCAATATTGGAAAAGATTGATGGATAGTCTGGGAACACATTTGGATTTATTTTCAGCTTATCATCCATAGACAGACGGTCAATTAGAAAGACTATTCAAGTGCTTGAAAATATGTTTAGAGTATGTGTGTTGGATTTTGGTGGATCATGGGATAAGAATTTTCATACAATAATAGTTATCAGGAGAGTATCAAAATGACACTATCGAGGCTTTATATGGCCGAAAATGTAGATCTCCATTGTGTTGGAACGAGATTAGAGAATGAAGTATTTTGGGATCAGAATTAATTACTCAAGTAACAGAACAAGTAAAAGTTATTAGGGAACATATAAAAGTGGTCCAAGATAGACAAAAGAAATGGACAGATCAACGTAGAAAATCATTAGTGTTTAAAATAGGAGACAAGGTGTTTATCAAGACATCACCGATGAAGGGGGTGATCAGATTTGCTAAGAAAGGAAATCTCAGTTCAAGATACATTAGGTCATTTGAGATCACGGAAAGAATTGAGAATCTTACTTACAGATTATCATTACCACTTAAGATGGAATTCGTTCATGACATGTTTCATGTGTCACAATTGAGAAAATGCTTGGGTGGTGAACATAAGACAATATATCTAACTAAAGTGGATCTGAGATTGGATCTAAAGTATGAGAAACAACATATAGTACTTATTGGTCGACGGGAGAAAGTCTTGAAGAATAAAATAATACCATTGGTCCTTAATTCCTAGGATGCACAATCAACAAGGGAATCTACTTGGAAACTTAGAGATGACATCAAGACAAAGTATCAATACCTATTTTATGATCAAGTATGTCAGTTGAATCTGTTTTCATATAATAATACATACTTATATACACTGGCATACTTTTAAATTGAAATTTTGAGAACGAAATTCTTTTGCTAGGTGGGTAGAATGTAATATCCTAAATTTTTATGCTACTTTAAATAACACTCTTTAGTTTATTAAATAATAAATTATTAAAGTTAAAGATTTCCTTCTATACACCTCCAAAGTTGACTAAGTTTCTAAGGGCATACCCTTGAATTAAGTCGATGATGAGTTGTAAAAAAATAGAGTGAGGTGGCACTCTAGTATAACACATGGCATACATGCAAGAGCCTAGGGGTAAGGCTAGAGGATAAAGTTACCGAATTTTATCAAAGAACAAAACAAATTCACCTTCTAACCTTTGGTTGTTTTGGTTTGTTGGAAACAAAGAAAGGGAGAAAAGACTAAAACAAGGAGATTAAGGAAAACTTGAGGCAAGCAACACTTTATTTCTTTGTTCTTTCTTGGGATTTTTTTTATTTGATTCATATTGTGTGCACATAATTCCTTTTAATGGATAATTCTGGATCATTTGGATATATTAAAAGGAATTATCCATTAAAAGGAATTATGTGCACACTATTAAATTTGAGTATGTAGGCTAAGGTTTTGAAAGTTGTTGAACGATATTGATGATTGATGATTATGGAGTTTATGAGTTGAAGTCACATGGTTCACAAATTGATGCATAAGAATTCTGTAGTATCAATGCTTAGAGTGTTAGCCAAATTCTCAAATTGAGGAGGAAATCTTCTAAAGAATAAAACACGAATCCCTGAGGGTCGCATTTGACCTTAGTAGGGTCCATAGGTTGAAACTCCTTTCGGATGCAACGAAATGTAGGTCTCTGAAGGCCTCGTTTAAACTAAAAATGCGGATCTTCGTCTTCTTGAGAAATCCGCGAAAAACCCCTTAGGGTCGCGTTTTGTGCTTAAAACCTCGAGAGTACAAGGATATTCCTTGTCATAACTAGATGCGGGTCTGAATAAGCAAAATCATTGCTAACAAGACAATATTAGAATCTTCTCTAGAGGAGATCCGCACGAACCAATAAGATGATATTTGAAAAATCCGTGGATGCCCTATAAGGTCGTGTTTTAAGAGAAACACGAATCTCGTCCTACTCCAAATTTAGGGTCATAATTTCGATAAAATGCGGGTCCAGCTATGTAGGATCGCGCTAGGGCCTACAAGGCTTTTGAGTAAATAGAAACTGCGGATCTAGTTACAAGAGAGGCATCTCTATGAATTCAAAATGTGGATCTAGTTATGCTCCAAACATAAGGTCGCGTTTGGGAAAAAGTGCAGATCTAGCCGGGACTAGCCACGCATAAAGTCTAAATGCGAATTTCAGCTTATTCAATTCCTGTCATTTAATTTCTATATGATATTACCCTCAATTAAAAAGGCTAATAATATTTGGCAAGTCATGAATTTCCTTAATATTACTTATTCGTCGATAACATAATGACAAGTTTAATAATGTTTATTTATTTCATGGTAATATGACAAGTAAATATCAAATATGATGTATGAAGGCATGATTATTCATGCGAACATGATGACAAGTTTCTTGTATTTTGATTACATGATATGAAATATCTTTGTGATACATGTGTACATAGTCTTAAATCTTAATTACTGAATTTTTGTTTCTTGTGAAAAGGACATATACACAGTTTGACTTGACAAGCCACGTATTTCCATTAATTTATATATATCGTGTATCACGGACATGGAAAATTTGGAAAAACTACATGATGGATAAGAACCATATTGTACAATAATCTTATTGGTCAACTTTTTAATTAAGGTGCTGAGAACTTTTACTGCAGCAGCACTGTGTGGTACTGTGCCATAGTCTAATACATGAGTCACCTCAAAGGTGATGTCTATTACTGTTTTACAGTATGAGGTTTGACTTGTAAGTACCTAGCGGTATATCATGGTTCAGTGCCATGGGTTTGAGGCCAGGTCCCGTATTTGCACAGGCACTTGTACTATGATAATACACATATTTGTTTCTCTTGTGTTACTTACTCGATTTAATCCCCTAGATTTTTAAGCCCAAATTATGAAGACAGAGAAGGAAAAATCGCTCCAACCAACGATCCCTACTTCACTAAGTAGATCGTGTAGCAGTGATATGCAAGGTATTTCCAGACGACTTTGTACATTTTGTTTATACTTTCTTTTGGTCAGGCACTGCTTTACTCCCTTGTATTTTGATTCTTTTGTATAAATATTTAGAGGTGTGCCGTTTTATGTAATCAACTTTTATATGAATGAAATCTTTTAAAATTCAGACATGTTATTTGTTCATTTGGATGTGATAGTAGTTACAGGTATTTTAAGATCCTGTGACTGTTGGGTTGTACAGTAATAGTTAAAGTAGCATTTTTCCGTCTTAGGAAGCAGCTGAAAAGTGGGGACATTACACGGAGCATGCGCTAAGACTCCTTCTAACCATCATTTCTGACAATGGCTCCTGACAGCGAGTCACAGTGTCTGATGGTGCCATACTCAGACAACGATGTCGTACTCAGAGCATAATCGCACGATAATTGAGGTTAAGACAAGCGCAAATTTCATTGTTCTTGGGTTCTTGAGATTGTCCTCTGCTGCAGTACAGCCAAGTACATAATCTTTGCTACGTCAAATGGGATCCCACTCATTATCCATGTACAGAGCACTGTATCCTTACTATAGACTTCGGTCGTCATTGATGACAGAGCTATGTTATATTCACAAAATATGAATACTAGAATCAGCTCCTTCTTGAGTAGCCTTGACTTCATGCTAAAGCCGTAGTCTGAGAGGTTCATGCATAGCTCTTTGGATGCTTGGGACATACTGGGCGTGCATGCCACCACATCATTAAACGATGGCTCGTCGGGTGGAGTAGACTCGATTGGCAGGATTACTAGGATGTCTTGTTTGGTAAACTGAACCGTTTGTCCTCTTACTTGTGACACCATTGGGAGATTGTTCGTAGGTTAGGCATAATAAGAATAGGTAGGGGTAAGCCAACAATCTCTATATGCTTATGAGGCACAAAAAATACAAAATTGAACAACTTGATAAGTAATACAACTGAAACATTATATATATCCATCATTTAGTTTCTTCTTCCTAACTTAATGCTATCTATAGACTATCAATATTCAAGTATAAAACATCGAGTTCAATTCATATTCATGCCAATTCAAGTATGGTTCAAAGTATTGTATTTCAATTCAGGTTTGATTAACTTGTTAATAATAAAATTTCCTTACTCAATAAGATCTGATGAGGATATCGAATGTCGAAATTTAATATTTAGATTTTAATAAATCTTAGTAGTTTTATTTGAGATTTTAGGACTTTTTTTTGTTTAGTCCTATATCGATTATATCGATTATTATGCAGAGCTTTTAATTTTAGTTGCATATTTAAAGGCTTCAAAGTTAATCAATAAATTAGATATGATTTGATAAAAAAAAAAAAAAAAAATACTTGTTACAATTTGTCATTTGGCCTTTACATTAGCTTACTAGTGGTTTAGATTAGATTAGATTTGTTTAGTTTATTTCCTTACTGAAAAACCTAATTCATTTTTCAATCCTCAAATTCTCAAAACCATTTCATCTTCAAATCCCTAAATTGTACCAAAAAAAAAACCACAAATCTCTATCATTCCCATAAAGATCGTTTGATGTATATTTTATCAAATGGATCACAATATAACTTAATTAAGGATTTGCTTAGGATATCATAAAAATAACTTGGCCTAATAAGAATAAAGGAGTGGAAGAACTTTTGTTCAAACATATTTATTATTTAAAAATTACTTATCCTTTGGATGTTTGCCACTGAACTTTTATCTCGATAACGATATAGGATAATATCACAAGCATTATTTCTACGATTATAGATTCTATGTGGTTCTACCAATATAATGTCTATCGATCATTCATGAATCTAGTTATACTATGTGATTTAACTAGTGTTCATTTCAATAATAAATCGATACTGTGAATAATAAAATTTCTACTAATTTAACAATCATAGTTTCATCAATAAACTTATTTGTGAGAACAAGTTGATTTTCTATGAAATTAATAAAATTTGAAATAACATATTTTTATAGAAAACTAACATGTTTAATGAGTGCAAAAGGAACTCACATTGGTCTAGTTCGTTCTCGTGATTCGATTCACAACCATACAACAAATTTTATAAGAAAAATTATTATAAAATTTTTAATAATTGAATAACATAAGTTTTAGTGATCTTTAGTGATTTTTCTTGTATTTTTCAAGCATTCAAAAGTCTATTTTTATATTCATAAGGCATAACAGGTTTAGATAAATCAAATGTGTTGGATATCCATCTTATTAGTTTTATAAGATGGTTGGAATGTAGTTTTTAAGTAATGGTTTAATAAGTAATCCATATGAACTATCCTAAGATCCATTATATTTTAATACAATAAGAAAAAAATGACGGAATAGTTCACATACCATAATTTAAAAAAAATAAAACCCAATAAGAACAGATACATGAGATTAATAGTAGATCTGAGAAGTTTCGACAAACAGTGTGTTAGTGGGATGCTCCAACATGGTGGTCAGTATATGGTGAAGACAATTTATATAGGATTACATTTAGAGAGAGAATGGTTTTTATGATTAGATGGATTTAATGGAGTTAATCCTTTGTTCTAATAATGAGTTTAATGATTGGTTATAACGATACAAGATGAAGAGTTACGAGGCTGGAGGTTGAAGAAGATGAAAAATAAAAAAAATAAAAAAAATACTTAAAACATTAATTATCCTTTCTTTATTTAACCTATAACATAGCCTGTTGTTTGGATAAGTGATTTAGGTGGATGAGTGTATGTGAGTTCATACATTCAAGTCCTTGCAAAGTCATATTTTTTTATTGTTTTTATTTTAGGTTTTCAACCAAACTATTTTAGGCTTTTAGACTATAAATGGCTTTGGCTTTGGAAAAATAAAAAATAAATTTTAGGAAAATAGAGTTAGATAGAAAGATCATTTCAAAATAAGTTATATGTTTGTTTACACTTTTAGACTAAGTCATTCAAAATACTATCATAAACATAATATTATCACTATTATTAAAATATATTATACTATAAGAAAAGTATGTTATACGAGCATGAATCTTTACAAGTTCACTTTTACTATAAGTTTGCTATTAAATATTTCGGATGATCTATTTTTATCTTCTTCCCCTCTTTTCGCTTTAAATCTCTTTCCAAATTCTAATAATTCTTATAAAATTTAAGAAATAAATCCCTCTGAGTTTCTCTTGAAGTAATACAATAAATAGCAACGTCTTTTTCTCTTTTAGTCAAACCAAAATTCAAAAAATTTGACAAAATATCCCGCTATTAGGAGCATAGCAAAAGCATATTAAGTTTTTTAAAAAATAAAATCAATTTAACTTTTACAAAAAAAAAGTTTGAACAATAAAATAATTTATTAAAAAAATTATTCTTTTGCATCTTAATATTTTTTAAATTACAAGCAGATTAAATTTTTTTAAGGTGTTTAGTAAATTAGATTTTTTTCAAATGAAGAAAGTGATAGAGTAGGAGAGGAACTAGAGGATTGGAAGAAAAACGGAGAAGAACAATCTATAAGTATCAAAATGGTGTACTAAAAAAATTGGGATGCGGGATGTATCTATGGATGAGAATGGGTAGGTCTAATGGCCAATTTTTGGTCCGTTCTATTCAAAATTTTAAATTAAAAAAATAAAGTTTTTATTTTTAATTCAAAAAATTGAATAGCGCGGGCCAAAAGTTAGCCCATTGACCTGCCCATTCTCATTCGTAGATGTATTTGGAATTTCCCATGTATTTGGAATTTCCCATTAACTTAATGCATCTTGAGTCTCCCATTCAAACTTCTGCAAGCACTGCCTTGAAAATTTGTATTTTAGTAAATTTATCTCACTATAATTGCCAAGAAAATTATCTTTTCCAAAAATTTAAATAACTTTATAATTATACGCAAGCGTTACAATGTTTACTTATCATTTTAGAAACAAAAAAAAAAAAAAAAAACCCTTTTTATCCTCACTAGACAAAAGTCTAAGCTCCGCCGCTGCTAACTGGGCTGGACTAACTGGGATCCATGCTTAAATCGGCCCAATTATGAATGATCTCTGAAGATGCATCTCAAATCCATTTCCAGAGAGCCGCTCAGCAATCTGAGTTGATCAATCACTAGCAGACGATTCGTGTTTGATTTGGTCCTCAACTCATGTTTGGCTCGTGCAATTAACAAGTGAACCGAACTCGAATAGTAGCTAGAAATCAAACATATAAAGGAACCCTACACGAGCTAGACTAGACGTACCTGCTTACATTTACTCGAATAAGCTCTATGCATCTCCATGTTCATATAACCATGGTCTTTGTCTAGTATTTTGAACTCCCTACTTCATGAACAGAAATACAAAAGTATCCAAAGAAGAAGAAGAAAAGCATCAAGAAATCAATTATTAGAAGAAATTCAGTTGCAGTGTTGTGCTGATCGAGCAAAAGAAGATAACGGAATTAGTTGATATTCGACTCGTTTTGAATAAGGACAAGAGCAGTTATAGTGAAGGGGGCATAATGAACCCTTTCATCTATAGTGCTTGCCGTGTGAGCTTGCCTTAGCCCTAAAGTTTCCATATTAACCGGTAAAGTATTCAAATTCTAGTTAGAGATCGATCCTTTCCCTCCCTTATAAAACCTTAGCCTATCTAGTCTCGTTCCAATTCAAGCTCAACCAAAATGGCCACCAGGACCATTTTCTTGCTAACCATAGCGGTTTTCGTAATTGCTTTCGTGTCCGTAGATAGCATCCCGTTCACGGAGAAGGACCTTGCATCCGAGGAGAGCCTGTGGGACCTGTACGAGCGGTGGCAGAGCCACCACGCGATGGCGAGGAGCCTCGAGGAGAAGCATAAGAGGTTCAATGTGTTTAAGGAGAATGTGAGGTACATCCATGAGTTCAATAAGAAGGACAAGCCTTACAAGTTGAGTCTCAATAGGTTCGGTGACATGACCAAAGATGAGTTCAGGAGGACGTTTGCAGGGTCCAGAATCGACCACTATAGGAAGCTTAGGGGGAGCCCGCGAGGAAGCAGGGGGTTCATGCATGCGAACACGAGCGATATGCCTGCTTCGGTTGACTGGAGGGAGATGGGGGCAGTTACTCCCGTCAAGGATCAAGGCCAGTGCGGTAAGGAAGAACATCGTATGTATTTTTGATATTTTTGAATCGGCTTGGCTCATGTTCTTACTAGTTGCAGCAAAAATACGCAGGGAGTTGCTGGGCATTTTCAACTGTTGTGTCCGTAGAGGGCATAAATCAGATCAAGACCAAGGATCTTATCTCGTTATCAGAGCAAGAGCTTGTGGACTGCGACAACAGCGACAACGATGGATGCGATGGAGGTACGATGGACAAAGCGTTCGATTTCATCAAGAAGAATGGAGGGATAACAAGCGAGACAAATTATCCTTATATCGCCAGAGAGCATATATGTGATGCCACAAAGGTAACCAACGTAACAGATTCTGTAGATTTCAACATATTGATTGATATGCTTCCGCAGGAGAATTCCCATATAGTCGTGATCGACGGACATGAGAACGTTCCTGCCAACGACGAGGAAGCTTTGATGAAAGCAGTGGCAAACCAGCCAGTATCGGTAGCCATCGAGGCAAGCGGCCAGGACTTCCAGTTCTATTCCGAGGTTTGTCCTACTCCTGATACCACAGATATACCTTGTAGGTGAACTCTCGGCATAATGTGAAATTGATGCTGCGATTTTGCAGGGCGTGTTCACTGGTGACTGTGGCACGAAGCTGGACCATGGGGTCGCAGTGGTTGGTTATGGGACGACCCAAGATGGTACCAAGTATTGGATAGTGAAGAATTCTTGGGGATCCGATTGGGGCGAGAAAGGCTACATCAGAATGGAGCGAGGGATCTCCGCAGCGGAGGGCTTGTGTGGGATTGCCATGGAGGCATCGTATCCGATCAAGACTTCTCCCAACCCTGCTCAGCCTGCTCAGAAGAACGATGAACTCTAAGACGTCTCTTATGTTATGTTATTGCTATGTTATGCAACGCATCTAATGTGTATTGAATAAATTGGCCATGGATAGAAGTATCGCATTCATGGGGAATATATTTTTTCATTCTATGACATGAACGAGAAAATAAAAAGTAATATTTTTTATAAGGAAAATTTTTTTAGTTCAATAAATTCTAACGTTTTCCCTTCCCTCTCCGAAGGGAAAACGCCTCTTGTGCAGTTGTCCAATTTTGGATTCTTGGATATGAGAGTTTACTCTATAGTAACATCAGGTGAGAATGAACTAAATCAGACGAGCAATATAAATTTACTCTTATGTTTACGATATAACTGATTCTCCAAGCAGAAAAGCAAGTAAAGTCGAGCATGAGAATTCATGATACCTTATGTATCCACACAATTTTTTGCGGAACTTCGAACCCAATCTAAAGAGAGATGTGAACGTGCAAATCCAAAGGCCAACGCTTAGCCAATCCTATTCAATAATTTGAATTATTAAAATAAATATTTATTTTTAATTGAAATTTTTGAATAGTCCAAGCCAAAGAGGTCAATCTAGATCCATACTATCATGCCTCAGTAACGATATTCAGTATATAAATACATACAAGTAACAACAACGTGTTCAATTTTTGAACATGCTAAGCCTTCCGATTGAATGCCACATCACTGTCGATATATGAATATGTACAAGTATCAACAACATATATATTCGATGTTTGAATTTACTAGTTTTTAAGTTGAATATATGAATATGTACAAGTATCAACAACATATATATTCGATGTTTGAATTTGCTAGTCGTTAAGTTGAATGATGCATGAATTAAAAGAGTTTATAATTAATCATTATAAGTTCTTCCCAACAAAAAAGATAGGTTATTTTATGGCTTGAGCCTTCACCAGAGGTACAAGTATGAGTAGCATAATCAATTTTTTAATATGACAACATAATTCAGTTTTTGAATATGGATTAAGTGATATAGAGTTTAAAATAGTTTATAATTAGTAACGAATTCCTCTTCCAATTAGATTAGTTATAATTTTTTTATTTCTTGATAGAAATCATTATAAACTATTCTACTTTTTGTATAACATTAACTATCGAGCTAAATATTGCACAAACATTCACATCTCAACTTCCAGATAAGTAATTCTCAAACTGGAGACAGAATTTGGTAACTTAACTCAGCTGATATCATCATATATCAACTTGACAAAACACTAATATCATCATATAATCAACTTAGACAAATAAAAGAGTACCCAAACATGTATCACATAAACGATAAAGATATTGCTTTAAACCTTCTTTGTTACAAGAAGAGAAAATATTTGATAAGCTTTAAACTTATCTTATGAGCAAGCAGGCACAAGCAGGGGTAGCTTAACTTATTCTATCATCACATGAACATAGTAAACTCTCCATTCTCCAACAAAGAAAGAGATTCAACCATAGCATCGGATGGGATCGTTGCATCCTTTAGCAGCCGACTGCTTCAACCCTCCCCCACCTCCCTTCTCCAGGTACTGCTGATGGTACTCCTCAGCCCTGTAGAATCTCTTCGCCGGAAGGATCTCCGTCACAATCTTCTTGCCCTCCAACTCCTTTTGCTTGGCTTCCAGAGATTCCTTCGCCAGTTCAGCTTGTGCATCGTTGTAGTAGTAGATCCCCGATCGATACTGCTTGCCCACATCCTTTCCCTTTACAGAAGAAAACAAACACAGTCAGATTAAATGTTCATTCCAGAAATAAATTGGTTGTGTGATTGATTTACCTGACGATTGAGGGTTGTGGGGTCATGGCGGGCCCAGAAGACGTCAAGCAGCTTCTTGTAGGGACAGACTGTGGGATCGAAGTGGATCCTAATGACCTCAGCGTGATTGGTGTCGCCGACGCAGACGAGTTCGTAGGTGGGATTGTGGAGGTGGCCTTGAGAGTAGCCGACCTCGGTCTTCACCACGCCCTCGACTCGCTGGTACGAGAGTTCCACGCCCCAGAAGCAGCCGGCGGCGAACTGGGCCAGCTCCAGGTTTGGCTCCACAGGGGAGTCCAGATCTGGGGACTGGGCCGGATTTGTGGGGGTATCGGTGGATGATGCCATTGGGATGGGATGGGCTTTTGAGAATCGGGGAGGGTTTTGTACTGGGGATGGCTGGGGAGGGTTAAGAAATGTATGGTGAGGGGAGGATGTATAAAAATCAAGAAAATGATATGATGAGCTGTACTGAACCTGACCGTTCTTCTCCTATTGGTGCATCACGTACCCGAAATCCTTAAAAAATTTACAATATCCACTAGGACTTTGCCAGTGGTGACGGAGGCCCCTGGTCCCCTCACCAGCCGGGTCCTTGCTAAAATATCCAAGTATGAATCTCAATTTCATATTAATGAGTAATGTCGGATCGGATTTGAATTTAAAAGTCAAATTGTAAACCATCTGAGGATTAGATTCAGAACAAGAATTGATGAGTTTACGTGTCAATTTTTAGTGTATTTTATTTAAAATTTTAAATTAAAAATAAAAATTTTATTTTTAATTTAAAATTTTGATTAATACTTTTAAATATGTCAATTCTCATCCGTACTCGTCATTGGATTTCGATATGTTTATACCCAAAACCACTAATCCAACAACCTACACAAAACTGCAACATGATTGCATATAATAATATTGTTATATTTCTACTGTTGTGGTGTTTGCTAATAATTAATTTTTGAGAATAATATAGTACAAATTTTTATATTCTATTATTAATGATAATTTTCAAATATTTTTGTTGTATTGCATTAATTTATGTGAAAAAAGTATTAGAAATCCAACAGGTATTTGACTCAAACCTGTATAAAATAGCGTACGCTAGAAAAATATTCTTTTTGACAAAATCTGTATAAAATAGCGTATGCTAGAAAAATATTCTTTTGACAAAATCTTAAAAAGATTAAAAGAGAACAATTTCTCATCTACATAAGAAAGAGAAAATAATCTCCTGTTAAAAACTAGGACTCTTCAATGTAGTAGTCGACAATATTCCTATTTTCTATTGACGATCTGATGACAAACTCTTGAAAAGTTAGCTTCTTAGCTCTGCTCTGGATGAAGAAAGAGTTAAAACTCTTTAAGAAATCAAATCTCTGATTCTCTATTCTTCGTACAAGTGCTCAATAAAGATAATTTAACCCATTTGCAATCCATCTTTTGGCTATTTATCGAAGTTATAGAGGTTTGAACTATGATATAACTGACCAATTATAATGTCTTTTAATGAGGATTAATGTATCTCATTAAACTGGAGAAACACTAGTAGAATACTTAGTATTCTTGAGTAATTATTTTCCATAAAAAATTAGTCGAGAATACAACATAATCTAGAGAGAAAATATTGGTCATTAATGTTCTCTCAGAAATACAATTTTCTTGAGAGATTTTGAACAATGTTGAGAGAAGTATCATTAATCTTGACCAAAATATTTGGATGATCGAGATTATTTTAGTTAATCTAGAAAATACACTTAACATAATTATATTTAATCTTGATTCAGTTACTAAGATGGCTGAGATTTTGTTAGATTAAAAATAATATAGTAAAAAAATTAGATAAGTTTTAACTAATCGTTCCACTAGCGCTATTTTTTTCCATCCCGACATTTTAACTAATCTAATCGTGGAAGTTTTATCTCAATCTCAACACCATTTTTTTTAATGTAATCTCAACACCAAAATCATTTTATCATGCCATCATCTCAATCCCAACATAGTTTTCTTTTTTTGTCTACTTGAAGACTCAATGGAAGCACCTCCGACCAACGTCGATGTTGAGAGGTTCATACCATTCAATCTTCGGTCCTCAAGTACTTTTCTTGATTATTTTCCGATCTCATTACTCATCTCTATTTGATATCGTTTTGGAATCAGTTGAGTTTTTAATTTTATTTCGATAGATAGATCAATTTAGGGTTCTAGTCCTATTTAATTTTTTTTATGTAGAGGGATTGATTTAATTTTTTAAATACTTTAATTTTGTAGTGAAATATGATCTAATATTTTCTTAAACTACTTAAATCTTCAGTATATTACATTCGATGTATCTAAAATGCAGATCATGATCCAGGATTTGTGTTTTGTCCCTTAAAAATACATATTGTGGTGGCTGATCCATATTTGGTCTTGAAATGCATATCATAGTGGTTGATACATATTTGGTCTTGAAAATATGGATCTTGACCTTGATTCAGACTTAGCCTTTGTCAAATGCAGATTATAATTTTGTATCTGTATTTTGATATTTTTGTATAATTTTCACATCAACAAAACCCCTTCTAAAGTTTTTGAATTTTTTCGATTTCTTGAAGTTTTTTGAAGTACTTTGAATTTCTTTGGTGTACTATTAAACTGTTGAGGTTTTTTCCTTGATTTGTGTCCTGAAGCTTTGTCTTCGAATTGATTTTCTTTGGCAAACGTAGTCTTTATATCCTCATTTTACAAGCTTGAAATGTGAATTTACACGTGTCATCAGCATTTTTGATGGTCAAAACTCGTTTGAAGATCACATTTTCTAAGTTTAAATCTTGATCACGAGATTTACACCAAGAGTCTTGGCTATCCAATCTTCATTTAAGACTCTTGGGTCTTCTAAAAGTCAAATTATTTTGACTCTTCGATTTCAAGCTTTTGCTCCAAGCTTCCTTTGCAAGCTTCTACAAGTTCCAAAATATTCGAGTTTCAAAGATTTTCCCTAAATCTTTTACATCATGTTTGTAGAAGACCTTTTCTATCAAGACTATCAGCTAACCAAGCTCAAGAGCAGTCGTTTACAACTCATTTCTAACAACCAACATCAAAAACTACCAATCTCTGGATAGTTAACGAGTTCTAACTCGTTCTGAACTGAATTGTGTGAGCAATTCTATAACGTTCTCATTTTTCAGTTACTTTCCAAAATAAAGAAATTACGCGGTAGTATCAGTGCTTAAATGTAGATTGAAAAATATAGAACTACTGTCACGTAAGAACTTGTCTTTGACTGATCTTGATAACTATACATCAATTGAACATCTATCTTATCTTAAATTGCGTTTGTCCTATTTATCTGAAATTTCTATCAATTGAATTTCTTTATTGATTTCTATCTGATCCATTGCATAACAATGGCATGTTCCTCTATGAGTACTGATCATAGGGATGAGGCTACTAAGCCCAGAAATTTGGTACATGGGGTAGTACAAACATAATAGGCCATGAAAACACTACTGGAGAAGTTACAGCAAAAACCTAGAGAAGTCTAGTACAGTGTCGGACTTCTGGAGACTTGTATATTTTGAAACTAAAGACTGCTAAAAGCCAAGCAATGAATCATAGACATGGAGAATTTGTTGAGAGCGGTTAACTATGTTAGGTCTTCCGTACAATAGCAAAGCAAGTGATGCAGAAGAAATTTCTTGACCTTCAACAAGGTGATTAGATCATGGATGCATATGCAACCGAGCTCATGAGACCCAGTTGTGTTGCTCCAAACTTGGTGGCTAAAAAAGTGGAGAGAGTGCACTTATTTAAGTAAGGACTGAGCTATAATATCATAGAACAATTGGCTTCATAGAGTTACATGACATACTCTGAAGTGTTTTAAGTGGCATATGTCACCAGGAATAAGTATCCAAGGGAGGGAGAGCGGTAGAGTTTGAGAGTCCATTCAATTAAGGAGCAAGTTCTTGTTGGAAGTTTGGAGCTTCCCTAGTGAAAGAAACAAGTAGTGGTTAATAGAGAAGGTCCAGTGGTATGCAAATTTTGCAATATGCCTGGGCATGTTTGAAAAGAGTGCAGGTGAGATCAAGGGTTGTGGTAGTTATGTGAATTAACAAATCATTGGGTAATGATTGTCCGAGGATATAGCTAGGGCAACAACCAACCGCCAGAGTTCCTTTCCAGTTCGCACAATATCGGAATGTCACATGTTTAGTGGAACCCAATATAGAATCTAAGAAAGTCATTGGAGATATAATAGCAAGCTTACACTAGAGCTCAAGGAGGAGTAGGAAGAAGGTAAAGGCAACTTAGACTAAGATGCAGAGGAAGTTCAGACCACTAGGAATGTTACAACAAGTCTAATTTTAGTTGGCAATATACCAACATTTATTTTGTTGGATTTAGGATCTTCAAATTGTTTCATTTCTACCATGTTTATTTCCAACATTTTTGCTGATTATATTACCATATCTACGGGTTAGGACATTAAGGCTAGGATTGATAGCATTGTGATAAAAGAGTGTAGATTATATCCCTAGTAATTAATCATAAAGAGTTTTTGCTAATCAGTCGGTCATAGATAACAGGGATATGATGTTATCTTATGCATGGATTGGTTGAGTACAATTCATGCAATTAGACTATAGAAAAAGGAGAGTAATATTTCTAATTCTTACCATCTAGAATTTGAATTTGTGGGTGGATGTCAATATTTTGAGCTGGTAGAGTCTAAGGTGTCCCCAGAAAGAGTCTTGGAGGCTATGGGATAGGAGAACGGATTATCTCTGTGGGATCATAATACTTAGATATGTTTCCTTATGAGATACCTTGATTACTAGTAGTAAGAACACTAGTATTTACTATTGAAATTATCCTTGAAGTTGAACATGTTTGCAAGTTATCTTATCGAATGGGAACTATAGCATTGGACAAATTAAAGAGACAAGTAGATGAGCTGTTGAAATTGGGGTTTATTATTTCGAGTTTTTTATGTAGAACAATAAAAATAATCCGGATCTAAAATTCAAGTTCGAGTCTGAGTCCAGATTCAAAATATGAGTTCGAATCCAAAATCCGAGTTCGAATCCGAGTCTGGATTTAAAATTCGAGTCCGAGTCTGAGTCCGGATCCAAAATTCGAGTCAAACTCTAAGTCTGGATCCAAAATCCGAGCCCAAATACGAATCCTAATTCAAATAATAATAATAATAATAATAATAATAATAATAATAATAATAATAATAAATAAATTGATTAATTAAATTAAAAAATATATAAAATATAAAATTTGCAGCCTCGCACCCACGCGAGGCTGGAGCCTCGCGTGGAAGCGAGGCTAGAAAGAAGAAGGGAAAAAAAATTTGGCATGAGCCTCGCGGCCACGCAAGGCTCCTCGCATGGAAGCGAGGCTCAGGAGGCCATGAAAAAAAAAATGGCATGAGCCTCGCGTGGAAGCGAGACTCAGGGAGTCCAACAGGAGTCCAAAAAAAAAAAAATTCATGGCATGAGCTCGCCCCACGAGAGGCTCAGGCTGAGAAAAAGAAGAAAAAAGAAAAAGAAAAAGAAGAAGAAAAAGAAAAAAAAAGAGAAATTAAAAGAAAAAAAATCTCTCTCTATCTATCTCTCTCTCTCATCGGTCCCGTTCGGTCGCTCGCTTGCCCCGTTCGGTCTCTATCTATCTTGCGTACTTCATGCACGCAAGATATTTTTGCCCTGTCTCCAATTATTTTGCAATTTCTAATACTATCCAAATTTTAATTAGAATCAAATTGATTTTTTTTGGATGAAAAATTTTAAAATAAATTTCATTGGAGTTTGGATAATTCTATAATTTTTAATCAAACTCAAATTAATTTTTGGATGAAAAATTCTAAATTAATCTCATTAGAGTTTAATAATCCTATCAATTCTAATTAAATTCTAATTTGAGTTTAATTGATTTTGGGTGCAGAAACAGGACCCGATTCAATAAATCTGGAGAAAATCAAATCAAGAAAAGATTCGAATATCTCATCGAGATTACAAAGAGATTTCGTTTCTATTTAAAAAGAATCCAGATCGTGTTTCTATCTACAAGGAAACCTCTCCAACAACCGAAGCTCTATAAATACCCCCAAAGAGAACTCAAAAAGGACCTTTGAAAAATCGATTTACGCGCGAGAGTCTCAAAGCCTTGCAACCAAAAAAGAGAAGACCTTTGGCCAGATCTCTCTCCCGCGCAAGCATTCGTGCTTCCTCTAAGAATCAGCAGAGAAGAAGAACGAGCTTGCCTCCAACTATCGACGTCAGATCGTTAACGGGAAAATGACCAATCCCCATAGTTGCCTCGATCCCACATCTTCTGTAAAAAGAGAGCGACGATGTATAAGTTCTCTCTATCTGTTTTTATTTTCTTTTCATTGTATTTCGAAAAAGAGAAATTTTTGATAATCTGTAATTTTTCTCTATCAATGGCAATGGAAAGATCCAACCCTGTTTCTATGAAAAATAGACTGGCGATCACAGCGAGAGAGATCTCCTATACTGAGAGGAGATGGTGATCCAATCTGATATCCACAAGATTAGAGAGACGGTCGAGATGCTGGTATTCGAAGTCGACCAGCAGAAATATGAAGATTACGTATTTTCAGACTCATCGAGTCCATGCCATAAGAGATCTGCGTGGTGAAAGCACAAAAAGACTAACTCTGAACAAAAAGAGGACTTCATGGTCTTGGATGATAAGGAGGCGTTGATTCATCAACAGCCCTTTGGATCTCCGAACTATGATTCATCAAAACCAACTGTGTTTCTCCCAATGTTCAGAGAGTTCGCTGCATATGATGCCAAAGGAGAACCTATCGCGGCACAAAAACGGACCCAAATCCGCAACCGAAATCGAAGGGCGCACCGCAGAGCACTCAAAGCTCGTTTTGCATGCCAGGCTCAAAATCAGCCTAGCATGAAGGGAGATGGATGTCAGGCTAAATATCTGTCTAGCATGAAGCAAGGAGGATGTCAGGCTCAAAAACAGCCTTGCACCCATCAGCTTGGCGAAGGCCAGCCTTACACCCATCAGCTTGGCGAAGGCCAGCCTTACACCCATCAGCTTAGTAAAGGGCCGCCTTGCACCTCTCATCCTGGCAAAAAGTAGCCTTGCACCTCTCATCCTGGCAAAGGTTAGCCTTGCACCCATCAACTTGGCGAAGGCCAGCTTGCATCCATCAGCTTAGTAAAGAGTAGCCTTGCACCTCTCATCCTGGCAAAGGGCAGCCTTGCACCTCTCATCCTGGCAGAGGTCAGCCTTACACCCATCAACTTGGCGAAAGCCAGCCTTGCACCTCTCATCCTGGCAAAATGCAGCCTTGCACCTCTCATCCTGGCAAAAGGTAGCCTTGCACCTCTCATCCTGGCGAAGGTCAGCCTTGCACCCATCAACTTGGCGAAGGCCAGCCTTACACCCATCAGCTTGGCAAAGGCAACCTTGCACCTTTCATCCTAACAAAGGGCAGCCTTGCACCTCTCATCCTGGCAGAGGTTAGCCTAGCACCTCTCATCCTGGTAATGGTCAGCCTTGCACCTCTCATCGTGGCAAAGGGCAACCTTGCACCTCTCATCCTGGCAAATGTCAGGCTAGCATCTCTCATCCTGGTAGAGATCAGCCTAGCACCTCTCATCTTGGCAAATATTAGCCTAGCACCTCTCAGCCAAGCAAAAATCAGCCTTGCACTCATCAGCTTAGTATGAATAAGACCAGATGCCAGCCTGGCATAAATAAATTTCAAAACCAAACTAAGTCTAAGCCAGCGCGCGAGGCTGGTTCAACTAAGCCAGCATGCAAGGCTAGATCAACACACCAGGCTTGTCCAGTGCGCGAGGCAAGAGTCAAGCCTCAGCCTCACACAAGAATAGAAGGATGTAAGGCTACCCAGCAGGGTCATATAAGACATACCAAAATTAATTGTGAACATCGAACTGGACTTGTTGTTAAGAAACATAATTTCTATAATTTCTCGGGGCCATCTGTCTGGACGGGTAGACATTACTCAAGAAGCAGGTCCCCTCCCCAAAAAATGGTTATATCTGCATCACAAGAAGAAACTCCGGATTTACAGAGTTATCTCACAAACAAAAGGGAAGTGCACAGTCTCATCGGTCATGCTGCTGCGAAAAATTAATCGCCGCAGTTTTGACTCACTGTCGCGGTGAAGCCCTGAGAACATCGGTGTTCAGCCGACTGTCAGCACCAGAATCTTGCATTCCAAAGATAAGACGACTGCAAAAACGAGACTCAGACTTAGACCAAGAATTGCCCATTTTCACATCAAATATGGTTAGTAAAGGCAAGAAGCCTGTCGCAGAGGGGTATGTCTCTGACATCGAGGCAGAGAAGACTTATCATTACACGCCTCAGAACAGGTGTGACAGCTCCCTGCAATTATAAAAAATTGGCAGAGGGCATTGATGAAGAATATGAAGAATTTAGCGATCACTCGGCCATAGCAATGCCGCGATCGTATGCTTCCTCTTGGTCCAAGGGTTACAGTTCATATGGCCGAACCATCAGCCGAGATGAGACAGAGGATTGAGGCACAAGAGCGCCTTATCTAGGAGCAACAAAAAAGCATCGAAGACCTCAAAGTGATGTTTGTGAAGGTCCTAGAAAATAATCAAAAGAACACAGAAGACGGTGCAGGCAGTTCTTCCTCTTTTGATAAAACTAATAAAGAGAAGGATGAAACCGAATCCAACCGTGATAAAACCAAGAAGGATGAAGTTGAATCTAATCGAGATACCGGGGGAAAAGGCAGTGAGGATGAATATTACGTTGATCCTCACGCCAACAAAATGGAGAAGTTTCAAAACCAGATAGAAGCCTTAATGCACCGCAAAGGATTGAAAGAAACAGAGATCACGAGACCCTACCCGATAGAGTGGGAGTCCGCCCCGTTTCCAGCAAAGTATAAACTTCTCAAGTTAGAGTCATATGATGGGAAGGGATCTTCAAACCAACATATGTACTACTTCCTTTCACAGACCAGCTATCTCATGGGCAATGACCCAGTGATGATAAAAAATTTTGCAAGTATGCTGCGAGGACCTGCATTTACTTGGTTTATGCAGTTGCCCCCGGGAACCATTAATGCCTGGTCTGACGTAGAGAGAGAATTCCTAACTCACTTCTTCGAAGACGACGCTGAAGTATCCATTCACTCTCTTCTAGCAAATAAGCAAAAAGAGGATGAGATGGTTAAAACCTTCATCGAGCGTTTTTGTGAGATATCAACGCGATGCCCACATGGCATGTCGCAGGAGACATTGGTGGAGACATGCAAACACAACCTGCAAACCAAGATATTGATCAAAATGGGAGTGGTTGAATCTGAAAGCTGGAAAGAGCTAGTTAAGTAAGGCGAACTAGCTAAAAATCTCATCCGTCGCCTGGGAGAACAACGCCCCACAAGAAACGCTCCGGAAGGACGACGATATCCTCAAAACTTTCAATCGAAAGGAAAAGAGGCAATCGCAGCGAGGCTATGGCAGCGGGAACGCCTCCGCAATAGAAAGCCAAAGATTAGAAAGAAAAAGGCATGTCCAAGCAGTACCCCGCACCTGTCTACGACTTCAAAGATGAGCAAACAGTAACATTGCTGAATTTGCTCAACAGAAAAGGGATACTCCAGTTTTTCTCTAATCCAAGGTCAGAGGAAGCGGGGAAGACCAACGACCCCAAGTACTATCTCTATCATCAGAACGTGGGGCATGCTACAAAGGATTGCTATACATTAAAAAGAAAGATCCAAGCACTAATCGAAGCCAAAGTAATCACACTAAAGTCAGAGCAGAAAAGAGTGACGGCTAACGCGGTCACTCTAACGGTTGGAACTAATAAGTTTCCCGCAGGAGTGTCCCCAGTGCCTGCTGGAAAAATGGTGCTGGTTAATCATGACCCACATAATATGAAGAAAAAAGTTCTCTCCCCAGTCACCACGAAGAAAGGTGAGATTATGTGGGTACATCCGGATCTTTTGAACGATGAGAAATGATCTTCATCCAATAAACAAAAGCTGAGCAAAGGAAAAACTTGCCACGTGATTTCTGCAATCATCGGGGATGACCACGATGAGGCAAGTATGTTAACTGACTCCGAAACGGAAGCATAAGCTTTGGCCACTCATCATGATGAGGCAGGCCCATCAGGAATTTGCTCGGGAAGGAGCTATCTTAAAGATTATGCCAAAGTGCGGCCTAACGAACCCACTGCGATGAATGAAGAGTCATCCTCTATACAGAAGGAGCTCCGCTTCCAGAAAGGGACAAAAAAGAATAGTGATGCAGCTGCTGTGCCATTTAAGTTTGATGTGCTTGCCCAGCTAGCCAACATCCCGGCCCGCATAACTCTCTACTAGTTGTTGCGATTATCCAAGACAACCAGAGACGCGTTGAGGGAAGCTCTGGCTGACTCTGAATCCTTTTTGGCTCAAATCGCAGAGCCATCTGTGAACGCAAGGGAACTTTGCCCGCACTGCAACCAAGTGACGAGGCAGGTTCCATGCATCACCTTCTCGCCAGATAATATGCAGGTCAAAAACTTTAAATATAACAGACTCTTGTATTATACAGGATATATGGGCTCTCTTAAAGTTGACCAAATTCTCATAGACCCAGGGTCTACCTTAAGCATTATCCCAAAGAGATTGATGCAAATACTTGGGATCTCAGTCAGCCGATTGACGCCCACCAACACCTCCATCTTTGGTTTTAACTCCAATGGGAGTCATCGCTTGGGGAAGATCCGACTTCGCTGCCAGATTGGAAGTCTAAAGTTAGAGGCGACGTGTTATGATATCGACGCCGACACTTCTTACAACATGCTTTTAGGACGTTTTTGGATTCACTCCAACATGGTGGTGCCCTCTACTATCCACCAATATATAAAATATTGCGATGATCAGTGGATAGTCTACACGTTGATCGCCGACAAGCAGCCCTTTAAGGGGGTGAAAACTATTTCACGGATGCCATACTGTATAGAGATACATCAGAGGCATCCGTGGAATCAACAAAGAATGTCAAATAGGACTATGACAATGGCAACGAAGCAAACACTGAACCCGAGCTAGCAGATGAAGAAGACTGCTGTCGGCGAAAATTTTTGGAAAGCAAAGCAGATTCGCGAATTCAAAGTTAGAAGTCCGCAACTCAGCAGATCCGCGAACCTGAAGATTGAGATTCACTACCCAGTGACGACAGAACAGGTTCGCGAATCTAAAATTGAGATCGCGACACTACTCTTAGCTTTCGGGTAGGGATTTAATACAAAATCACCCGACCCGAACAGAAGAATTGCCACCTCAGATCGTGGGGCTAACTACCAAACGAATGCAGCGACATTACTTCGATCGTGGGAGCAACTGCCTAACGAATATGACGGCACTTCTCGAGTGGTGGGAGCTAACGGTCGAGCAAATATGGCGGGACGTTACTCTAAAACCTTAAAAAGGCGGGGGAGCAAAAGAGAGATGGACACAGACAGATATCTTCTCCTAAGAGTTACCCATTGTGATCAAGAGTCGAGAGCCTTTCTTTTTCCTTTAGCCAACAGAGAGAGATTGTACGGAGTGTCAACGGAGAGCAGGATCGTCCTCCATAGCTACATAGGAACCCAACTTTAAACAAAGAAGAAATCTATCTTCCTCATCTTCTGTAAATGGAAAACTATTAGATTATAATCCTTGATTGAAAAGACTTCGATATAAAGAGCGTTGCAATTTTTATGCTGAACGAAGATTGGTGACTCCACTGGAGCAACCATCACCTCCGGTGATCTGGTGGTAGTTTAATCCGACAACATTCCAGTTGGTAGTATGGTCGACTCGCTCACCATTCACGTCGACCAGGAAAGGTACGAAGAATTCCTTTTTTCAGCCTCAAAGAGCCCTACTTCTCTAAGGGGATACCTTAAAATCTCCAAGGGGTCAATCCCCAAGGAGGCTTTAATGGCAATAGCTCAGCTAAGGGAGTCGACGGACCAAGTTAGTCCGAAACTCTCCTCCTCAACATTGGGCTCTATGTCAGTGACTCTTGATCTCTCAAGCAAAGTGGACCAAAGTCCCCGCTTCAACAAGAAGAAACGACCACTATGCGAGACTGTGATGCGGAGAAGGAGGTTCCTCTCACTCGTACAACGAGAAGAAACCTAAAAAGAAGCAAAGTTCGTGCCCTCCGCAGGATCACGCAACGAAAGGAAACTGCCAACTCATCCCTGCAAAAACCTACCACACAAATATGGAAGCCAAAAGGCGAGGTTGGTCAAGATGCGGAAGGATTTACTCGCGTTTCCTACAGGAAGTGGAGTAAGCCCATCAAAGTTATCTATGATCACAAACGCGGAGCATACATCCGCGTCTCTCGTGTTCCAGGGAGAACATCTGATCACGTGATTGAAGAAGCTCACGGAACCTGCGAACCTCAAATTTGCGAGAAATGCATGCCTATCTGCAAGGCTGCGACTGTGCCGTTCCCGAAGCTATCTCTCACGAATGACGCCGTCACAAAGAATTCCAGTGCAAGAGATCTTAGGGAACTCCTGAACAGAAAAAGGGAAGAATCCTATGTATCTCACTGCCACTGTGAACGGCTGATCAATGCAGTGCTGTCTCACTATCATTGTTCAGCCCATACCAAATCCTCGGTGTTTCATCGATTGTCGGCTCCATCAACATTTTCATCCCAACTGGCGAAGAAGAGGCGACGAAACGGGCTTGAGTTTTCTGAGCCAGAATATCCCGCAGTGTCATCCAACATGACAAGCGTCGGAGAAAAGAAGAAGAAAAAGAAGGCGAAGAAAGTCTCCTTAGGAGAAGGTTCTGACCGAGAGCTCTCTTCAAGTTTGAAGGATCTATTCAATGAAGAGCGAGGAGTTTTTCGAAACATTCGATTCAAAATTGGGACGGCAGTCCCCATGAATTATAGACAGATGGCGGGAATCTCTTCTGATGAAGAAGATATAGTCAAATCTGTTATAGCTTAATCACAGACATCCGACTCCTTCCTAGAAGATTCTGCCTCTACATATATGACTCAAAACAATGTCTCAGAAGAGTTCATGAGGAGAATGGATGAACAAGATAAGCATATCCAGCAACAGCAGAATGCTATCAGTGACTTAAAGATATGCTACATGTTCTGATGGAATTGGAGAAGACTAGAATGAAGAATGCAGGAAAGAAGACAGAAGAAGAAGGTCTTCACAATAATGAAAAAGAAGAACATCATGAGGATGACGGTAACCGTTCCATGCATCAAGAAGGGAACACGAATGCTGTTTGGGTGGAGAGCTTCCAAAATCAACTGAACGCTCTCATGCATAAGAGCGATTTACAAGAGCTCGGCGTGGTAAGGCCATATCCTATGGAATGGGAAAGTGTGCCGTTTCCAGAAAGTTATAAACCATTGAAGCTCAGTCTTTCGATGGTAAAGGATCGCCAAACCAGCACCTCTACTATTTTAAATCGCAGATTGGGCATTTAGCCGGAAATGACCCATTATTACGAGGATATTCATTAGTACCTTAATAGGACTAGCTTTTGAATGGTTCTGGAGACTAGAGCCAGGAACCATCAATTCATGGAGCGACATGGAGAAAGCTTTTCTTACTAGGTTCTATGAAGATGATATGGAGGTGTCAATGCCGGCGCTTCTAGCCACTAAACAAAGGAAAGGAGAGTCAGCCCGAGACTTCATCAAAAGATTCCGAAACGATTCTCTCAGATGTCTGCATGGGATGCCAGAAAAGACCTTGGTAGAAACCTGTCAACATAATTTATCGACCAAGATTCTAGTCAGAATGGGAGCAGTGAAGTCCTCAACTTGGAAAGATCTCGCCCTGCAAGCTGAAGAAGCGGAAGAAATTGTGCAAAGACTTGAAGAAGAAGGAGGCGAGGAGAAACAGAAGCGAAGTGGCGATAACAACTATAAGTCCCGACCCCGAGGATATAAGGGAAGGGAAACTATGGTCACTGATATGCCACAACCCGAGAAGAAGCTCCCTCCTCAGACACGAATGTCGCAAAAGCAATACTCCTTTAAGTTAAGGATGAGCACACGAAGACTATCTTCAACCTCCTCATAAGTAAGAAGATGCTAAAGCTGCCAGAGTCTAAACGTCCAGAAGAAGTAGGAAAAGTTAATGATCCTAACTACTGTGTCTACCATAGGATCATTAACCACCCTACCCAAAACTACTACCTCCTTAAGGATAAAATTCAAGCCTTAGTGGATGCTAATGTCATCAAGCTCCAAGAGTACCAGAAGAAGGTGACCGCAAACATGGTGATTGTCAAGTTCGGCAAAGCGCCCAACTGGATAGAGTCAACAGTTCAAGATGAAGTGCAACCCATCCCTAAAGGTACGATGCAAGTCGTAAATTTTGATCCGCACCAACAACAAAAGAATGGACTATTCCCCTTTGAAACTGATAGGGGGAGATACTGTGGGTGCACCCAGATCTCCTAAGTGATGAACAATGGACTTCCAGTTCATATGGAAAGAGGCGAAGAGGGAAAACCTTTACTTCCAATGTCGTCTCTGTGATTCCCGAAGATGACGGAGTCATTCCTGCTTTGACCGATTCGGAAGAGGAAATTGGAAATTCTTTGGTGGCTGACGCAGATCCTCCTCCCGCGGGAACCCGTTCAGGAAAAGATTACTTGAAGGACTACGGCCAGACAACGGATTCTTGACCACCTCCAGAGAAAGTCAAACAAAAGAGCTTAAGTTAGTTAAGGTTCTGAAGAAGAAGAAGGGAAAAGAGCCTGTGGAGGACTCGCGGAAGTCATTGTTGGCAGTGAAAATTTCTAAGATAAGAGGATTTTCCACAATAGAACGCGGAGCTAATTCAATAGCCCCGCGTTTGGTTATATTAACCCTGCGTTTGAATAAAATGCAGAGATGTTTAATAGCTCCGCGTTGATTCCGCAGTCTGGCTTGTATTAGCCTCGCGTTTGAGTAAAATGCGGAGATGATCAATAGCTCCGCGTTAGCTCCGCGTTTTGGTTATTTAGCATCGCATTTTGATGAGATTAAAGCTCCGCGTAAGCAGATAACCAGAATCTCAAATTGATTGAGATTATGATTCTGGGCTTATCCAAATACCCGAATCAAGTCTAATCAGAATTCCATCAAAACTAAGATATTTGATTGGAATCCTTGATGAATGCGAGTTCTATTTAGATAGAAACTCTTGCATTAACCTGGGGCTATAAATACCTTCTTGGTGAAACCCTAGAGGTCTGCTTCTTTTTCGGCATCGGAAGCCTCCTATCGATCCTTTGGCAATTCAAGTACGCGAGAGAGCCTTGAAGCCTTTGCTGATCATCTTCTGAAATCTTGGAGAATTCAAGTTACGCACAGAGCCTTGAGTTCGTGAAGATCAGAGAAAATCACCATCTTCTTTCTGGAGTTCTTGAGAAGTTCGAGTTACGCGAGAGAGCCTTGAACGAATCAAAATCAGAGAAGATCGTCTATATTCGGCCGATATCTTTAAAAGAGAAGATTTCAACGTACCGATCGTCCAAAGGAACTGCTTGACAGATCCCATCGCCACAGATCCCACAATTATTGTAAAAGAGAGAGATTGAAATATAAAATCCTCTCGTTTGTTCTTTTTTATATCTTGTTCACTTTCATTGTAATTTAAGTTAATTCAATGGGAGGAAGCGAATGAACTTTTGCGACGAACAAACTGGCGACCACAGTGGGAGCCATCTCTTTCACTGATGAAGAGATTGTGGCGCAATCAGACGTTGACTTGATCGGATCCGAAGTAGACACGCTGGTCGTTGAAATCGACCAGCAGAAGTACGAGGAGTTCCTCTCCTCCGGATCAGGTGACTTGGATGAGACACGGCACTATCGTCGTATATACTCCAATGCCCGAGTGACGGGTAGAAAGGTATCCACCGAGAGACGGGGATCCTTGGAGACTACGGTTATAACGCCGGAGTCCACACAAGAAATCCTAACCGAGGAAGAGCTTCCGATTGCCGAAGAAGACATGGGAACTGGACTGACCAGGACCCAACTCCGAAACAGGAACCGGAGAGCGAGGCGTAGAGCCCTCAAAGCCCGCCTTGGACGCGGAGCTAACTCTAGAGGACGCGAGGCTATGGTCCCTCGCAAATTGGCTCGCGCTACCCGCGAGACCAATCTCTACAGCGTTAAACGCGAAGATACAACTTGCCTTAAAAGCAAGGAAAAGCCAGCGTGTGATTTTCCACGCGAGGCTGGTAATACTGGCGAGTTACGCAAGATTCCCAACACTCGCGAGTTACGCGAGTATAAAAATTATTCCAAGCCAGCGTGTGATTCTCCACGCGAGACTATTACTGTGCCTAGCGAGAGACGCGAAGCCAGTAAGGGTTGCGCTAGTCGCAGAATACCCAACACTCGCGAGTTACGCGAGTATAAAAATTATTCAAAGCCAGCGTGTGATTCTCCACGCGGGGCTATTACTGTGCCTAGCGAGAGACGCGAAGCCAGTGATACTTGCAATAAACGCAAGACTTCTGACACCCACAAGGAACGGGAAGATGATTGGCAGATAGTTGTCAATCGTAAAAACCGCGCTAAGCGCGAAGTTATGATCTGCGTCAATCGCGAAGATAAGCCAGCATACAAGAACTTCCTTTCACGCGGGGCTATTATTCCAGAAGCTAAACTTCCAAGGACACACCAAGCCAGCGAGAAACGCGAGGCTAGTATGGATAAGCGCGGAGCTATTCCTCAGGCCCGCAATATAAAACGCGAGGCTATTACTAAGCCACGCGAGGATCGGTTCGACCCCAGAGTCAGGGTTGATCAATCAAAGAAGCTTCAGTGGATTCCTAAACACTCTCAAGAGTTGAATGGACCTCTTGATTTCGTGGCTAGAGGCACTGACCTCAGGGAGCATCTTTCTAAGAAGAGAGGCATAGACCAACTTCAAGTTGAACATAGTTGCCATTGCCAGCAACTTATGACAACAGTATCAGCCGTGATGAATAACTGTGGCTGCAGCAAGAACAGGATATCTGTGTTCGACCGATTAAATGAGTCAAACCAGAATCCTGCTAAGAAGACAAGAACCACTCCCCTGAAACAAGGGAGAGCTGTAACTTCCAACATGGTAGGAAAATGGAAGAAAATTGCAGAGACGGATGATGATTCAGAATCGAGCGATGATGAACCTCATCGTATTACTCGACTAAGATCAGGAGTCGTCCCGCCCCGAAATTATAAGAAACTTGCAGGGGGTTCTTACGACGAGAACAGCGATAATTCCGCTATAGCCTCGCCCCCATCCTCTATATCGTCTCGGCTACAGAAGTCAGCATCGCACATGGCAGATAAATCTGGTGATATCAATCAGAGATTTGAGGCTCAAGAAAGAATGATTCGAGAGCAACAGAAAACGATTGAAGATCTTAAGATGCTACTTTTAAAAGTTGTTGAAGATAATGCTAAACAGGGCAAGAAGAATCCAAATGAAGAAGAACAGGAGGAGAAAGCCCACTCGATGCATGAGGAAGAAGACAGATTTTCTTTCCATGATCCGCATGAAGAAAAGTTTGAAAAGTTACAGAATCAACTCGAAGCCTTGATGCGTAAAAAAGAGTTGAAGGAGTCAGGAGTCTCTAGACCATATTCAGCAGAATGGGATGTGGTACCCTATCCTCCAAAGTATAAGCCGCTCAAGTTGGAGCCCTATGACGGGAAGGGATCGCCCAGTCAGCACATATATTATTTCTTGTCCCAAGCATGATACTTAATGGGTAATGATCCCATCATGACCAAAGTATTTGCAAGTACTTTGCGAGGGCCTGCCTTTACTTGGTTCATGCAGCTGCCCCCAGGTACTATTAATACCTGGTTAGATGTTGAGAAATTATTTCTCTCACGTTTCTTCGAGGATGACACCGAGATTACGGTTCATTCCCTCCTTGCAACTAGGCAGGGGGAACAAGAAGCGGTTAAAGATTTTATAGAAAGGTTCCGGGAGAAGTCCGTACATTGTAAACACGGAATGATCCAGGAAACTCTAGTCGAGACATGTCGACACAACCTTAAGACCAATGTGCTCCTCAAAATGGGGGCCGTAGAGTCTAAGACGTGGAGGGACCTGCTCAAACAAGGAGAGCAAGCTGAAGACTTGATTCGCCGAGTTGAAGAGTCCCGCGGGCCAAGAAGTGCTGGGGGTAGTAAATCATATACCCAAAACAACAATAACAAGAATAAAGGGAAAGCAGTAATGTCATCAGAAACTGCTCCTCAGAAAACCAGTCCTCCGCCAGAGCCGAAATCTCAAGGTCAGCGAGGGTCAAGGCAAATTAGACCGCAGCAAGAAAGGAATTACACTTTCAAAGCTGAACAGACACCAGTCCTCTTTTACCTGCTCCAAAAGAAGGGAATGCTAAAACTTCCGGAGAATAAGAAGCCAGAAGACGTTGGTAAGATAAAAGATCCCAACTACTGTCTCTATCACCGGAATGTTGGACACCCTACCCGGGATTGTTTTCCCCTTAAGAACAGGATCCAAGCACTAATAGAAGCTGGGGTTCTGACGCTTAAGGAAGAGCAGAAGAAGGTCACTGCCAATATGGCAACCATAGTGGTTGGAACCCACGAGTTCCCCGCAGGAGTGACCCCAATCCCAAAGGGTGAGGCAGTTACAAAGAATCTTGATCCTTACAACAAAGCCCAAGAAGGACTTGTCCCCATAACAACCCAAAGAGGGGAAGTTATGTGGGTTCACCCTGATTTGCTGGAAGATGAACAATGGACTACTTCAAGAGGTTCAGAGAAGAATCGGGCTGTCAATGCCATCTCTGCAGATATAAATGAAGAATATATAGCTTCAGGTACCTTCACAAGTTCTGAAGAAGAACCCGAAACTATGGCCACCCATCAAGATGGGGCAGGCCCTTCCAGTACTCGATCTGGAAAGACATATCTTAAGGACTACACTAGAGTGGATCCAAAAGATATCTATGCAGAACTTGCAAAGCCTGCGAAGCAGAAAAGACTTCGTTTCCAGAAGAATTCTACCAGAGATGAAGGAGCCAAAGAAACTCCCTTCGAATTTGACATAATCGCTCAGTTAGCTAATATCCCTGCACGAGTGACGCTTTACGAATTGTTGAGATTATCAAAATCAACACGTGAAGCTCTAAGAGAGGCCTTGGCAGACTCTGAGTCATTCCTAGCTCAGATTGTCGAGCCGGCCATCGAAGAGCGGGATTCTTGCCCCTACTGTCATCAAGTGAGGAGGCAGGTCCCACAAATTATCTTCTCTCCAGAAGACATGCAGGTGAGGAATATAAAGCATAATAGACATTTATATTTCACTGGATATGTCGGGTCCACAAAAGTGGACCGAATTCAGATTGATCCAGGTTCTGCACTCAGCGTCGTGCCCAGTAGATTGATGCAGCTGTTGGGAATTTCCCTTCATCGCTTGACACCTACACACACTACCATCTATGGATTTAACGCTAATAATAGCCATCCTCTTGGTAAGATCCGATTGCGGTGTCAAATTGGAGACTTGAAAACGGAGGTTACATGCTACGTAATTGATACTGATACCTCCTACAATATTTTATTGGGGCGACCTTGGATTCACTCTCATATGATAGTTCCGTCGACTCTTCACCAGTGCATGAAATATTGCGATGAGGAAGGAGAGGTCCGGACACTAATTGCTGACAAGCAGCCATTCAAAGGGTTGGAAAATTACTTCACAGATGCTGCACTCTACAAGCCAGCACATGAAGCCTCCAATGACAGTCTTAGCAAATCTCCAAAGCCCGACGACAGTGGCAATGAAGCCGACACTGAGTACGAGCTCCTTGGAGAAGATGACGGGGGTGATTACGAAATCAACCCTCACCTAGATCTTAGCTTAGGTCTTGATAATATAGTGGATGTAATAGAAAGTGAATGGGTTATTAATGAAAGTGTAAAGTTAGTCTACGAGCATGCTGTAGCTACTGAGTCTGAGCCCTCTTGTACCTCCACCGAAGCGGATGGCCTGACCGAACTTGAAGTTCTGGTGGCATATCATTTGCCCCTCAGGTCTTCCCTCCTCTCTCAATTAAAAATTACCGAGGATCAAGGGCACTTATTTGAAGTGCCTCCCCGACAGAAGTCCCAAAGGCCGATCATGTTCGGCAAATTGGCCACGTCGCCTCGACAGAGACAAAGTAGTGAAAGTGATGAACAAACATCACCTCAATTTCACTTATATGAGCAAAGGTCCCGACAGATGATGGAGAAAATGGGATATAATTTTACCCAGAAGTCGGGATTAAACTTTGGAAAAGGGCGGCGGAATCTCATACCCTCGTTTAGACCGAGAGGAAAAAGCCCTGATTATTATCAGAAGACCCGCAGGGGGTTGGGTTATGTATCTACCCCACCTTCTTCACCATTAAAAGATGAAGAGAGTTCTTCGGCCAAAGAAGAAACATCTTCACCAGATCATGATTCAGATATAAGCACCGGTGCTTGGTTTCAATCTTTGACAATCAATATGGTTTCAGCCGCGCCAAAAAGCGACGAGGAACCAATTGACGTCCAAGATGATGCTTGGGCCAGACATATGGACACTCTCTGGGATGTCCGCTTTGAACAGCGTGACCCGCCTATAGAAGATAAATTAATACAGGTTAACATGGGAACGGAAGAAAATCCGAAACCCATTTTCATAAGCGACACACTGACTCCGTTAGAAAAAGAGGAACTTATATCCCTTATCAAAGAGTATATAGATGTGTTCGCATGGAGTTATGAAGATATGCCTGGGCTTGACCCTCAAATTGCCACACACCGGTTAAATATAAAAGAAGATGTCAAACCTGTTAAACAGCAACAGAGGCGTTTTCGACCGGAATTGATGGAGGCAATAGTTGCTGAGGTCAATAAGCTTATACAATCCGGTTTCATCCGTGAAGAACAACACCCAGACTGGGTGGCAAACATAGTGCCAGTTCGCAAAAAGAATGGCAAAATCCGGATATGTATTGACTTTCGAGATCTGAACGCTGCATGTCCCAAGGATGAATTTCCACTCCCCATCACCGACGTGATGATCGATAATACTTGCGGTTATGAGAGGATGTCCTTTATGGATGGCTTCTCAGGTTATAACCAAATCAAGATTCACCCGGATGATGAAAAGCATACAGCTTTCAGAACGCCACAGTGGGTATACTGTTATACGGTGATGCCATTCGGATTAAAGAATGCAGGTGCCACTTACCAACGCGCAATGAGCGCCATATTTAAAGAACACCTACGCAGAACAGTAGAGTGCTATGTGGATGACTTAGCAGTTAAAAGTAAAGACAAAGAAGATCATCTTCACGATTTAAGAGTGGTCTTCGATCTTATGCGGAAACATCATTTAAAGATGAATCCCACTAAGTCATTCATGGGGGTATCCAGCGGGAAGTTTCTAGGGTTCGTAATAACTTCAAAAGGAATTTTCCTCGACCCTGAAAAGGTAAAAGCGATTAGCGAAATGCCGCCTCCCCGCAATCTTAAGGAACTAAGGGGATTACAAGGAAAGCTCGCTTATATTCGGCGCTTCATATCCAACTTATCTGGACGATGCCAACCATTCTCCAAACTTATGAAAAAGGGAGTGTCTTTCATATGGGATGAGGCATGTCAGCAAGCATTTGATGACCTCAAGGAGTACCTTACTAAGCCTCCTGTACTAATGGCACCAGCCCCTGGGCAGCCCTTTCTTATATATGTAAGGGCCATGGATAATGCTTTAGGAGCACTACTTGCTCAATATAATGAGCACGGCCATGAACATGCCCTCTACTATTTAAGTAGAACAATGGTTGGGGCCGAACAGCGATATACCCCGATTGAAAAAGAATGTTTAGCCCTAGTGTTTGCTGCTCAGAAAATGCGACACTACCTTTCGGGGCAAACAATTCATGTCAAAATCGGGATCCTTAAATGGCCGATTGGCAAAATGGGCGCTCTTACTATCGCCCTATGATATACATTTTGTCCCTCAAAAGGCCATGAAGGGACATGCAATTGCTGATTTCCTTGCAGACTATCCAATTTGGTCCAAATTAAAGCAGACATCAGAAGTCAACACAGTTACCGGAGAACAACCTTGGCAAATGTTCTTTGATGTTGCCGCGAGACGATCTGCTGCTGGAGTGGGGGTTGTACTAATATCCCCACATAAACATATATTGCCTAACGGTTACTCATTAACAGAACCGTGCACTAATAATGTAGCGGAGTACAATGCGCTTATTATCGGCTTAAAAATAGCTCTGCAACTGGGGGTGACCATCTAGAGGCATATGGAGATTCTAAGCTTATTGTCAATCAGATGACATGTGAGTATGAAGTCAGACATGAAGCCCTCATCCCCTATCATCAGCTAGCTATTGAGCTAGCAGGATATTTTGAACAATTCTACATATATCACGTATCTCGAAACGAGAACGTTTATGCAGATGCTCTTGCCGCATTAGCCGCAACGCTGGCAATCCCGCCAGGTGATGCTAAAAGCATCACCATTGGTAGTAGAGAACTCCTCCACCCAGATGTGGTATCTCAAACCGAAGAGGTATGCCAGATTGGCTTAAACTTAGAGCCCCGTGATTGGCGATTTCCGTTTGTGGATTATGCTTTGCATGGGATATTACCAGAAGATCCTAAGGAAGCCACCTCAATAAAGAGGAAGGCCCAAAGATTTTATTATGACCATAAACTTCAGATTTTGTATAGAAAGTCAAGAGGTGGTCTATTGCTACGCTGCATATCGAAAGCAGAAGCAGAACAAGTGCTGAAAGAAATACATGATGGAATATGTGGAGCTCATCAGCCCGGTCCCAAACTTGGAGACCGTATAAAAAGGCTGGGGTACTACTGGCCGAGCATGGTTACGGAAGCATGGCATATGCTAAACGATGTCATGCATGCCAAATACATGCCAATTTTATTCATCAACCCCAAGAATACTTGCACAATACCGTCGCAAGCTGGCCATTTGAAGCCTGGGGAATGGACATTGTAGGGCCAATAACTCCCCCGTCATCCAGAGGACATCGGTTTATTCTTGCAATAACCGATTATTTTTCAAAATGGGCCGAAGCCGTGCCCATGAAAGAGGTGAAGACGACAGATGTGATCAAGTTCGTCAAGCATCATATTATTTACCGATTTGGCGTCCCTCGACGGATCATTCATGATAATGGTCCGCAATTCATCAGTCAGGAATTCTCCAGATTCTGCAATAAATTCAGAATCAAAGATATCGCTTCTACACCATATAACCCTGCGGCTAATGGGTTGGCCGAAGCTTTCAACAAGACGATCATCAAACTCCTTCGGAAGTTCGTCTCCTCCAATAAACGAGATTGGGATGAAAAGTTGGGAGAATGTTTGTGGGCTTATCGCACCACCGTTCGCACCCCGACTAAATCTACCCCGTTTTCTTTGGTTTATGGAAGTGAGGCTGTCTTGCCTCTTGAAATCCAGATACCATCATTAAGAGTGGCTTTAGCTACAAAGATGACGACAGAAGAGCGCCATCAGCAAAGGTTGCAAGAACTAGAGGCGTTAGACGAAAAACGTCTCAGGGCTCAACAACAAATTGAGTTGTATCAAACCCGAATATCTCAAACGTTCAATAAGAACGTCAAATCAAGGACCTTTAAGTAAGGAGACTTAGTTCTGGCTGTCAAAAGGCCAATGGTGCTAACCCACAAGACTAAGGGTAAGTTTGAACCCAAGTGGGAAGGACCGTTTGTTGTGGAGACAGTATACTCCAGTGGAGCCTATCGCTTAATGAATCAAGATGGCGACAGGATGATGATGCCGATCAATGGCAAATTTCTGAAGAAATACTATTCTTAGTATCCCTGGAGATACGAGTCTTCTCTTCCTAGGCATGCGCAGTTTGGCGCCTCTGACCTAAACCTGGTGAGTTTGGTTCTCAAGTTTGAACCACCTCCAGTCTTTTTCTTAGGCATGCGCAGTTTGGCGCCTCTGACCTAAACCTGGTGAGTTTGGTTCTCAAGTTTGAACCACCTCCAGTCTTTTTCATAGGCATGCACAGTTTGGCGCCTCTGACCTAAAACCTGGTGAGTTTGGTTCTCAAGTTTGAACCACCTCCAGTCTTTTTCTTAGGCATGCGCATTGTGCGCCTCTGACCTAAACCTGGTGTGTTTGGAGTGCCCAGTTCAAGTTACGCGAGAGAGCCTTGAACCACCTCCTGTTTGGTTCTCAAGTTTGAACCACCATCAGTCTTTTTCTTGGACATGCGCAATTTGGCGCCTCTGACCCAAAACCTGGTGTGCTTAGTTCTCAAGTTTGAACAGCCCCCAATCTTCTTTTAGGCATGTGTAATTAAGCGCCTCTGACCTAAAAAGTATGAATTGCCCAACGCCAACTAGGCAATGGGAAGAGAACAAATTTCTCGCCAACCCATCATGCTGGGGTAAAAGTATGAATTGCCCAACGCCAACTAGGCAATGGGAAGAGAACAAGTTTCTCGCCAACCCATCATGCTGGGGTAAAAGTATGAATTGCCCAACGCCAACTAGGCAATGGGAAGAGAACAAGTTTCTCGCCAACCCATCATGCTGGGGTAAAAGTATGAAAATCCCAACGCCAACTAGGCAATGGGAAGAGAACGAGTTTCTCGCCAACCCATCATGCTGGGGTAAAAGTATGAATTGCCCAACGCCAACTAGGCAATGGGAAGAGAACGAGTTTCTCGCCAACCCATCATGCTGGAGTAAAAGTATGAATTGCCCAACGCCAACTAGGCAATGGGAAGAGAACGAGTTTCTCGCCAACCCATCATGCTGGGGTAAAAGTATGAATTGCCCAACGCCAACTAGGCAATGGGAAGAGAACAAGTTTCTCGCCAACCCATCATGCTGGGGTAAAACTATGAATTGCCCAACGCCAACTAGACAATGGGAAGAGAACAAGTTTCTCGCCAACCCATCATGCTGGGGTAATAGTATGAATTGCCCGACGCCGACTAGGCAATGGGAAGAGAACTAGTTTCTCGCCAACCCATCATACTGGGGTAAAAGTATGAATTGCCCAACGCCGACTAGGCAATGGGAAGAGAACTAGTTTCTCGCCAACCCATCATACTGGGGTAAAAGTATGGATTGCCCAACGCCAACTAGGCAATGGGAAGAGAACGAGTTTCTCGCCAACCCATCATGCTGGGGTAAAAGTATGAATTGCCCAACGCCAACTAGGCAATGGGAAGAGAACGAGTTTCTCGCCAACCCATCATGCTGGGGTAAAAGTATGAATTGCCCAACGCCAACTAGGCAATGGGAAGAGAACGAGTTTCTCGCCAACCCATCATGCTGGGGTAAAAGTATGAATTGCCCAACGCCAACTAGGCAATGGGAAGAGAACAAGTTTCTCGCCAACCCATCATGCTCGGGTAAAAGTATGAATTGCCCAACGCCAACTAGGCAATGGTAAGAGAACAAGTTTCTCGCCAACCCATCATGCTGGGGTAAAAGTATGAATTGCCCAACGCCAACTAGGCAATGGGAAGAGAATAAGTTTCTCGCCAACCCATCATGCTGGGGTAAAAGTATGAATTGCCCAACGCCAACTAGGCAATGGGAAGAGAACAAGTTTCTCGCCAACCCATCATGCTGGGGTAAAAGTATGAATTGCCCAACGCCAACTAGGCAATGGGAAGAGAATAAGTTTCTCGCCAACCCATCATGCTGGGGTAAAAGTATGAATTGCCCAACGCCAACTAGGCAATGGGAAGAGAACAAGTTTCTCGCCAACCCATCATGCTGGAGTAAAAGTATGAAAATCCCAACGCCAACTAGGCAATGGGAAGAGAACAAGTTTCTCGCCAACCCATCATGCTGGGGTAAAAGTATGAATTGCCTAACGCCAACTAGGTAATGGGAAGAGAACAAGTTTCTCGCCAACCCATCATGCTGGGGTAAAAGTATGAATTGCCCAACGCCAACTAGGCAATGGGAAGAGAACAAGTTTCTCGCCAACCCATCATGCTGGGGTAAAAGTATGAATTTCCCAACGCCAACTAGGCAATGGGAAGAGAACAAGTTTCTCGCCAACCCATCATGCTGGGGTAAAAGTATGAATTGCCCAATGCCAACTAGGCAATGGGAAGAGAACAAGTTTCTCGCCAACCCATCATGCTGAGGTAAAAGTATGAATTGCCCAACGCCAACTAGGCAATGGGAAGAGAACAAGTTTCTCGCCAACCCATCATGCTGGGGTAAAAGTATGAATTGCCCGACGCCAACTAGGCAATGAGAAGAGAACTAGTTTCTCGCCAACCCATCATGCTGGGGTAAAAGTATGAATTGCCCGACGCCGACTAGGCAATGGGAAGAGAACTAGTTTCTCGCCAACCCATCATACTGGGGTAAAATTATGAATTGCCCAACGCCGACTATGCAATGGGAAGAGAACTAGTTTCTCGCCAACCCATCATACTGGGGTAAAAGTATGAATTGCCCAACGCCAACTAGGCAATGGGAAGAGAACGAGTTTCTCGCCAACCCATCATGCTGGGGTAAAAGTATGAATTGCCCAACGCCAACTAGGCAATGGGAAGAGAACGAGTTTCTCGCCAACCCATCATGCTGGGGTAAAAGTATGAATTGCCCAACGCCAACTAGGCAATGGGAAGAGAACGAGTTTCTCGCCAACCCATCATGCTGGGGTAAAAGTATGAATTGCCCAACGCCAACTAGGCAATGGGAAGAGAACGAGTTTCTCGCCAACCCATCATGCTGGGGTAAAAGTATGAATTGCCCAACGCTAACTAGGCAATGGGAAGAGAACAAGTTTCTCGCCAACCCATCATGCTGGGGTAAAAGTATGAATTGCCCAACGCCAACTAGGCAATGGGAAGAGAACAAGTTTCTCGCCAACCCATCATGCTGGGGTAAAAGTATGAATTGCCCAACGCCAACTAGGCAATGGGAAGAGAACAAGTTTCTCGCCAACCCATCATGCTGGGGTAAAAGTATGAATTGCCCAACGCCAAATAGGCAATGGGAAGAGAACAAGTTTCTCGCCAACCCATCATGCTGGGGTAAAAGTATGAATTGCCCGACGCCGACTAGGCAATGGGAAGAGAACTAGTTTCTCGCCAACCCATCATACTGGGGTAAAAGTATGAATTGCCCAACGCCGACTAGGCAATGGGAAGAGAACTAGTTTCTCGCCAACCCATCATACTGGGGTAAAAGTATGGATTGCCCAACGCCAACTAAGGAATGGGAAGAGAACGAGTTTCTCGCCAACCCATCATACTGGGGTAAAAGTATGAATTGCCCAACGCCAACTAGGCAATGGGAAGAGAACGAGTTTCTCGCCAACCCATCATGCTGGGGTAAAAGTATGAATTGCCCAACGCCAACTAGGCAATGGGAAGAGAACGAGTTTCTCGCCAACCCATCATGCTGGGGTAAAAGTATGAATTGCCCAACGCCAACTAGGCAATGGGAAGAGAACAAGTTTTTCGCCAACCCATCATACTGGGGTAAAGTATGAATTGCCCAACGCCAACTAGGCAATGGGAAGAGAACTAGTTTCTCGCCAACCCATCATACTGGGGTAAAAGTATGAATTGCCCAACGCCAACTAGGCAATGGGAAGAGAACGAGTTTCTCGCCAACCCATCATACTGGGGTAAAAGTATGAATTGCCCAACGCCAACTAGGTAATGGGAAGAGAACAAGTTTCTCGCCAACCCATCATACTAGGGTAAAAGTATGAATTGCCCAACGCCAACTAGGCAATGGGAAGAGAACAAGTTTCTCGCCAACCCATCATGCTGGGGTAAAAGTATGAATTGCCCAACGCCAACTGGGCAATGGGAAGAGAACAAGTTTCTCGCCAACCCATCATGCTGGGGTAAAAGTATGAATTGCCCCACGCCAACTAGGCAATGGGAAGAGAACGAGTTTCTCGCCAACCCATCATACTGGGGTAAAAGTATGAATTGCCCAACGCCAACTAGGCAATGGGAAGAGAACAAGTTTCTCGCCAACCCATCATGCTGGGGTAAAAATATAAAGGCTAATCAAATCCGTTAATAGCTTGGGGTTTGCTAAAAATCCCATATTAAACTTTAATTGTTATTTCGGTTCAAGAAATTGAGCATAAAACGGTACCGAGATAAATCGTTTTGACGACAGGTTATTTGTTGGGCAAGCAAATCTGTTTTGAAGCCGGCAAATAAAAGATTCAAAAGAATCATCTTTATTAAGGTGAAGATACAAAAAGAATTTCAAAGAAACATAGTAAAGTTATCTCTCTCCTGTTTACGAAGTTCTTATTACAAGGAAGATAAAAGTGTAAAGAGAGATGAAACTATTGGCCTCCCAGAAGTCTCAATTGGTTTATTGTCTCGTCCAAATTTCTACGATGAGAAGCCTTCACGGTTTGCTGAGCTTGCCTACGCAACTCATCATCACTTATTGAAAGTTGTTGCTGACGAGATTCTTCTATGGCACGATTCCTGGCCATCTCTTCCTACTGAATCTGCTCCTGCTGGACAAGCAACATCTCCCGTTTCTTGACAGATTCTCCTAATCGGAGTTCATTTTCTATCAAGGTGGCCCGAGCTCTCGCAATCGTCTCCTGGGCTTTAGAGATGGCCACCTGACCTTCCTCAATTCCAAAGTTTACCCTCTGCAGGTCGCCAATAACAGATTCCCGACTGGCCTGGAGCTCTGTCAGCTCCTGAGACCATATCTCCTCCTGCTGCCTTAAAATATTTCTTTGAGATAAGGATTCTGCCCGAAGCCGCGCCAGCTCTATCTCAGTGATCGCCTCCACATCCGCCTGACGGAGTGTGTATAGCGTGGTCACCTGCTCTTCTAAAGCTGCAAGGCGAGCCCGATATGGAGCTGCTCGATCTTGTCCACCGAATTCTTCGATATTTCCTAAATAACGGAGTAACAGTGGACGTGCGAAGTTGAAGAAATCATGGCCATCAAGAACCATCTCGACACATCTTCTTAACAAATGCATAAAATCCTCGACAGTGAAGCCGAAAAGTCTTTCAAGAGGATTTGCATTGTCGGTAGGCAAAGTAGGTAATGCCAAGAAAGGTGTCGTAAACAAGGGAGCAGTAGTTGCTGGAATTGGAGAAGAAGAAGCCCGTCCCTGCATTAAATTCATGATCTGAGGGACCAATAGAGCCAGTGCAGATCTGGAAGAACTGGAGACCCCAGACGAAGTACCGACAGTACAAATCACTTGGGTACCCCCACCAACAGGAAGAGAAGATGGGACCACTTCGCCTGAAGCTCCTCCGGTGGGAGAAGCATCTTCGAATGAGAATTTCAAATTATTCTCCTCCCCTGCTGGAAGGCTTGGAGTCGGAAGAGTTGCAGGTATCTCAGCAGCCACGACAACGGACGACGTTAAAATTGCTGACTGAGAAGGCACACCAACGACTGTGGGAAATGTCTCAGTGGAACAGACTGGCGTTGGAGATGGCATGCTGGGAGAAGGTGTAGCCTCATTAGCAGCAGCTGCGATAATAATCTCAGTTCTCTCGTCACTTCCCAATTCGTCAATTGGGGGAATTGAAGAGGAAACAGAGGCAGGAGCCGGTGTGGAATAATCAGCCGCAAACTCACCAGCAGAGCTACCCACACCACCAACAGAGCCAGAATGGTCCATTCTATCGTCAGACTCTACTTGGGTAGTCGAGTGCATTGGCGAAAGAAGTTGATCACCTACATTTCAGAAGACCAGAAAAGCAGTGTTACGTTAAAATAAATAACGGGCAAAAGATAAAATGCTAAAGGCCATACCAGGCAATACAAGTCCAGTTGTCGGACTTGAAGGGGGAGCCATTGTCGTTTCCAGTAATGTACCCGTCTCGCTACCCGTTAGTTGCATCCCAGGTTCTGCTACAGGCTCTACGGCCGAAGGAGCTGAAATCTCAGCAACACTTGGAGCTTTGGCAGGTTCATCCTCCCTTGCCAACGCTAGGGGTACAGCTGAACCCAACAAGTCGGAAGCAAGTTTGATAGCCACTTCTTGGGGGGCTATCAAAGTTTCCTGTGCCAGTTTTTGCTTCTTACCCGGCCTTTTCTTTAAAGTGCCGCGGCGTTTGAGAGTTGGACTCAGGGAACGACTGACAACAGGCTGAGGAACTCCACCAGCACCAGCATTGTCGTCATCATCACCGGCATCATCGTCTGATTCGCTGACATCCGAAGGCTCAGCCGCAGCGCCAAGGAATTCTTCCATTCCTTTTATCCTTACCCTAGAAACACCCTGGCGGCTAATATAGAGGGCTTCAATCTCTTTACAGCAACTGCGATTGAGAGAGAAGCCGGGCACGTCAGCATTTGCAATATTGAACCAATTGCAGGAGCTGAGGGTCATGGCCAATTCTGGCACCTTCTGGGGCAAGGAGAATTCAACCTCGGTCCCGTCCGCTGCAAAATGGAACCAGCCACGAGCACCTTCGTATAAATTCCCCTCGTAAGCGAGATCTTTATTTGGATTGCCCACATAAAGTTGAGAATATCCAAACTGGCGAGCAAAGCGACTCGGAGTATATGGCTCAATCTGACACTGGAGATCTTGACGATACACCAAGTGTCCGGGACGGATGTTGAGAAGCCACCAGAACGCTCCTACAGATAAAGTAGTGAACTTATCTGCTCCCATGGCATCTTTCAGCCTCGTCCCATATCCTCCGTCGGGAAAGTCAGGAAAACACCGGAAGATCTCGTAATTCTGAAAACTACGAAGAGTCTTTCGAATCTGGGACATATAATTCTGCCTCCATGAAGAACGTTCATACAGTTCTACAAGGAAGCACTTTTCGCCCGAACGACGCTCTGGTGCACTCATTAAGGAGGGACAGTGCAAGACAAGTCACGCCATCAAATAGGTGTAAGGCATCTCCACCCTAGGGTTTGGAGTTTTCGGTTGGGCAGTCTCTTTCGACTTGCCCTTTCCTTTCCCCTTGACCTTAATAGTGGGGAGGAAATCACGACAGAATACCCTCAGTCCATATTGCAAATTGCATACCATGGCGGGAAGGAGTCCAAGGGGTCGGCCGTATGCAAGAAGAACTGCTGGATATACCACGGTTATTGCAATCGCTTCCTTGGGCAATGATGACACGACGCATCTTTTGAGCCACAGCATCAAAAACCCGGCAATGAGACATCTGTTGGAGATCGGAAATTGGGCTTGATAGTGATAGCTCTTGAATGAAGTACCGGGACCGTATCCATTCTCATTGGATTCCGTAGTATAGAACAAACGGTAATGGCCCCTGGCTACACGTTGGTCGATCTCTGAAATGGGGACAGGAGAATGACCATGGATAGTGGCCGAGCTATCCTTAGAATTTAGGTTGGCAAAAAGGTATTCGGCCCACTTCTTGTGGCCAATACCGTGATTACGTGCACCTGTCTGGTCAGCGCAGATATGATAGTGGCACATCATCTCCCAGTACGTGACATAAATGCGCTCATCCCTCGCCAATAGCATGTTCAACTCATCGGTGGTGGGGATATACTCCTCGTAAGAGACCTCGCCCATCGAGAGCCCAGAAACCTCAAACATCTCGTGGAGAGCGAACCCTAGCTCACCCACTGGTGTAAAGAAAGTACAGGTTTCAGGATTATACATCTCCAAGAGGCAGTAAAAGTGATAAGCACTCTGGGGAAACCCGAATTGGACATTCCTGATGGCTTTATACAAGCCAATATCCTTTAAAATGGGCTCGTGGGAATCCAGCATGTACTGAACAAGGCGTGCCCACCACATATTGTTAGAAGAATGAACCCAGCCAGGCATCCTGAAGTCGCTAGCCGGGTACTGACCATCCTTCGCCAAGAACTCACTTAAGAAAGTTCGGGCACGAGATGGGACTTCACCCACTGGAAGCTCCTTGCCAAATCGGCCTGGAAGCAAGCCAGTAATGCATCTAGGGGAACCATCTTGATAAACCCCTTTTGCACCAAATTTGCCTGTTGGGACGCCATCTTGCTCCTGAGTCAGTCCCCACTTTAATTCTCGAGGCATCGCTAGCCTCTGAAGATAGACCAGAGGATAGCTACGATCCATTCTAGGCAGAAACATCAGCATTTCGCCTGAGTTATATAACCAAACATGCTCCTCTTCAGAAAGGATCTCATCTGAGTGATCCATCTGGGCTCCAAAGAGGAAAGCGGGTTTCTCCATCGCCCTTCTGTTCACATCTTCAAAAGCCGCGTCAGTTATGATTTCTCGCGCAGTAGTGGGGTAGTACTTGATCAGCTTCTCCTTGCGTTCCTTCGGGTCTGGTTTGTATGAGGGCAGGATGGTAGTGAAACGGAATTGGCCTGAGGGATCAGAACCCCCAGCAAAGCCGAAGTAATTCTTGTGGGGAAGAGATTCCATCGAATATTCTACTGCAAAAAGAAAGCAGAATGAGAAAAGTTTCTCTAGGACAGAAAATTTCTCTAAGTATGGACGCGCGAAGCTAAAAATTAGAATGCGCGAAGTTAAGAATAGCGCCACGCGAAGCTAAAGATTAGACCGCGCAGAAGTTAAAATAGCCTCGCGTTTTTAGCGCGACTGCTACTTAAAGTAGCCTCGCGTTTCAGCGCGACTGCTACTTGAAATAGCCTCGCGTTTTTAGCGCGACTGCTACTTAAAATAGCCTCGCGTTTCAGCGCGATTGCTACTTAAAATAGCCTCGCATTTCAGCGCGATTGCTACTTAAAATAGCCTCGCGTTTCAGCGCGACTGCTACTTAAAATAGCCCCGCGCTTTAAACGCGAGGATGACGCGATAACTTCGCGTAAGAAGAAAGTCAGAAACTTTTCTCCTTCTCCAAGCCTTACAGCAGGAGTACGGCGATCTCGCCGGTAAAAGAATTGATTGATCAGTTAAATTTAAGCCAAATCACTCTAAAAATGTTCTAAAGAGTCTCGATGGAAAGATTCTTACCCCCGATGGGCGAAATGTGGGCTGGCGCGTCGCTGCCTTGGCCGCCGCCACCATTGCTTGCTCCAGTCGCCAAAGATGGAGCCACTCGAGAAGTAGCACGAGTTTTGGGTGCCATTGTTGAGAAAAATCGACTGAAAATCTGGAGAAACTCGGTCGGAAGAAGATCGGGTCGCCTGAACTCTGATCGCCTGAATCTCTAAGTTTCTGGAAAATTCTCAAATAGAGTGAGAAGGATAAGAAATAGAGATTTCTTTTAAATGAAAGGAACCGCCTCTTGGAATTCGGCGCGAATTTCGGAGAAAGTGACTGGTAAGTTACTCTCCAACACGCGAAGCTATTAGCCTCGCGCGACTAAGAAAAAGCGAAGTTGATTAACTCCGCGCAACTATACAAAACGCGAGGATAGCCTGTGCCTTAGCTTCGCGTTTTCATGGAAAAAACTTAGATTTTTGACGAGTGCAATTAAGCGCTTCCATCTAAGTTAAAGCGATTCTTATCCAATCATTTGGGTATTATCAATCTAAGTCGCGCAGAAGTGCCTTAGACTATTTTACCAAAATTATTGACCATCTGTTTGTTGAGCAAGAAAAATTATTGAAGCTAACAGATAGAGAGGAAAATAATTTATCTTTATTCATGAAGCACAAGATTACAAAGAGGGAGTTATAGCTCTCCCAAAAGCTTTTACATGATCAACTCGTCAATAATCAAACAGTAAGACTTCTCTACGGGGTGTTGAAGCTCAGTTCCCTGGTTCATATGCAAAAGAAATTCAAGATTTCTCTACGGGGTGTTGAAGCTCAGTTCCCTGGTTCACATGCAAAAGATCTCCTCTGCAAATGTCAATTAGGATCTGTCATCCGAAATGAAGCACGAGAGGAAAGGAAAGTGCTGCACTGAAGCGCAATTCTGAACTGCAAGTGCTGCAATTCTGCACTGCAAGTGCTGCAGCTCCTTATTTACAGCCCCTTCAGGAGTTTATCTCTCGGAGCCAGAGCTTGAAACCTGCAACTATGTTGTAAAGCATATGCTTCTGACTTCCTTAGAGTCACTTCTGCTGATGAAGATCGATGGACCCACATACATTCCTCTTCAGAAAGGATTGAACTTACTGCAAAAGGAACAGAGTTTCCAAAAGAGTGAAAACGCGGAGCTAAGCTAACTCCGCGCACAGTTAAAAAAAATAGCCTCGCGCTTTAAACGCAGAGGATGATGCGATAACTTCGCGTAAAGGGGGACAAGATTTCTTTCTGCTCTTTCCTTCTCTTTCAAATTCATCGCGACTGCTAATCAAGGATAGCCTCGCAATTCATAGCGACTGCTAATCAAGGATAGCCTCGCAATTCATAGCGACTGCTAATCAAAGATAGCCTCGCAATTCATAGCGACTGCTAATCAAAGATAGCCTCGCAATTCATCGCGACTGCTAATCAAAGATAGCCTCGCAATTCATAGCGACTGCTAATCAAGGATAGCCTCGCAATTCATCGCGACTGCTAATCAAGGATAGCCTCGCAATTCATCGCGACTGCTAATCAAAGATGGCCTCGCGGATTCATTGGGACTACTAGTAAAGCCCCGCGTTTCAAGCGCAGGGACGACACAATAAAACGGCAATCTCGCCGACAAGATAAGCATTCGTCCAGAATAAACCAAGCCAAAATATCTCAGAATGGTTCTTAGAAAACCAAGGATGAGGTTTTTACCTTCGGAAGACGCTGCATAGACTGGTTCACCGTCGCGTCTACCTTCACGGCTGCTGCCATTAACGCCGGCCAACTTGCGAAAAGCCAAACTCCTCTGGAGAGACATCCTATGGAGAATTGAACGAAGATCAGTTGAAGATCATTCTTGAGTCACTCGAGTTCTCAGAAATTCTTCGGATGAGATGAAGAAGAAGATGAGCCGGGAGCTCTATTTAAACAAAATTTCCGTCGCTTGGTATTCGGCGTGGAAACTCAGAGTAATTAATGACATAATTACTCATTTCACTGAAGACGAAGTGAAGCTGATTAGCTCCGCGTAAGCGAGCGTAACGCGAGATAGACTTGGTATTCTAACTCCGCGTTTCAGTTTAAATATCCAAAGTATTTTAAAATCTGCTGAAGTCTAAGCCATTTTGAAAACTTTGGAGGGGGTTCTGTTGGCAGTGAAAATTTCTAAGATAAGAGGATTTTCCACAACAGAACGCGGAGCTAATTCAATAGCCCCGCGTTTGGTTATATTAACCCTGCGTTTGAATAAAACGCGGAGATGTTTAATAGCTCCGCGTTGATTCCGCAGTCTGGCTTGTATTAGCCTCGCGTTTGAGTAAAACGCGGAGATGATCAATAGCTCCGCGTTAGCTCCGCGTTTTGGTTATTTAGCATCGCGTTTTGATGCGATTAAAGCTCCGCGTAAGCAGATAACCAGAATCTCAAATTGATTGAGATTATGATTCTGGGCTTATCCAAATACCCGAATCAAGTCTAATCAGAATTCCATCAAAACTAAGATATTTGATTGGAATCCTTGATGAATGCGAGTTCTATTTAGATAGAAACTCTTGCATTAACCTGGGGCTATAAATACCTTCTTGGTGAAACCCTAGAGGTCTGCTTCTTTTTCGGCATCGGAAGCCTCCTATCGATCCTTTGGCAATTCAAGTACGCGAGAGAGCCTTGAAGCCTTTGCTGATCATCTTCTGAAATCTTGGAGAATTCAAGTTACGCACAGAGCCTTGAGTTCGTGAAGATCAGAGAAAATCACCATCTTCTTTCTGGAGTTCTTGAGAAGTTCGAGTTACGCGAGAGAGCCTTGAACGAATCAAAATCAGAAAAGATCGTCTATATTCGGCCGATATCTTTAAAAGAGAAGATTTCAACGTACTGATCGTCCAAAGGAACTGCTTGACAGATCCCATCGCCACAGATCCCATAATTATTGTAAAAGAGAGAGATTGAAATATAAAATCCTCTCGTTTGTTCTTTTTTATATCTTGTTCACTTTCATTGTAATTTAAGTTAATTCAATGGGAGGAAGCGAAGGAACTTTTGCGACGAACAGTCATTCCAGTTCGACAATCTAACACAGTTGGCCAATATTCCTACAAGGATAACCTTGTACGAGCTCCTGAAACTCTCTAAATCTATTTAAGAGAAACTCTGCAAGATTCATAAGTATTCTTGGCGCAAATACCGGAGATGATTGAGGAAGGAGAATCTCTTTGCGCGACATGTTACCAGGTCTCTGGTAAAAACATCCCTTGCATCACTTTCTCTCCGGAAGACATGCAAGTCAGGAGTAATAAACATCACTGCCCTCTGTATTACAAGGGATACATAGGATCTGCAGAGATCGAGCGCATTCAACTTGATTCAGGCTCGGCCTTAAGTATCATGCCCCGAAGGATGCTACGATATCTTGGGGGGGTTTCGATGAATAGATTGGCAGCAACCAACACTACTATTTTCGGATTTAATGCTAACGGCAGTAGACCGCTGGGTAAAATAAAGCTCAAGTGTCAAATCGGCGATCTAAAGACGGAAATCATGTGTTACGTGATAGACGCGGATACATCATACAATCTACTATTGAGGAGACCTTGGATCCATAGAAATCTCATTGTGCTCTCCACGTTACACCAATGCATGAAGTACGTCGACAAAGACGCGAACGTAAAAACGCTCGTTGCAGAAAAACAACCCTTTAAGGGAGTTGAAAACTATTTTACTGACGCGTTGCTGTATCAAGATGTGTTCGGTGTTTCAGACCAGCCTGTTCCAGATGACTCTAATAGCGGCGAGGAGGTTGATACAGAATCAGGATCCGAAGATTCGGAATCCGAGTATGTAATTTGGGACGGTGAGCCCATTATGATAAGCCGAAGGCTTTGATGTAAATAACACCGTAAACTCTGATGGTGAATGGGTGATAAATAAAAATTTAGAGTTTTCTTATTCATCTGGTGTTGATTCTGAGCCCTCAAGCACTAGCACAGATGCATTCAGCGACTGTATAAATGAGATATATTCTCTGACTTCCTTCCAAGCACCTATCCGATCATTCTTACATGAATTAAGTTATGACGTTGAAAGTGCTAACCAGGTCATTTTTGAGGTCCCTTCCAAAAACGAAACCCCAAAAACCATAGTATTTGGAAGAGCAAGTCATAAGAACAAAAAGAAATGCTTAGATTCTGAGGAAGAACAGTAAAACTCGAGTTCTTCCATTACGATGAAAATTCTCGTAGATTAATAAAGAAAATAGGATATAATCTGGCCGAAGGCAGGGGGTTGAATTTCGAAAAAGGAAGAAGGACAATCCTTCAACCTTTTGTCCCAGAAGGGAAAATGCCAGATTATTACCAGAAAACCGGCAGGGGGTTGGGATACGTCACCACTCCCGAAAGTTCCTCAAGTGAGAAAACTGAAGAAAGACATTACGATCATTTATTAGAATCATCGTGCTGGGACTTAGATGTCAGTATTGGCATGATTTTTCGCGAAGTATCTGCGAACATGACTTCCGCGATCTAAGAAGATGAAGACTTAAAGGAAACATCGCCAATAAGAGACGACCCCTGGGCCAAGCATCTTAATATGAAGTGGGAGATCAAGTTTGAACAGCGTGAGCCCCCAACCGAAGATAAAGTAATCCAAATCAATATGGAAGATGAAAAGAATTCTAAACCCATATTTATAAGTGAGAACCTATCCTCGAAAGAAAGGAAAGAATTGATATCCCTCATTCGCGAATACATTGATATTTTCGCCTGAGTTATGAGGAAATGCCAGGGTTGGATCCAAGTGTGGCGGTTCACAAATTGAAAATCCAGCCAGAGGCTAAACCGGTAAAACAACAACAGCGAAGGTTCCGCCCAGAGATTGTGGAAGCTATAGAAGCTGAAATCAAGAAGTTGATTGAATCAGGCTTTATTCGCGAGGAACAACACCCTGATTGATATAGTTTCCGTGACCAAGAAAAACGGAAAAATTTGAGTTTGCATAGATTTTAGGGATTTGAATGAGGCTTGCCCTAAAGAAGAATTCTCGTTACCTATCACGGATATTATGATAGATAATACTTGTGGGTATGAGCGTATGACGTTCATGGATGGATTCTCGGGGTATAATCAAATAAAGATGTATCTTGATGATAAGAAGCATATGTCCTTCAGGACACACTCGGGGTATACTATTATACAGTCATGCCCTTTGGCCTAAAGAACGCAAGTGCTACGTATCAACGCGCCATGAACGCAATATTCCAAGAGCACCTCTGGAAAACAGTGGAATGCTACGTAGATGACCTAGCAATTAAGAGCAGAAACAAAGACGATCACTTGAAGGATTTGAAGACAGTGTTCGACCTCATAAGGAAGCACCAGCTCAAGATGACTTCAACTAAATCTTTCCTTGGGGTTTCCAGTAGAAAATTCCTCGGTTTTGTCATAGCGTCGAAAAGAATACATCTTGATCCAGATAAGGTCAAGGCTATTCAAGATATGCCACCCCCCGTAACCTCAAAGAGTTAAGGGGATTGCAAGGTAGGCTGGCATATATCCGCAGGTTTATATCAAATTTGTCTGGTAAATATCAGCCTTTCACCAGATTAATAAGAAAAAGAGTGTCATTTGTTTGGGATGACGCATGCCAAAAGGCTTTTGAAGAAATCAAACAATATCTCATGAAGCCACCAGTGCTTGTATCCCCAGTCTCGGGAATGCCTTTCTTGCTATATGTAAGGGCTATGCACCATTCCTTGGGCGCTTTGCTAGTGCAGAAGAATGAGTCAGGCCATGAACAAACTATTTACTACCACAGCAGAATGATGATCGGGGCGGAACACCGGTATAATCCTGTGGAAAAAGAATGTCTAGTTTTGCTATTCACAATACAGAAAATGCGGCACTATTTAGCTGGATAAACCATCCACGTTATATCGAGAGTTAACCCCCTGAGAATACTAATGACTAAACCTGGGTCATTAAGTTCAAAACTATCCAATTGGGCTATTTTGCTGTCACAGTATGATATGCACTTTGTCCCACAGAAGTCTATTAAAGGACAGGCCGTGGCCGACTTCTTAGCCGAACATCCAATCCCGGCATCCTCGAAGTTATATGAACAAATCCCGGGAGAGTTAGAAGAATGGGACTTAATTCCAGAAAAGGATGACTCGCGGAAGTCTTCCGAGGCAAATACAGTCTCAAAAGGTGCATGGTAACTTTTTTTTGATGGTGCCTCTCGAATGGGATCCGAGGGAAAGATGACAGCGGGGTAGGAGTTGTTTTCGTCTCTCCCCGCAACCACATCATTCCTCGAGCTTATTCATTAACAAGCTCGTGCTCCAACAATGTCACGGAATATAATGCCCTCCTAATTGGCTTAAAAATAGCCAAACAAATGGGGGTCAAATATTTGAAGACATATGAGGACTCTCAACTTATTGTGAATCAAGTAAAAGGGGAGTACGAGGTCAAACATGAAGACCTCCTACCGTATTATCGTGTGGTGATCAAGATCGCCGATGGCTTCGATGGTTTCTATATCAGCCACATAAAACGCCACCGAAATAGTTATGCAGATTCGCTAGCTTCCTTGGCTGCTACATTAGCCTTATCCAAGCATGCTAGAAGACAAATTACGGTAGGAAGCAAAGAATTATTTTGTCCAAAGGACGAGTTCAAAGAAGAAATGAAGAAACCACATGAAGACGAAGCTGACGCTTTCGAATCAAGCCTAGAACCGAGGGATTGGCGTTTTCCTTATATAGACTATGTCCTTTACGGGATTTTACCCTAAGGTCCAAAAGAAACCAGGGCAATTCAGAGAAGGGCTGTCCGGTTCTACTACAACGCAGAACTCCAGACATTGTATAGGAAATCTTATGATGGAATTTTACTTCGCTGTCTCTCCAACCGCGAAGCTCAAAAAGTACTCGAAGAAGCTCATGCTGGCATCTGCGGAGCACACTAACTAAGGCCGAAACTCTGGGATAGAATCCGAAGAATGGGTTATTACTGGCCTAAGATGTGACAGAAGCGGTTAACTACACCAAGAAGTGTAGGGCCTGCCAAATACATACAGACTTTATACATCAAGTTCCGGAGTATCTTCACCCAACGACTACGTCATGGCCGTTTGAACAATGGGGTATGGATATCGTAGGGCCAATTTCTCCACCATCAACAAGGGGACACCGATTCATTTTAGCTATAATGGATTACTTTTCGAAATGGACTGAGGCCATTTCCCTAACCGAAGTAAAGTTGCCAGATGTTATCAGATTCATCAAGCACCATGTGCTTTATCGCTTCGGGGTGCCCAGAAAAATAATTCATAACAACGGACCCTAGTTTGTGAGTCAAGTGTATTCCAGATTCTGCAACAAGTACAGGATCGAGGATGTAGCTTCATCGCCATATTACCCTGCAGCTAATGGTCTAGCAGAAACTTTCAATAAGACCATTGTAAAACTTCTTAAAAAGTTTGTGTCATCCAATCAAAGGGACTGGGATAAAAAGCTCGGAGAGTGCCTGTGGGCGTATCGCACCACAGTCTGAACTCTCACCAATGCCACGCCCTTCTCCTTGGTGTACGGATCAGAAGCGGTTTTGCCTTTGGAAATCCAAATCCCGTCATTACGAGTTGCATTAATTACTAGAATGACGCAAGAAGAAAGACATCAACAAAGCTCCAAGAATTAGAAGCCTTAGATGATAAACGCTTAGAAGCTCAACAGAATATCGAGCTATACCAGGCGCGGATCTCTAGAACCTTTAACAAAAAGGCTAAGCAAAGAACTTTCAAGAAAGGTGATCTGGTCTTTTCAGTCAGAAGACCGATCATAACTAGCCAGAAGCCTAGAGGGAAGTTCCAGCCGAAGTTGGAGGGACCTTTTGTCATTGATACGGTCTACTCCAACGGCGCATATCAGTTGGCGAAGCCGAATGGTGATAAGATTATGATGCCGATTAATAGTAAATTCTTGAAAAAGTATTACTCTTAGTGAAATTGCAAAACACTAGTCATAATACAGCCTGGGTAGTTCTATGCAAATTATGAACAAAAAGTTTCTCTGTAATCAGAAGTTCATTAATGAGGATTCTTGATTCCGGACTAAAAATCTTTAGGTCGCGAATCATATTTTCCCCTCTTTTGAAATTGCCAAGTTAAATAATACCTCTGGCGAACTAGATTTTCTTTTTATCGAAATTGCCAAGTTAAATAATACCTCTGGCGAACCAGATTTTTTTTTTATCGAAATTGCCAAGTTAAATAATATCTCTGGAGAACCAGATTTTCTTTTTATCAAATTTGCCAAGTTAAATATTACCTCTGGCGAACCAAATTTTCTTTTTATCAAATTTGCCAAGTTAAATAATACCTCTGGCAAACCAAACTTGTCAACAAGAAGTTCTTTCATTCACAGTAATTTCGGATATTTAGAAAATTATGATTCATTTTGAGATTATCAAGTTAACAGTTAGCTCTGATAATCAATATCAGAATCATCATTCAGATACTCTTAGTTACGTAAAAAGAAAAGAACTTCTTTATTTATCATCAGAACAAAATTACAGAGAATTCTCTAGTATTGTACAGTCAACAAGAGTGGACACAAATCACTGATGTAAAAAAAAAAAAGAGAGAGGAAACTTGCTTCTGTAACCGTCTCTTTCAGTATGGTTCAGATCAAAAGTTTGCTCCTGCAAGCTCTTCTTCTGGAATGACAGACTTGCTTCTGTAACCGTCTCTTTTAGTATGGTTCAGATCAAAAAGTTTGCTCCTGCAGGCTCTTCTTCTGGAATGACAGACTTGTTTATGTAGTCTTCTCTTTGGGCATGGCTCGGATCAAAAAGTTTGCTCCATGGCCTCCACTTCCGATTTGCTCTTGTAGCCTTCTTTTTAAGGACGACTTAAAGGCACAATCTTGTTTCTTCTTTACGACCACAATCAGAGACCTCCTGGTTGGTTCCCCCAGTGATGATTCCAGTGACTTGATTAGTTCAAAACTGGCATATCAAGTGCACACCCCAGATGTACAACATGACGGGTTGCGCAAATTCAAGGTTCTGGTCATTAGTACCCAAACCTTGTGGAGTACTAGGAAAGAAGAAAAACAATGCCACAGACCCGAAATCTTTTCTCTCATGAAAAATTCATGAGACCTTTCAAGACCCTCGAAGTATTGGAAGCAATTACGAGCCCATCGGGTCTGGGTCATTATTAAGGAGAATGACTACGGTTATCTCCTGTAGCCGAGTTAAATCCCTGTTAAAAAAGGGGAAGAAAAAGAAGGAAGAGAATGATATGAATCAGAAGAAGAGGTTTACCTTAATTAAGGAAAATGACTACGGTCAGAAGAACCTTTTCGGTGAAACACCCCGCTGGATTGATGCAGTCTGGAAGTCTAGTAACATGCCAACTCTTATCCATCACTTCGGTTGGAGAAGAAGAAAATATGGTTGCACTAGATCGGCTACAAAAGAAAGAAAGGGAAGAGAGTCAGGAAGAAATTTTCTCACGGCTAAATGATCTTCCATGGAAGAGATCATGTGTCTTATATAGACGGCCTGGAGGCCATGATCTTCAGTTTAGAAGAGATAAAACCGAAATCTTCGGTCAAGATTTTCAGTTCAGATTTCAACATAATTTATTACTGTTGCATGGGACGTTTAGATATCGCAATATGGAGATCTCGTCATTAATAGAGACATGCAACGCTTGGAATTTCATGCCCGACAACTTCATCCCATGGCTCGCAGAAGTCTCTATGAATTCTAAAAGAGTCTACGGTCTATTCCGCAAACTTCCAGACTAAGCATCGTAAACCAAAATTTAGGAACCAGGGTCGCGGGTTAAATATGGATTGTCTTAATCCGCAAACCTCTAGACTTCACATGACTTAAGAAAGTCGCGTAACAGATATACAGATACCAGAATTTTACGGTGGTTCGTAAACTTCGAACAAAAGATGGCAGGTTCGTTACAAATCTTTGAAGAACAACTGCAAAACCGTACCTTGGAAGGCCAAAATCAGGTTCTCTATAAACGACAAGGGAACTATTACAAAAAAAAATAGCAGAGAGCTAAAACAGATGTATACAAACTTTTACAGTTCAATGATTCAAGAAGGATTTTATTTTCTCCTCTGCATCATTAATGTCTTGTTGAAGGGTCTCATAAGCTTGAACAGTAGCTTGATGATGCAATTCCTCGTCACTGGCAATAACAATCTGCGCTGCAGTAGCCTCCAGCGTATCCAATTCAGCTTATATTGCCTGGAGATCTCAGATTGTATTGTCCCGTTGGCGCGATAAGTTGGCGAGATTCCTCATTGATTCATCGCGTTCCTTGATGATTTTGGCTAAGAATGCTTGAGCCTTGGCCATGGTCTCTTGAGTCCTAATAATAGCTTGGTCATGGTCCTTGACAATTGAAGCAGCGACTTCCACTTGAAGAACTAAAGACTCGCGGTCTGATCGACCATTTTCTAAGGAGGCTTTGCAAGCATTTGTCTTCTCCTGAGTCTCCTTCTGGAACTTAAGTTGTTCCTCTTTCAGTTTCTGGAAAATGATTTTCACTGTCTCGGATTTATCAGCGCTTCTGGCTTTTTATCGGAATTCAGCATGCTTTTGAAGCTGAGTTATCATAAGCCTAAAGGGAGCAGCTTTATCCTCTCCACCAATGCTGATAATACCAGTTAAGTAAATATTAAGAACTTTGGCAAGTGAAGCAAAGGAAGCCCCCTTCAGTATTTTATTAATATAGCGGTCCAGGAATTGAAGGAAAGTCTCCACTGTGTCTTTCAATAAATCAACCTCAAGCATGTCAATCTCTGCATGAGAAGGATTGACACTGGCTGAGGCAGAGGCGGTTTGATCCATGCCCTGTTGTATGGGGGCAACCAAGCTAGTACTAGGAGGAATGGAACTTCTGGAGACTTCAGCAGAGCTACCAATTACAGCCTCCTGAAGCATAACATCGGTCGGAATAGCTGTGGCCAAAACCGTGGACATAGTAGTTTCAGGGATCACTGCTTCCATAGTATCAACAGCGAAAGTAGTAACTTCGGTCGCCTCATCAATGTCAGCTCCCGCGATGGTGTCATCCAGCAAAGTTACCTTTGCATATGGAGTTGAAACTGAAGTTAGCAAAAGGAGAAAGTTAATATTTAAATGATACAGTGTCATTTGGTGATAACATAATTACTATAGAGGGAAGACGCAGACCTAAAGGTTGGACACTGGATTCTCCAATTCCATACACCTTAGGACCAAACACTTCAGGCCCGTATACGCCCGAACATCTTCGCTCAGGTAAACGTACTTACCGTGGTCTGAGGGAGGGGTAGAAGAGCGAAGATTGCCACTACTGACATCATCGTCGTCGCCCCATTCATCTTCATGTTCCGAAGGAAGTCCTGCTTTTGAGAGACCTGATATGCGAATCTCCCCAATGATTTGCACTTCATCTGTAGTGTCTTGAGCAACAGGAGTTGCAGAATCCTCTGGTATGGCCAAAGAAACACCGGCTTCAACAGTGGCCTGACAAATAAGGAGGGTCGAACCCTCTTGGGTAACGGGAGTAGGATCACTGCAGAGAACAAGTCCTTGACTCCAACGCCTCTTAAGGGAACGGAGAGTTAAAAATGAGTCATCTTCATCCTCCTCGGGTTCCTCAACGAGGGACTTAGAAACCAGAGTGGGTGTTACAGTTCCAGCCCCAGATGGGGTGCTCTGCGAATCAATCCCCTGCAGAATGGTAGGCAAGTCACTGAGGCGCCTTAGTCTCTTCCGTTTATGTGAATATTTCTTGGGAGGAGACTACAGTTGAGGAGAGGTCTTCTTCGATGTCGGGAGAGGAGAAGCATCAAGAGTGACAGCTTGAACTGGTGCATCATTGTCCTCTTCCCTTTGTTGGGTCTCCAGTTCCGATTCATTAGATGTGCTATCCCCACTGAAATCCTCCATCCCCGCCACTTTCGTGCTGCCAGCCTTCCTTTTCTGGGCATACTAAGCTCTGATCTCCCGCATGCTGGTATGATTTATGTTGAAATTCTGGAGAGCGAAATTAGCATCCACGAACGACTTACAGAAATTGAAGCTCATACTCGAATTTGGGGTCTTGAGCGGAAGATCAAATCTGGCCTGAGTTCCACCTGCGACGAAGTGAAACCAAGCTCGAGCTCCCTCAAGAGCATTCCCAACAAAACTTACTTCTCTGTTGGGATTACCAACATAAAACTGATCATACCCGAACTGTCGAGCGAAATGACTTGGGTAGTAAGGCTCTATGTAGCAATGGTTCCCCAAACGAAGAACCAAATGTCCTGGGCGGATGTTTATCAACCACCAGAAGCACCCCGAGGACAGAACAGTAAATTTATCGGCACCGGCAGTATCCGCGAATTCCTCCCCATTCCCGGCATTTGGGAAGTATGGAAAATATCTGAACAATTCAAAAGTCGGGAAATGACGAAGGGTCTTACGGATCACGGCCATGTAGCCCCCTTTCCATTGTGACCTCTCGTAGTGCTGCACTTTGGGAGCACTTAAGTCAATCTGCGAGTCTGTAGGACTCATCAAAGTGGGGCAATGTAGAACCAGCCAAGCCATCAAATAAGTATAAGGGAGTTCTACATGCGGATTAGGAGTCTTAATGATCGGATCTCCCTTCTTCCTTTGATCCTTCTTCACATTGCAAAATTTATCAGATAATCTCCTCAGTCCGCTTTGGATGCTGCAAACCATCGCGGGCAACAAACTGAGCCGCCTACCAAATGCTAATAGGACGGCTGGGTATACGGCCCTAATGGGTATATTTCCCTGCGTAGGAATAACACACTTCTTTAGCCATACCATCAAATAGCCCGCCAAGAAGGCAGGATCAAACAAAGGCTGGAGGGCCTGATAGTGAAAACTTTCAAAGGACGTTCCATCCTTGAAGACGTCCTCGTCAGATTCAGCGACATAAGCATCTGTCCCGAAACTGACAATTTTTCTCTCAACTTCCTTTTCAGAAATCGGAGAAAGGTGAATAAAGTTCGGATTACTCCTAGAAAAATTGGGCAGAAGATACTGCGCCACTTCTTTGGCTTCAAACTGCGGTGCCGGATGTATGAGTGCAAATATGATAATGGGAGAGCAACTCCCAGTAAGTATTATAGATCAAAGGGTCCCGGATTTTCAGCAGGTAGAGTTCTTCCCCAGTAAGGACATACTCTTTATACGGGATGTCTCTCATGGGTAAGCCCGAAATTTCAAACATTTCATGAAGGGTAAAATCCAACTCGCCACGAGGGCTAAAGAATGTACAAGTATCAAGATTGTACAATTTCAGTAAAGCAAAAAATAAAATCTACTAGCAGGAATACCGTGCTGAACAGCCCTGATAGCACGATATAGCCCCGCATAATGAAGCTGATCCATGAAGGTTTTCAAGAAGAAATTAGTTAAGAGTGCCCACTCTCCTTTTGAAGAGCAGTGAACCCATCCAGGGGGACGAAAATCCTGAACAGGAAACTCTCCTTATGCGTTGGTAAATCGGTGTAGGAAAGTCTGTGCGATTATGGGAACCTCGCCTTTGGGGAGGTCATGTTTAAGCAGTCCCAGAAGCATTCTACAAAAGTGTTTTGCAGTACTATGAGGAAAAGCACCTTGAGCATTGAAACCCCCAATAAGATGCTGTCTTGCGGCCTATTTATGTGCCAGTCCATTCGTCTGGGTACGGAAAGGGATTGAAAGAATAAGAGCGGATAAGACCTCTCCATATTGAGGAGAAACAGGTAGCGACCTTCAACTTGACGAAGCCACTTGTAATCTCCATCTTCCAAACCACTATCGGGTACTGAAACATGGTCCCCAAACAAAAAGGTGGGTTTGCGCAGCGGAGACCGATCATCTCCTTCGAAGGGTGCATTAGTTATCAGTTCTCGTAACGTTGAGCGAGAAAGATGGAGAATTTTGCCTTCTCTCTCTTGGTTATCTGATGCTGTACAATGTGGAAAGACATGACCAAATTTGAACTCTTTCTTCCCATCATAGTCATCCGAGTATCCAAAATAATGATCCTTAGGCCAAGAATTCAAGGCATAATCGACTGCAAAAGACATTCAGATTCAAGATAAGAAAAAAATGGTGAGAAAGGGACTGCCTTTCGAAAGTTTTTTTTATTACCTCCAATCAAGGGTTCCTGCCGAACCACTATTGAAGTAGAAGTTGCTTGAGGATCTTGATGACCGCCGGCAGTAGCATCGGAGGAAGAAGCTTTTTTCGGCATCTTTTGCAGATTGAGAAAATCCTTCGCACAGAGAATCGAAAGTTATAGGAGATTGAAGACGAGAAGTCTGAGGAGCTCTAACGAAGAACTCGGATTTTAAATTTCTTGAGATAAGAGTAGCCTCTTTCATAAAGTGGAGGTTATATAGCAGATGATTTGACGGCCGAGATCTCTGGAAAGACGTGATATCTGGCCCGAATGTTGTGGGTACCTTTTCATTTAATGCGGCTCAGAGAACGTCTCAATTCTTACATCGTAGAAAGCAACAGCCTTCTGGCCTTTCCTCAAACAAAAAGTGAAAGCTCACGTCCCTAATACAGAGTCGCGATCCTTCAGAAATTCCAGTTTGCGACTAACACAGAGTCACTTTCTTCTCCAAAGCGAAAGCTCGCGTCACTAATACAGAGTCGCGATCCTTTAGAAATTCCAGTTTGCGATCCTAACACAGAGTCGCTTTCTTCTCCAAAGAGAAAGCTCGCGTCCCTAATACAGAGTCGCGATCCTCCAAAAAGACAGTTCGCGACCCTAACACATAGTCGTTTTCTACTCCAAAATGAAGGCTCGCGCCCCTAATATAGAGACGTGTCCCTTCCGAAGTGAAAGTTCGCGACCTAACACAAAGTCGTTTTCTACTCCAAAATGAAGGCTGCGCCCCTAATACAGAGACGTATCCCTTCCGAAGACAGTTCGCGACCCTAACACAGAGTTGTTTTCTACTCCAAGATGATGGCTTGCGCCCCTAATACAGAGATGTGTCTCTTCCAAAGTAAAAGTTTGTGACCCTAACATAGCGTCGTCTTCTTCTTCGCAATACAAATCTGCGACCCTAACACAGAGTCGTATGTTCCAAGAATTGCAAAATGAGGCACTAACACAGAGTCACATTTTCCTTCAGAAGCAGCAGTGGCGCTAATACAAAGTCACAGATTTCTGCAAATGCAATAGAGATTCTAAAACATAATATTATATCCAAAGTATTCCAAAACTCCTCAAGGAATCATGAGAGTTTTTGAAAACTTTGGAGGGGGTTTTGTCGGTGAAAAATTCTGGAAAGCAAAGCAGATTCGCGGATTCAAAATTAGAAGTCCACAACTCAGCAGATCTGCGAACCTGAAAATTGAGGTTCGCGACCCAGTGACGACAGAACAGGTTTGCGAATCTAAAATTGAGACTCGCGACACTACCCTTAGCTTTTGGATAGGGGTTTAATACAAAGTCACCTGACCCGAACAGAAAAATTGCCACCTCAGATCGTGGGGCTAACTACCAAACGAATGCAACGGCATTACTTCGATCGTGGGAGCAACTGCCTAACGAATATGACGGCACTTCTCGAGTAGTGGGAGCTAACGATCGAGCAAATATGGCGGGACGTTACTCTAAAACCCCTATAAAAGGCGGGGGAGCAAAAGAGAGACGGACACAAACGGATATCTTCTCCTAAGAGTTACCCCTTGTGATCAAGAGTCAAGAGCCTTTTTTTTTTCTTTTAGCCAATAGAGAGAGATTGTACAGAGTGTCAACGGAGAGTAGGATCGTGCTCTATAGCTACATAGAACCCAGCTTTAAACAAAGAGGAAATCTATCTTCCTCATCTTCTGTAAACGAGAAACCGTTAGATTGTAATCCTTTATTAAAAAGACTTCGATATAAAGAGCTTTGCAATTTTATGGCGAACAACTGTGATTTCGAGATAAATCCTTTTGTAATCAGTATTAATGATTTTGATGTAACCGACGCTGCCGATGAGGCGGACGAGTGGATTATTAATGAAAACATAGGTTTTGCTTATGTTCCTGCTGTTGCTTCGGATTCTACTCCGTCTTGTACAAGCACAGAAGTGGATAGCATATCCGAGTGGGAGGCTCTAACGGCATTCCATCTGCCAATACGGTCGTCGTTTGCTGGCAGACCAAAATTCACAATGTGAACGGGCTACTTTTGAGGTGCCTGCTCGATGGCCAGACCAACAGCCGATACTATTCGAGCAAGTTGAGTCGCGGCCCGAGCATACCATAAGTAGTGAAAGCAATGATCAAACGACACCTCAATTTGGCCATTACGAATTAGTCTCCCATCAAATGATGAAAAGCATGGGCGACGATTTTAACCGTAAACTGGGATTAAACTTCTGAAGAGGACGACGAAGCCTTTTGCGTTCGTTTGTCCCACGAGGAAAGAATCCCCATTACTATCATAAAACCCGCAGGGGGTTGGGATATGTTGCTACTTCTGAATCCTCGGGAAGAGAGTACATAGACTCAGCCGAATCAGAAAATCCTAAAGAAATAATAGAATGGGATTCTGATATTGGTACAAGTGTAATATTCGAGGCCCTTGCTGCGAACATGGTTTCAGTAAGCCATGAAGAACCAGATGATGCCTGGGCACAGCACATGGATATCCAATGGGATATCAGATTTGAACAGCGAGAACCGCCAACTGAAGACCAAGTGGTTCAAGTCAATATGGGAATTGAAGAAGATCCGAAACCCATCTTTATAAGTGAGAGTCTCACTTCTCAAGAGAAAGCGAATCTCGTGTCCCTCATAAGAGAGTACATTTATGTCTTTGCATGGAGCTACGAAGACATGTCTGGCTTGGACCCACAGGTTGCAATCCACCGACTTAATATTAAGTCGGATGCTAAACCCGTAAAACAACAACAAAGGCGTTTCAAGCCCGAGTTGATGGAAGCTATAGAGTCTGAAGTCAAGAAGCTGATAGACTTAGGCTTCATCCGCGAAGAGCAACATCCTGACGGGGTAGTAAATATCGTGCCGGTACTCAAGAAAAACGGCAAGATACAGATATGCATAGACTTCCGAGATCTTAACGCTGCATGCCCAAAACATGAATTTCCATTCCCCATCACGGATGTCATGATTGATAACATGTGCGGGTTTGAGCGGATGTCCTTCACGGATGGTTTCTCGGGATACAGCCAAATTAAAATGTATCAAGAAGACAAGAAACACACGGATTTCAGAATACCGCTCGGAATATACTGCTACACAGTGATGCCCTTCGGATTGAAGAATGCCGGTGCTACTTACCAACGAGCTATGAGCGTCATCTTTCAAGAGCACTTACGTAAAACCGTTGAGTGCTATGTGGATAACCTCGCCGTTAAAAGTAAGAAGAAAGAAGATCACCTGCAAAACTTGAGGGTGATATTTGATATCATGAGGAAGCATCAACTGAAGATGAACCCTACCAAGTCATTTCTTGGAGTGTTGAGCGGGAAGTTCTTGAGATTTGTTCTCACCTCGAAGGAAATCCATCTTGACCCTGATAAGGTCAAAGCGATAAAAAAAAATGCAGCCACCAAGGAACTTGAGGGAACTCAGGGGGTTGCAAGGCAAGCTGGCCTATATCCGGTGGTTAATAACAAATCTGTCAGGAAGATGCCAGCCATTCTCAAAGTTAATGAAGAAAGGAGTCTTTTTTGTCTGGGATGAAAATTGTCAACAAGCTTTTGAGGACATTAAAAATTGCCTCACAAACCCGCCTGTGTTAATGGCACCTGTTTCAGGGAAATCTTTTCTTATTTATGTACAAGCGATAGACCACGCTCTAGGGGCTCTATTGGCTCAATATAATAATCAAGACCAAGAGCAGGCAATCTACTATTTGAGCTGGACAATGATTGGTGTTGAGCATCGGTACAACCCCATCGAAAAAGAATGCCTAGCGCTAGTGTTCGCGGTCCAAAAAATGCGACATTACCTAGTCGGTCAGACGATACATATCATTTCTCAGGTAAACCCACTGAAATTGCTCATGACAAAGCCGGGATCATTAAACGGCCGGCTCGCCAATTGGGCATTATTATTGTCTCCCTATGACATGCATTTCGTGCCTTAGAAAGCGACGAAAGGCCAAGCCATAGAAGACTTTCTCGCTGAACACCCAGTTCCAGAGAACTCCAAACGCCAAGCTGACATCCCAGATGAAACTGTAGAAGTTAATGCGGTCTCAGAAGAACAGATGTGGCAACTGTTCTTTGATGGGGCAGTAAGAAGAGTTACTGCCGGCGTGGGGGTCTTACTGGTTTCTCCCCACAAACATATAGTGTCTCAAGGATACTCGTTAACCAAGCTCTGCACAAATAATGTGGCAGAGTACAATGCTCTTATTACTGGCCTTCAGATAGCTTGGCAACTGGGGGTGAAGCATCTCGAAGCATATGGCGATTCAAAACTAGTAATTAACCAGATGACCGGGGAATATGAGGTAAAATATGAAGCCCTCATACCGTATCATCAAACAACAATGCGACTAGCAAACAAGTTCAAAGAATTTTATATTGACTATGTGCCAAGATACGAGAACACATACTTTGATATCCTTGCATCGTTGGTTGTGACTCTCGTTGTACCAAGCGGGTCAACTAAGCATGTTACCATTGGAAGTCGCAAACTCCTACACCCAAAGCATGTTACCATTGGCTGTGACTCTTGCATCGTTGGCTGCGACTCTCGCTGTACCAAGCGGGTCAATTAAGCATGTTACCATTGGAAGTCGCGAACTCCTACACCCAAAAGCAATCATGGAAGTAGATAAAGCGAACCAAATTGGAATAAAGTTTGAGCCACGAGACTAGCATTTTCCACTTGTGGACTATGCGTTGTATGGCATCCTCCCTGAGAACCCTAAAAAAGCTGCTTCCATAAGAAACAAGACAACAAAATTTTATTATAACGCCACGCTCCAGACTCTGTATCGAAAATCTCATGATGGTATCCTACTTTGTTGCTTATCAAAAAGCGAAGCTCAAGAAGTGATTAAAGAAATCCATGACAGGACCTGCGGGGCTCACCGCCTGGACCAAAACTCTGGGATCGAATTAGAAAATTGGGATACTTCTGACCCAAGATGATCACAGATGCAGTGGCATATGCAAAGCGTTGCCATGCCTGTCAGGTCCATGCTAATTTTATACACCAACCTCCAGAGTACTTGCATACATCGACTGCCAGTTGGCCGTTCGAGACTTGGGAAAATGTTGTCGGGCCAATCACTCTGCCATCCTTCAAAGGACACCGTTTCATATTGGCGATAACCGACTACTTTTCTAAATGGGCAGAAACTTTCCCCATGAGAGAAGTGAAAACAACAGATGTGGTCAAATTCATCAAACACCACGTAATTTATCGCTTCGGTGTGCCTCGACGGATCATCCACGATAATGGGCCTCAATTCATTAGTCAAGGCTTCATGAAATTTTGCGGCAAGTTCAGAATTCAAGATGTGGCTTCAACGCCTTATAATCCGACAGCCAATGGATTGCCAAAGCTTTCAATAAGACTATTGTAAAGGTTCTACAAAAGTTTGTTTCTTCGAGTCGCCGCGATTGGGATGAAAAGCTACGCCCTTTTCTTTGGTGTATAGTTGCGAAGCAATATTGCCGTTGGAAATCCAAATCCCATCCCTACGGGTAGCACTGGCTTCAAAAATGACGACTGAAGGAAAACATCAAAAATGGCTCCAAGAGTTAGAGGCCTTGGACGAAAAACGCTTGAACGCAAAGTAACAAATCGAGTTGTATCAAGTACGTATCTCGAGGGTATTTAATAAGAAAGTTAAATGAAGAACTTTCAAAAAAGGAGACTTAGTCTTAACTGTCAAAAGGCCAATGATCCTGACCCACAAGACTAAGAAAAAATTCGAACCCAAGTGGTAAGGATCTTTTGTAGTAGAAACTGTCTACTCAAATGGAGCCAATCGCATGATCAATCAAGATGGTGACAGGATGATAATGCCTATCAATGGCAAATTCTTGAAGAAATACTACATCTAGCCACCTTAAAAAAAAGGGAAGTCTAGTGAATCCAGCGCCCAATGCTGTCAGAAACAACGGGAATGAGAAATTAAAAATTTCTCGCCAACCCTATCATACTGGGAGTAAGAGTATGAAACCAGTCGCCCAATATCAAAAAGGTAAAGTAAAGAGGGAACGCTTGGCATTTATACCCAAACAAAACTCTCGACAACTCATCACACTGAGGAAAAAAGCATGGCTAGCCCAACGCAAATGGCAATTAGTAAAAGCACATCAAATCCGTTCATAACTGGGGGTTTGCTAAAATTTTCGTGATAAATCTGTCGCAATACTATCTTATAAGGATAAGTTATGACCCGATGCTCCAAAAGCAAAGGGGAGAGGAATTCAAATCCTCAATAACTCCTCATGCTGAGATAAAAATATGAACCACTGAATGCTCCAAAAGCAAAGGGGAGAAGGAACGTTTGGCATCTAAGGCCAAACAGGATCTTCGATAACACATCATGCTGAGGGGAATAGCATGACTAGCCCAATACGAACGACGATTGGTAAAGGCATGTCAAATCCGTTGATAGTTAGGGGTTTGCTAAAAATCTCGTGAACCTGTCATGTTAAGATCTTACCTCTGACAGTAAGATTTGAGCAATCATAAATAATGCAATCTATGATCCCAACATGATCACCAGCTCTGTCTGTCAGCCAGGCGAGTCATCAGCTCTGTCTGTCGGCCGGACGAGCTACCTTATCACTTAAATCCAATCACCTCGGTGTGTTTAACAGTACACCTCTGCCGAAACTTCTTGGTATGTTTTCTGAACACCTCTGCCAAGACCCCATGGGTACGTTTTCTGAACACCTCTACTCATGGTTTCTGACCCTAACATGGTCACCTCAGTACGTTTTCTGAACACCTCTACTGAGAACCCTTCAGTATGTTTAACAGTACACCTCTACCGAAACTCCTTGGTACGTTTTCTAAATACCTCCGCAAAGACCCCATGAGTACGTTTTCTGAACACCTCTGCTCATGGTTTTCTAGCCCTAACCCCGTTACCTCAGTACGTTTTTTGAACACCTCTGCCGAGACCCCATCGGCACGTTTTCTGAACACCTCTGCCCATGGTTTTCGACCCTCATCCGGTCACAATCCAACAATCTATTGAAGGATTACCTATTATGATAAGAAATAATGAGCAGACAGCCCAACGCCCTTGAGGCAAGGGGTAAGAGGTAGTTAAAATCCTCGACCGGTTTTATCATACTGGAGGTAGAAACAATCCAATGCCAAAAAAGTAAAGGGAGAAGGTAACCCATTAAACATACCAAGCAGTCTTGGTATGCTTAACATGATACCTCTGTCAAAACCCCATGAGTACGTTTTCTGAACACCTCTGCTCATGGTTCTTCAATCTCAATTCGAAGGTAATTACCGGCTCTGTCTGTCAGTTAGATAAATCATTGGCTCTGTTTGGCAACCCAAAGAAGTACCATCACAGTCAAAATACTCAACTTGTTAAAATATCTCCACACGCATAACAAGTTCTATCTCTGTGAACTCATCCACCCATTAAAAAAAATCCAAAGTATTTCAAAATTTCCGAAAGAGATAAAATTTTGAAAACTTTGGAGGGGGTCTTGTAGAACAATAAAAATAATTCGGATCTAAAATTCGAGTTCGAGTCTAAGTCCAGATCCAAAATCTGAGTTCGAATCCGAGTCCTGAGTTCGAATCCGAGTCCGAATTTAAAATTCGAGTTCGAGTCTGAGTCCAGATCCAAAATCTGAGTTCAAGTCCTAGTCCGGATCCGAAATTCGAGTCCAAATACGAATCCTAATTCAAATAATAATAATAATAATAAATTAATTAAATAAAAATAAAAAATTTGCAGCGTAGCACCCACACGAGGCTGGAAGCGAGGCTGGAAAGAAGAAGGAAAAAAAATGGCATGAACCTCACGTGCGCGAGGCTCAGGAGGCCATGAAAAAAAAATGGCATGAGCCTCGCACCCACGCGAGGCTCAAGCGAGGCTCAGGGAGTCCAACAGGAGTCCCAAAAAAACTGCATGGCATGAGCCTCGCACCCACGCGAGGCTCAGGCCGAGAAAAAGAAGAAAAAAGAAAAAGAAAAAGAAGAAGAAAAAGAAAAAAAAATAGAAATTAAAAGAAAAAATCTCTCTCTATCTACCTTTCTCTCTCATCGGTCCCGTTCGGGTGCTCGCTCGCCCCGTTCGGTCGCCCGATTTTGCACAATAAGCCCCCGACTTCATGCACACAAGATATTTTTGCTCCGTCTCCAATTATTTTGCAATTTCTAATGCTATCTAAATTTTAATTAGAATCAAATTGATCTTTTTTTGGATGAAAAATTTTAAAATAAATTTCATTGGAGTTTGGATAATTCTACAATTTTTAATCAAACTCAAATTAATTTTTGGATGAAAAATTCTAAATTAATCTCATTAGAGTTTAATAATCCTACAAATTCTAATTAAATTCTAATTTGAGTTTAATTGATTTTGGGTGCAGAAACAGGACCCGATTCAATAAATCTGGAGAAAATCAAATCAAGAAAATATTCGAATATCTCATCGAGATTACAAAGAGATTTCGATTCTATCTAAAAGGAAACCGGATCGTGTTCCTATCTACAAGAAAATCTCTCCAACAACCAGAGACCTATAAATACCCCCAAAGATAACTCAAAAAGGATGTTTGGCAAATCGATCTACGCGCGTGAGTCTCAAAGTCTTGCAACCAAAAAAGAGAAGACTTTTGGTCAGATCTCTCTCCCGCCCAAACATTCGTGCTTTCTCTAAGAATCAGCAGAAAAGAAGAACGAGCTCACCCCCAACCATCGATGTCAGATCGTCAACGGGAAAAGAACCAATCCGCATAGCTGCCTCGAATCCCACATCTTCTGTAAAAAGAGAGCGACGATTTATAAGTCCTCTCTGTCTGTTTTTATTTTTCTTTTCATTGTAATTCGAAAAAGAAGAATTTTTGATAATCTGTAATTTTTCTCTATCAATGGTAATGGAAAGATCCATCCCTGTTTCTATGAAAAATATTTTACCCTAGGGAGCTCAAGTGTCATTGACAAGAAGAAAGATGAAGAAAGATGGAGCAAAGATTGTGTATGAATTATAAAAATTGAATGTAGTGACAATTAAGAATAAATACCATTAAAACAATGACTTATTTATATGATCGGTTAAGAGGAGTAATGGTATTCTTGAGAATAGATCTTTATTCGGGATATCTTCAAATTTGATTACAATTCAACAACATTTCTAAGACTGCATTAAGAATCAGACATGATTATTATGAGTATTTAGTAATGCTATTTGGAGTAAGAAATGTACCAATCGTATTTATAAATTTGATTAACTGTGTCTTTCCTCAATCCTTGGATAAGTTTGTGGTGATATTCATTGATGATATTTTGATTTACCAAAAAGTAAAGAAGAACACTCTAACCACTTGAGGATAGTACACCAAACTCTTAGAGAATAAAAGTAATAGGAAAAATTGAGTAAATGTAAATCTTGGTTAGAAGGTTGTTTTTTGGGTCATATATTATATGAAGATGGGATGTTAGGTGATCCCATCAAAATAGAGCTGTGATGGATTGGCCGATGCTTAGTCCAGATTTATAAGTCTGAAGTTTCCTAGGGATAGCCTGATACTATAGGAGATTTATACAAGAATTTGCAAAGATTGCATCTTTCCTAACAAAGCTAACTAGAAAGGAGTAGTGTATGTCCAAATTTAGGAGTACAATAGGGCATTAAAAAGATTAAAATGAAAGTTAAAGTCAACAATTGTGTTGGCAATTCTAGACAATCTCGGAGGAATGAAAGTTTATAGTGATACATCAGATCAAGAATTAGGATGTGTTTTAACATAGAACGAAATGGTGATTAAGGGTGCTTCTAGATCATTGAGGCCTCATGGATGGAGTTACTCGACATGATCTGGAGTTGGTAACTGATGAGTATCATATATTATATTTTTTTCACCCATATTTTATCTTTTTTTGTATATAAATAATTGCTACTCAGATATTTTTAATTTATTTTTTAGGTAATCCGATTCGTATAAGGAGATGACATGAAATCAGAGCCGGATTAGAAAACAAAACCTATAAAAGAGTTCAAAGAGAGCAAAACTACAAGATTAAGATATTTCAGAGAGTCAAAATCAAATACAGTCAGAATAATCAAGAGTACAAGACATGAGACTCGTACAGATGAAAAATCAAAATTTTTCTCCATATTATTGCTGCTAAATAGTGGCATTTTGCTGCCAATTGGCGGCACAAATAGGGCTTCACATTGTGATTTTTCTTCCAGGGCTTCAATGTAATTTTGTAGTTTTTCAGTTGTATTAAAATTAGGATTTTATTTCCGAAGCCTATATATTGACCGTATCCTTATATTCTAGAATTTTATGTAGTTGATTAATCATATAGAGGAAGTAGGATGTAGTTTATACTCAGATTTTATTAATAAAATAAGGGTTTGCTAAAGAGGTGACGGCGTAATACCGTGCTCCAGAGGTACGCCATTGCTTTCAAGTCTTTATTTGCTTTTTAGATAGAGTTAATTGCTTTCTAGTATAGATTTATTTGCTTTCTAGATTAGATTTATTTACTTTCATGAATAAAAATAGGATTTTGTTAACTAGAACTATGAGTAGCTAATTTAGCTTAGCTCTAGGATGTAGATGAAAGTAGAATTCACAATGTAGTTGCTCTCTAGTATTTTCTTCCTAATTAAAATAATAAAGACATGATTTTTCTATGAAAAGATTAAAATATAAGAACTCGTAGATTAATACTTTGATAGGTTATACTTGAGTTGAGTTTCTTGATAGCCTATACTTAGTTAGGGTTTGGAGTTATTAATTTTTATCTTCTTTATCGAATTATCTAATGATTTAGTTTACTTTTATAAAAAGTTGTATCTTTGATGCGTTATATTTGCACACCACTTGATAACTCATGCTTAGGACACTTACCGACACTATACGCTTACAGTTAAATTATCACATCAAATTTTTTGCAACAGTGATCCATCTATTAAAGATCTGGAGATATTATTTACTAGGATTAAGAATAGAGATTTGCTTATCAAAAGAGTTTGAAATATATCTCACTCAAAAAGAATTGAATATGAGACAGATAAGATGATTGGAGCTAGTTGCCCACTATGACTTGGATATCAAATACCATCCAAGGAAGATTAATATAATACCAGATACATTAATTTAAAGGCCAGTTGTAGAAAGACTTAGCAAAAGGATTTGTTGATAGAAATATAGATGATGGAGTTGGAAATAGTCTTGCAAAGGAAAATGACACAACATAAAGAGATAAAGTTGTAGTCACTATTCAGCAAATTAAGGAATCACAATATGGAGACAAGAAGTTTCAGAAATTGAGAGACAAAATAAAAGAATGCAAGAAACCATAGATGAACTACATTTAGATGGAGATATTAGATTCAGGGGAGATTGTGGGTGTCTAAGAGAAGAAATAAGAAAGAATTTCGGAGGAGGCCCATAGGTTGATGTATTCTATTCATCCCGGAAATAATAAGATTTATAAGGGCATGAAGAAATTTTTTTGGTGGTCGGGCATGAAGGAGATTGTCAAGTACATGTCAAAGAGTTTCGTTTATCAGCAGATGAAGGTAGAATATCTAAGGACGGTGGGATTACTCTAGCCATTGGTGATGACATAATAGAAATAGAAACATATCCTTCTCTAAAATTTGAGCCCATATAAGATAGAAGATTAGAGGACGACGGGATTACGCTAGTCGTTAGTGATACCAGAGTGGAAATGAGAGCATCTCTTTATATGGATTTTTATATCCAAAAAATATTTATTGATAGTGGGTCCATCTAGGAGAGTAGTCCTAGATTCATTGAGAGGGATGGAGTTAAGCCCGTATAAAGATATTATCGACACCGATCTTATCCCTTGATTAGCAAGCTGGCCTATGATAAAGGTTTAATGTGGTAGAAACAATGTGGATTGATGATTCTCATGAAACACTGATTTTTGGAGTTTTTCTCCTACAAGACTTACATTAAGGTGCATTTGCCTACACCTATTGCTATGGTGATAGTGCTTAAATGGTGTGATCGGTTAGGTTGAGTTTTAACTCTTAATAAATCAACCGCATAAATTGTGAGAGTCATCATTCCGATCATAAATACTTTGGGAGACTTACCTACATGAGAGGAACTGTGAAGTTCGCGTTTGGGGAAATAGGGCCTAATCTCTAGAAATTGTCATGAATTGATATGTGAGCATGGAGCAACACTCTAAACCCGCGATCCAATCTTGCAATGTATTTATTAATATATGGTAAAGGAGCCTAATTCAAGGTGTAGTTAGTGTTGAGCAGAAGTATCAAAGGAAATGATTAGTTTCATATATTGCATATTATATCCCTCATTTTATCTACTTTTTATATATAAATAAAGCTGCTCACATATTTTTAGCTGGTTTTTTAGAGTAGGTATTATTACAGTAAGAATTATATAAAATTAGTTGAAGACCCATAAAAACTACATTCAGAAGGAGTTTAAAAGACGAAATCCATAGAATCAAGAAGTTCAGAACTACGAAGTCCAAACTCAGTCATGAATATAGGAAGATCAGAAATTGAAGAGCAAGTACTAGAAAGATAGAAGCCAGAAGTATTACTTTTGCCGCCATTTGGTAGAAAAATTACAAAATTTTCATGTTAGCTTTTTCAGGTAGACTCATATGCGGAGAAGGACTCTTTTGAGAAAAATTGACCATCGCTACTTAGAGGTCAACACCACTATTTGACAACAAAAGTAATGAGTCTCAGAGTGGTTTTGTATAATTTTGTGATTTCATATATGTAACTGGATTAGGGTTTTGAAAATCCGAGGTATATATATTGGATGCAGTTTTTGTAAAAATGAAGCTTCTTGTACTTTTTATTAATTAACAAAATTTGGATTTGGGATCTGTAGAGGGATGGTTTTCATACCAGACCTCGTCAGCCCTCAACCTCTATTCTTTGCTGAAATATTATAGGTAATATTTATTTACTTTTTAGATAATTTTATTTTCTTTCTAGAGTAGGATTTTAATTGCTTTCTAGGAATTTAGGATTTTTTTTCTATGTATTGTATAAATAAAAATATGATTTTAATAACTAGAAGCATGCATAACTAAATCTCTAGGATGTAGATAAAATTAGTTTAGTAGTTTTAATATAAATTTTTCTCATCTTCTTAAAGAAAAAAGTCATGATTTTTCTATAAATAAAATAAAGATAGACTTCATAAATCATAATTCCTTGATAGATTATTCTTAATTCATATTTTGATAATTTATACTTAGATGAGATTTGGATTTTGAATTCTTTGCTTTTATTTATAGAATTATTAATGCAATATTATTTATTTTTAAGAAAGGTGTTACTTTGATAATCTATGCTTGAATGACACTTGATATATTATACTTAAGGGCTCTTAAGTAAAATTAAATGAAAAAAATCAAATTTTTAATTATTACTTATTAAAAAGTTAGGGAGAAAGAGATAATTTATTGTTAGGATATTATTCTAATGGATTCGAAATCCTAGGCTAAATTTAGGAAATAAAAACTCTCTTTTCAAACTACAACATAATAGTTAACTAGCTAGGATAAGAGATTTAGAGAGATAGCAAAATATTCTAGAATATTGTGGGAATGACATGTTTATGCTTCTATGTACATTGTGCGCTTGCAGTTGTAGATTTCACATCAGGAAACAACATGTTTAAGATGATCATGGATTGATTGACCATGTCATCGCATTCTATTCCATTCAGAAATGGCTAGCTGATGAAATACTGGTTAGAAGATTTATGTAGGAGATGGTGAGACTACATGGAGTTCCAATAAGAATCATTTCAGATCGAGACATAAGGTTTAGATCACACTATAGGGAATCTGATTGATAGTTTGGGAGTATAATTGATATATCTTTAGCTTACTATCCACAGATAGGTGGACAAATGGAACAGATAATCAAAACACTTGAAAATATATTTATAGCCCATTTATTAGCAGATTTGGGAGGACCATCTATACCTGGTGGAGTTCTCATATAATAATAGTTATCAAGAGAACATCAAGATAACCATTTGAACCTTCATATGGTCAAAAGTGCAAGTCACTGCTATGTTGGGTGAAGTTGGAGAGAAAAGTGTTTTAGGACCGGAACATGCCATGCAAGCAATGTATTAGGTGAAAGTCATCTGAGAATAAATGGATAGCATAAACCAACAGAAGAAGCAAGCGAACTTTGAAGTTTGAAGTCGGAGACAAAGTATTTCTTAAGGTGCCACCAATGAAGAGTGTGATCAAATTTATAAAAAGAGGAAAACTCAGTTCAAGATACATAGGACCGTTTAAGTTTAGAGAAAGTACTGGAACTCTTGCCTATATACTATCATTGCCACTGGAAATAGAATTCATACATAATATTTTTCATGTATTATAATTGAGAAAGCACTTGGGGGAGAATCATGAGGTGGTTGACCTATCTGAAACAGACCTGAGATAATATTTGAAAAATGAAAAGCATCATGTGGCATTAATTTTGGTGAGAGAAAGTCTTAAAGAATAAAAATAGTACAATCAATTCTTATCTCGTGAAATGTATGATCACCAGGAGAGTCTAATTGAGAGCTTGAGAATGATGTCTGGTCGAAATATCCATATTTTGTGATAAAATATGTTAATTATATTTGATCCTGTATTTATATATACCTGTCACTATAAGAAATTGGTTTAACCTTGATAACAATTATTGTCGGGAAAAACAATAGATAGGTTAGGAATATGTATTCCTGGCAGCCATTGGTCGAGAAAGTTTTGTCGGGAAAATCATATCACTAATGTATGTATTCCCGACCAAGATTTTATGGGGATCAAAAAGAAAATCTATCAAAAATAATATTACTAATAGAATTTTTCCTACTGATTTTATTACTCATGAATAACTGTTTCTATCAAAATTTCTCTTTATCTTGAATTTTATTCCTGACAAAACATTTCAATAAATATTAGCATCTAGAATAACTATTCCTGTCAAATTTCATATGTCAAAAAAATAATATTCTTGAAAAGAATTTTCATCCATAGCTGAGAGATAACTTTTGTCTAGACTACTACTAGCGACAAAAATTTTGTCGGGAAATATAATTTTTGATGATTTTTTTTAATGCCCAATCTATATTAATTAACTATACAGAATTTTCTTTCGTACTTGTAAATTTTTTCACCAGTTCTATTTATTGTTAAAGAATTTCAATAATGGATATCATATTTTAAGATTTTATTCCTCTTTGTACATTAGAAACAACTCATTAAAATACCTATATAACAAAAATTTCAAAAGTAAATTTATGCAACTAGTTTCTAAATTAATAAAGCATTTATATATCAAAAGAAGTACTAATATATTAAGATTTTAAGCAGAAAAGATTTCATATATCTCCATCCACTAATTTAATATCCCAATCCAAAATACTTTACTGAAAAAATCTATCATACCTAAACACTAAATCCATGTCTTAAATATAATCTAATAGCATCTAAAATATTTTAAAAAAAAAAAATCTTCATCCAAGATCAACTATATCAGCATCATCCCTTACCTTCAACATTCCAACTCCAAAATTATCAACTTTCTTTAGATGATTGACATCCATAATGTACACATGATGAAAATACATTATATATAAACAAGTAATTGTGGAATTATAATAGATATAAATGACAATATATTCTAAACAAATAATGAAAGCTTTCATCAATTTCTTACTAGTTTTGAAAAACATTGCTCAAATTTCTCACGCAACTCATGAGGTAGAATAGCATGTATAACTATCTCATTTGAATGATTTGATTTTGCAATCTAATCAACACCTCCTCTGTGCCTTTTGTCTGTTTTGGTTTGACGGTTCTAATTGTATCTGTCCTTTCTGGCCTACATGCTCCTCTATCGATGAAATGCAAATCTTTTTAACATTATTTGGATTTATTTTAATTCTCAAGAATCTAAAAATAAATCAACTGCAAATTTATACATAGGCAACTAAGAGCACACTTAATATTATCAATTTCTAGAGTAACATAGATTAGCCAACTCACTTGGTCAGTGAACTTATGTTACAATAGTATTTATAAATCTAAATTACTAAAATATTCTATAATTATTTGGAAAAATGATTTTTACCTAGAATTTTTCTTTACAATTTAATCCTACATGGATTCTCGGTGACGTTTCACGTAAGCAAGAAGAAGTTTACACCCAAAAATTGTAGATTTCCTTCCATTGCTAATTTTGATTTTAAATACAACAATAAAAAGAAATTACAGAAGAAAATTTGATATTACAAAAATAGGAAACGATTAATTTCAATTCCCCTCATAATTTTTGTGGGTTTTGATAATAGTGGAGCCTCACTAATCCACTTCGTTGACGGTCCGAACTGGAACTCGCTTTTCTCCAAGCTATGTTGGAAAGAAGACGATCGCCCTGAGATTTCTCCTTTCTCTAGAAAACTCTGCTCTCTGATTCTTTTCTTTTTCTTTTCTTTTTAAAACGGGTGTACAATTTTTTTTTTTTTTGGTTATCTCCTTCTTTTCTTTTTCTATTCTTATTTTTTTTTTGTATCTACATAACCCCCTCCAAAATTTTCAAAATTTCGTCGTTGATTTGTAATGAATTTCGAAACACTTTGGAGTCTTTCAATTTTAGCTCTGTAGTCTTCATTCCGTAGAGCTATTTTTATGGTGTACTATGAACCATCTTCTAAAATTGCTATTTTCCAGTTGTTGGAGGTGTTGGATGTGTACTGTTGAATCTTTGTATAATTTGTCAAATCTGATTGACAAATTTTTTTGATCTTCATGAGTTACTATTGAACCTCTTCGAAGTATCAAAAATTGCTTATAGTAAATTTTTTCTCGATACTAGTTATGGTACTTGTGTTGCCCAACCAATCTTCAATTTGTAGCTTTACTTCCAAAAAATTTATTATCTGCAGTCTGAGACATTTTTAATGTCTGTTCAGAGGCTAAAAACATGACAGACAAAGTGACAAATTTGATAGGCAGAGATAATTTTTAACGTGTCTTATGGATGATGAGCAGATGTATAATTTTAACGTGCTCTATATATGATAAGCAGAGGTATGATATTAACATGCTCATTAGATGACAAGCAAAGGTATAATATTAACATGCTCATTAGATGATAAGCAGAGATATGATATTAACATGCTCATTAGATGACAAGCAAATGTATGATGATAATGTGCTTATTAGATGACAAGTAGATGTATGATTTTAACGTGCTTATCGGGATCCTAACCATTCAGTGACATCTAGTATAACGGATTAGAAAAAAATAGAGGTATCATTAAACATGCCTTATGGTTCATTCTATTCAGAAGTTTAGAACTTGATAGTAACGAACGATTAAACAGTGGTAGGATTTAACTTGTTTAATCTACCATTCAGTAACATCTAGTATAACAGGATTTTTATGAGGACAGTGGTATCACTAAAATATCTCAAATCTCGACATATTCATAGAATCTGGTTATGATAGGAATGAACTGACTAAATAGAGGTGACTGTTAACGTGTTTAGATTTGAAATCTGACTATTAGAGGTAACTGTTAATTTGATAGGGAGACGACGTTTGTCAGACGTAATTTTTTAACTTAACAATTCAAAAATAATTTCATCAGAGATTATAATGTTGGACTTGATGAAGTATGAGTTTGTCTTTTCTGTTAGATGTGAAAACTTAACGTGACTAGAGATTTGATTGGATTTGATTTCATAAAGAAAATTGATTCGATTTTGTATCATGGTGTCAGAATTATGATTTTAACATGACAAATATTTTAGAGGGTCACTGGCTCTACTGAAGAAAAGTGATAAGAAAAGTTTTACTATCAGAGGTGAAATCTTAATGTGACAGAAGATTTGATCTCATTAGGGTTTTTAGCAAACCCCCAGTTATCAACGGATTTAATTTACCTTTACCAACTACCATTTAAATTGGGCTAGCCATGTTATTTCACTCAGCATGATAAGTTATCGAAGATTTCGTTTGGGCTTGCATGGCAAATTTTTCCTCTTCCCTTTACTTTAGTAACTTTTGGCAGTGATGTATCCTTATAATCAAATAAGAATACTATTGTAATAGATTTGTATGGAGTTTTTAGCAAACTCCCAACTATTAACAGATTTGATTTACTTTTACCAACTATCATTGAGTTGGGCTAGCCATGCTTTTCCCCTCAGCATGGTAAGTTGTCGAGAATTTCGTTTGGGTTTATGTGCCAAAATTTTTCTCTTCCCTTTACTTTAGCAGTTTCGAACAGTTCAAGCTTTTACCCCTTGCATGATGGGTTGGAGAGAAACTTGTTCTCTTCCCATTGCCTTGACAGTATTGGGTAATTCATGCTTTTATCCCTAGCATGATGGGTTGGCGAGAAACTTGTTATCTTTCTGTTGCGTTAGTAACATTGGATAGTTTATGATTTGGCCCCCAGTATGATGGGATTGGTGAGAAATTTATTCTCTTCCGGTTATCTTAATGGTGTTGGGCAATTCATACTTTGACTCCACCATGATAGGGTTGGCGAGAAACATGTTCTCTTTCCGTTGTCGTGACGGCATTGGATAATTCATGCTTTTACCCCCAGTATGACAAGATTGGCGAGAAACTTATTCTCTTTCCGTTGCCTTGATAACATTGGATAATTCATGCTTTTACCCACAACATGATGGGTTTGCGAAAAACTTGTTCTCTTCTCGTTGCTTTGATAGTGTTGGGTAATTCATGCTTTTACTCTTGGCATGATGGGTTTGCGAGAAATTTATTCTCTTTCTATTGTCTTGATGACGTTGGGCAATTTATACTTTTACCCCTAGCATGATAGAGTTAATAAGGACTTTGTTTGGACTTACATGTCAAACTTTTCCTCTATCTTTAGTCATAGAGATGCAGGATTCATTTCCATTTGGTACCCCTAGTTGGGGCATGAAGTTGTAGCGGCGAGCCAGCATTTCTTCATTTACTGCCTCGAAGAAGAGGTCAGATGACTTTATTCATTTAAGAATAAAATTTCTTCAGAATTTTTTTATTAATTGGCATCATCATCCGGTCACCGTGTTGATTGATCAACTAGTATACTCCATTTGAGTAAACTGTCTCTACTACAAATGGGCCCTCCCATTTTGGCTAGAATTTCCCATTAGTTTTATACGTCAGAATCATTGGTCACCTGACTGCTAAGACCAAGTTTCTGACTTTGAAAGTTCGTTCTTTTACTTTCTTGTTGAAGACTTGGGATATTCGTGCTTGATAGAGCTCTATTTGTTGTTGAGCTTTTACTCACTTTTCCTCCAACGCTTTTAATTCCCGAAGTTGTTGTCTATGTTTTTCTTAGATGGTCATTCTTGTAGCTAATGTCATCCGAAGAGAAGGAATTTGAATTTTCAAAGGTAGCACGACCTCACAACCATATACCAAAGAAAATGGTGTGACTTTTATCAGCGTTCTTACCATTATGCGATAAGCCTACAGACAATCTTCCAATTTCTCATCCTAATCACGCTGACTTATTGTGACAAATTTGTGCAAAAGCTTCATGATAGTTTTGTTGAATATCTCTGCTTGGCCATTAGCGGCCGGGTTATATGGAGATAAAAACACACCCTGTATTCTGAATTTGTCACAGAATTTGATATAGGCCTTGCTAGTGAACTGAACGCCGTTGTCGCTGATGATCCATCTAGGAACACCAAAGCGATAGATGACATAGTATTTGATAAAATTGACCACATCATTTGCTTTTACTTCTTTTAAAGGGATAGCTTTTACCCATTTTGAGAAGTAATCGGTTATAACTAATATGAACTGATGTCCACAAGAAGATAGTGGAGTGGTGGAGCCAATAATATCCATGCCCATGTCTCGAATGGCCACGTAATCGTGGTTGGATGTAGATACTCTGTAGCCTGATGTATATAGTTCGCATGCACTTGGCAGGCATGGCACTTCTTTGCATATATCACGACGTCTACCATCATCGTTGTCCAATAGAAACCTATTCTTTTTACTCGGCCTCCCAATTTAGTTCCCGGTTGTTGAGTACCGCATGCTTCGTTATGTGCTTTGTTGAGCACTTCTTGTGCTTCTTATTTTCAAGGTACATCTTGATTTGATTGTACCCAGATAATCCGTCCATAAAAGACATCCTTTTGAATCTGCAGGTATTGTCAATCATGACATCCGTCCATTATTGGAAGCGGAAATCTATCTTTAGGGCATGCCGCATTCAGACTTCGAAACTCAATACAAATTCAGATCTTTCTATTTTTCATGGGAACATGAACAATATTTTCTACCCAATCAGGATGTTATTCTTCTCAGATGAAGCTTGATTGTATAAATTTCTTAACTTCATCCCTGATTGGCTCCATTAGTTCTGGACAGAGTCTTCTTTGATGTTGCTTTATTGGTTTTGCATTCGGCTTAATATTTAGCTAATTCAAAACAAATTGAGGATCTAAGTCTGGCATGTCTTCGTAATTCCAGACAAAGACGTCGATATATTCTCAGATGAGAGTCATAAGATCTTCTCTTTTATCGGAAGACAAACTCTTACTTATGAATATGAACTTGGGATTGGTTTCATCACCCATGTTCACCCAAACCACCTTGTCTTTAGTAGGTAGTTCGCGTTATTCAAAGTGTATGCTCCATTGAGCATCAAAATATTTGACTAACGCTTCATCTTAAGGAGTTAGTTCATCAATTTCGTCTAGATTTAGGCTGGCAGATTTCATATTTGAGGTCAGCTCGTTGGATAGTACCCTCAGACTGATGTCTGAGTCCCCGTTGGAGTTTTCTGCATTTTGCTAGATCTCATCCTTTATAAATGGAGTAGGTGTCGTGACATATCGCAACCCCTTGTCGGTTCTGTGATGATAATCTGATTATTTTCCTTCGGACACGAATGAGCAGAGCATGTTTTGACACTCTTTGCCACGTGTAGTGCTCCTCGGGCACCGGGGGTGCACGGGCACGGGCGTGCGCACAGTGCTCTGCAGGCGCACTCCATGGGCGCGAGCGCACACGTAGCGCCCCATGGGCGCAGGCATTGCAGCGCGTAGAAATTTAAACTTGGCATTTGATGCAGTCATACCTCATTTTCTCTATCATTCAGAATGATTTTGGTCAGTAATGATAAAACTAAGGAGTTTTTTTAATCTTCATCTTCAGCATCATCGAATAAGGTTGCACATGGTCGAACCCTTCCAAAGTGAATTGGGTTTTGATCGACCCAGTGAGCAGGCATGATGTGTTTGTTAATCATGACAAGCACTGGTAGGATAACTGCAACTGATATCAACATGTCTGCATAATATTCTTATGATGCAGAACATGAATGCCCATTGATTTGATATCTGTTTGGTATTAGAATCTCGAATCATAATACTTGACTTTGTCTTTCTTGAGCTGGTCGAGATTGAGCTTAGAGTGATTTAAATCTCAAGCTATTTGACCATCAATTTGATGAGTTGGAGGTGACAAGGGAATTATGCCCCCACCTAGGCAACCGAAGCATCAAGAATATCATCGTGGATTCCATTTGTATTTCCACAATAGTTTTAAAAAGAATGTGAGCATCATTTTTGTGATGCAGATACGACGATTGTGAGTCTCACATGAAACTTTAGCTTTTCAGAGTGTCATGACAAATCTCGCACGGAAGCTGAAATATGCGAGTGTCATTTTGAACTCTGTATTGAGGTTGAAGAGCGCTTTGTGAAAGTTGGAATTGCTTGAGTTGTATTTCTTCATCTTCTAGATGGATAGCAAGATGCGCATCTTGCTCAGATGAGTAAGAATATTTTCAACCATAAAGTCGTAAAGTCTTAACTAGATTTTAGTTTAGTTGAACTTGCTAGAGATCTCATGCCAAGATTGATGTTTATGTCGGAATAGAGCTCTGTTGGCTGGGTTGATTGCCATGCTGCAAGCTTCATAATGATATGAGGAAATGGAGAAGCCTTGAGAACTTCGTAGATCTCATTCATCACCCCTAATTGAATCAATTCTTAATACAAAGGAAAGAATCAATTTTTTGGTGATTTGCTAAGTCTGTATTAGGCTGAAGTGTCTTTAGAGACTAGAAAGAGAGCTGTCCATTTTTATTTTTGAACTATCCAGATGTTATTACAGTTTGCCATATTGGCTATTGCTTAGATAATTGATATAACCTCATATGGTGGAACCGAATCCAATATTGCTTTGGATGATTTTGTTCACTTTCCTTATACATGAGAGCTTCTTTAGGATTGCATTGTGAAGTAGAGTCTGACCGAAAAATATAACTTTGATCCGCATGTTGGCTTTGTAACAAATATGAGCTATCTTGAATTACGGACACAGGCCCTTCCCTTAGGTGGGTCATGCGAAAGCATGAGCGTTACTAAAACATCAGCCCTACTCCTTGGGTGGGCCGTGCAAAATTTCTCGGATTGCATGATATAAGAATCAAATACTGAGTGATTTATACAAGGTTGAGCCACTTGTCTGCTTCGGTTCACATGGGTTTAGCCTCTCATCTGATTTAGTTAAGATTGGACTAAACCTTATGCATGATCTGATTCACACCAGGCTAAACCTCGCATCTGATTGCTTGAGTTGCATAACCAATGCGGGCTTCACAAGTTATGAGTGTTCTTTGAGGGTCTCGAGTCCGTTGTTGGGTTCAACTTGAGTTTGAGTTTAACCCAATTTCTGTTACTCGAATAGTGAGAGTATCATCGTACACTATGAGTTTTAAATTCTCAATAGAGAGAATTTGGTTGGATTTATCCTCAATTGATGTTTATTCTAGACATATTTCCTGATCTTAAAGATAACATTTCTCATACCAAAGCATCCTTCACTTCTTTGGATGCATTTGAATTTGTATATAATATTTGAGTTTGATATTTTGACCATAATTTTTTTTGAAACCTCTTAAGTATTGGATAAATATAACTAATCCAACATAGATAAATATTCCCCTTCGAATCATGTTGAGTGAGTTACACGGTGTCGTGCTCCATGCACCCATCAGGACAGCACCCCCGCTCAAAACTAGAGATATCTACGCGCGTGGAGAGATCAGCGTGCGAACAGATCCATGCGTGGACGCGCACAAAGATCCTCGCGCGGGCACACTGAGAGGTCCGCATGCGCTGGCAGGCACTCCCCCCTATGCGCGCAAGCGCACGGGTGCACCCCTGCATGTGCTCTTTTATTTTTTTTGCGTGCGCCTACGGGCGTACAGAGGCTGCGGATTCTTTGTGTAGAGTGTTTCCGACTGTAATGGTTAATTAACACCTCTTTTGTAATATTGAGGCATGTCCGTTGGGCCTTGTGTCTCCTCTGACAGTCTTAATTTCTCTTTGTGACCGCATTAAACATGAGTTTGGATTGAGGGTAGGCAATGACGTTGTATCCTTATTTAGAGACGATAACGCCTTTTTTTTCCTCCGCGCGCATTGCACCCTCCATGGTCGTGCCTTTGGGGAAGTGTAGGAGTTGCGGTTTCTCTGTGTGGAGTTTTTTTTCTCCGACTGTAATTTGTCAATGAGCGCCTCTTTTGTAATTTTGAGGCGAGCCCGTCGGGCTTTGCGTTTTCTTTGGTGATCCTGGTTTCTTTTTTTGCGACCGTGTTAAAGTTGAGCTTGGCTTAAGGATAGGCAATGATGTCGTATCCTTATTCAGAGGCGATGATGCCTTATTTTTATTGACAGACGATCTTATCAGTTTTAATGGGCGATGATGCATCATATATTTTGACAGGCAATGAATAGTGGGCGATGACGCCTCACTTTTCTGAACTATTACCCGACAGTGACGCCTAGGCTTCGAGCCAGAGGAGTTTGAAGAGAGGTACCTCATACCTTTGCTAGTCGACTTCAACGATCAAGGTCTCAATGACCGATCCGATAAATTCTCAACGACTGATTCGATGGGTCTCCGGTCGGACTATGCCACCATGTTCTCTATTTTGAACAGAGAGGCATCCACTGTGGTCGTCAATTCTTATATACCCGAAAATTGTAGATTTTCTTATATTGCTAATTTTGATTTTAAATACAACAATAAAAAATTATAGAAGAAAATTCAAGATTGTAAGAGTAAGAAACGATTAATTTTGATTCCCCTTTTAATTTTTGTGGATTCTAGTAGCGGTGGAGCCTCACTAATGCAGTCCGTTGGCGATCCGAACTTGAACTCCCTTTTCTCCAAGCTCTGTTGGGAAGAAGGCAATCACTCTGAGATTTCTCTTTTCTCTGGAAAACTCCGCTATATGGGAAAAAAAAATTCGTTATCTCCTTCTTTTCTTTTTCTTTTCTTCTTTTTTTTTTTTCCTTGTGTCTACAAGAAGCAATCATGCTCAGGGAGAATGTACCTGAACAAGAAAAATTAAAAGAGATAGAATCTAAGATTTATTGTATTTCACTTTAAAAAAAGAACAATTATAATGGAGAAATGAATTAGTTAACTGTATAAATTAAAATTAAAAGTATTAGTTTATAAATTTAATGCATCTGCAACTAAAAGAATATTCTGTTTTCTTTCTTTTTTTAGCAACTAAAAAATTATCTCTTTCTAAATTAACTAAAGAAAATAAGAAGAGAAGGGAAAAAAAAAAGGAGAATAATTAACTATCAATGGTGAATTAATTAGGATGTAACTTATAGAACATAAAATCAAAACACTTCAAATAAAAAGCAATTTTCTTCACTAAATTCTATAAGTAAAGGATCTACTAAAAAACATAATACATAATTTCCAGTGAATTTGGAAGTATATATGAACTATTTCACTAGGATTAATCATTTTCTTTTTAAAAGGTTTATTGGTTCTATTTTTAGATAGAAAGACAAAACTAATACTTGAGTATAATCATGAGTTATTTTGAGTCAAAAATTTTTGGATCAGTAGGTTTTTTTTTTTTATAATTCTAATGAGTACTCTTTTGAAATATTGGATTGCTATAATTCGAAAGCACCGAAAATAAATATTTTTTGTTGAACTAATAATTAGGTTCTCTCACCTATGACTTTTAAATTGGTTGTCTCAAATAATTATTATCATGTTGCTAATTGTGGCTATAACTTTTTATTTCCCCGCAAAAAATTATAAGAGCTCACAACTAGAAATTAGATTATACAAAACTTGCCCGAGGAAAATGATAGGAAAAAAAAAACCAATAAACATTGTTGGTACATCACCGCACTTAAAAAATACGAACAAAATAATAATATTTAAGAAAGTTAAATGGATCATAAACCCTAAATTGAACCGTCTATTGAAATAAAATCAAAATCTCAACTGATTCCAAAACGATATCAAATAGAGATGAGGAATAAGATCAGATAATGATCAAGAGAAGTACCTCAGGAATGTAGATTAGATTGGAGACGATGAACTCCTCAACATTCCCATCGGTATAAGGGACTTCTTCTATCAAGTCTTTAGGTAGGCGCGAAAAGAAAATGGTCTTGAGATTGAGATGATAGTGCGATAAAAAAAAAAATTGGTATTGAGATTGCGCTAAAAAAATTTTAGTGTTGAGATCGAGTCCCATGATTAGATTAGTTAGGAATGCCAGAACAGAGCTATAGTAGAAAAAAGTTTTTCTGGTTTCTAAAAAATTATCTAAATTCTTTTAACTAGATTAATTTTAATATAATAAAATCTCAGCCATCCAAGTAATTGAATCAAGATTAAATATAATTTTGTTACGTATGGTCTCTAAATTGATTTAAAACAATTTTGACTATCCAAATATTTTAGTCAAAATTAATTGTACTTTTTCCACGATCATTAAAAATCATTCAAGAACACTATAATTTTCAGAGAAAATCAACAACTAATGTCTTCTTGCTAGATTATATTGTTTTCTCACCTATTTTTTTTTTTAAATTCTGTCCACCTAATAAAAAATTTCGTCCTTAAAATTCTAATTTAATACTCCAAATTTATAGTTATCTATATTTTTTCTTTGAAATTAATTGTGACAAATTAGGGTTACTACTGTGATCATTTCATAAATAATTCAACTGATTTGCATAGACTTCTCCCTCTGCATGCTAGGCTTATTGGGGAGAAACGTCATGCCCATCTAGGAGCATGATGGGTTTCAAATACAAACCTGATAACCAATCTAACTCAAAAACTTAAACTAGTAGGTAGAGACTACAACACTGTATTTAAATCCATAGACTTTTTTGTCATATTCAATGTGGGACTATACTCACATATGTACTCCTAACAATCTCCCCGATATGGGACTATACTCACATATGAACTCCTAACAATTTTTTCCTTCAGTGAGTATACCGCAATCATTTATGGAAAATATCATCTGTAGGATCATCATCTATGGGAAACACCATCTGTAAGATCTCAAATTTGGTCTAAGCCATCCACAATCATCGATGGAAAATACCATATGTAGGATCATCATTTATGAGAACCACCATCCGTACTTAATCATCCGCAATTATCTATGGGAAATACCAATCGTAAGATCATCATCTACAAGAACTACTATCTATAGGATCTTAATTTTGGTCTAAACCATTCACATAGTGCACTGTGAGAAACCAGACCTAAAATTACTTGCGCCATTTGACCATTTCAGGCTTCATACCGGCTTTATTCTCCCATGGGCCACAAACTGGACCCTTGACCTGACGATAACCTGGCCCGAAGCTATGCTCTGATACCAGTTGTTAGGGAGAAACATCGAGCCCACCCTGGAGCATAACGGGTTTCAAACACAAAACTGAGAACCAATCTGACCCAAAAGTTTAAACTAGTAAACCGATGTTCAATTCAATATTTAAACCCATAAACTTTCTTTGCTATATTTGATGTGTGACTATACTCACATATGAACTCCTAACAAGGCTTTAGAGAAGGGGTTAACGTGATTCATGCTAGATGATGATCGGAACGCATGATCAAATTAATCAAGACGATCATATCGATTTCCGTGAATTTGTCAAGTTTATGGAAAGTTGCCTTTGCTGATTTTTTTTTTTAATTGTAAGAGTTTTAAAAACTCAGTATTCATTCATTCTTTTTTTTTTTTTTTTTTTTTTTTTGTCATGAAAGCTATAGACAAGAGAGCGTCACCTTCAAGGAAATAAATAACAGACAAAATATGTCAGTTACTAACTATAAATTAAAACGCAACTAGCTTGCTATCGGGATCACATGAAACCAAATGCACCTTGGGGAGCCTTAAGAATATTCTTAAGAATATTCTTCAAGTGACACCATTTGGAGGTCACATCATGCAGACCAAGCTTGAAAATTCAAATCATAACACATTTCTCGAGTTCATGCATCTTGGTGTGTATCTTTCTAGAGAACCGCTTCCCCTTTAGGCTGTGTTTGGATTGAGGGAAAATGAAAGGAAAGAAAAGAAAAAGAAATAGAAAGTTGCTTTCTAATATTTGGTTAGAGGGAAAATTAGAGAGAAAATAAAAGGAAAAGAAAGTGAGAGAAAATGTATTAAGTTTTTTTTCTTTTTCATTTTTTTTCTCAAATCCAAGAGAAAATAAAAGAAAAGGAAAGTTGAGAGGAAAAAAAAACAGAGAGAGAAATTTTTGCATAAATTTTCTTGTAATTTTAGTCCCAAGATATTTTTAATTTTTATGAAGTTTGGACTATTTGGTTATTATATGCTTAATTATTTAAAAATTAAAAATTATATCAATAATATGTAAATTAATATTAAAATTCTTTATAGTTTAATTAGAATTATATTTTTCTTTTAATTTTCTATTGAGCAACCAAACATAAGAAACAACTTTCTTCTAAAATTTCCTTAAATTTTCTTCTTTATTTTCTTTCTAACAAAACATAAAAAAGAAAACCAATTTTCATATCATTTTCTTTCTTTTTCTCTTTTCCTTTCCTTTTCTTTTCTTTTCCTTCATTTTCTTGCAATCCAAACACAGCCTTAATGATCCTCACTATGAAAGTATATCAGGGATTATCATTCCCCTGATCGATGGAGGTATAGCAGTATTATTAATGTGCTTCATTTCGGATGCGGTGGTTTTTTTAAAATGAAACGTGTTAGTAAAATTGAGTATAGTTCACTTAAAATCGAAATAATTGAACGGTACAATCCAAATAAGTAAAATCGAATCGAATCGAAATAATTAACAGTTTTCGATTTGAGTTTTGAAACTTGAAACCACACTGAACCCAATTTATTGCATCCTGCGTGCACGAAGTATGCGCCACATGCAACCAAGAGTTGCGTTGCATGTGCTCGGAGTTGCACTACATATGCCCAAGTATTGCACTGCACTCGCACAGGAGATGCACCGCGCACACCAGCGTGTCGCTCTTGGTGCAACCCAGATTTTTGTCGTCCGTGCTAGGACAGTGCCCCATGCACGCGAGACTTGTGTACGATCTGTAAATTGGGGCTGTTATGGCCCAAGCCCATCTTAAACATACACTAACCCAACCAGCTATTATGCATATGGAGAACAAAAGAATTAGCAATCAAGCCCACAAGGAGTCCATTATCCGCCCCAATAAGAGGTCCAAGTACACCAATGGTTATGCGTCCTGCTATATTTAACTAAACTATCTTCTAGAATATTATCTAACATTATAAATCTCTTTCTCCCAATTATTACTATTATAACTTGGTGACTTAAGCATTGGAGGATATTTGGTCAAGGCCCAGACTCGACCTGGACAGGTAGAAACTAGGGTTATGCAGCGTCAATCTACTTTTCTCATTATTCAATCAGCTAAAATTTCTATGCTTTATTTACAGAAGCATTAAACTAATTTAAACCGTCGATCTTTTAAAGAATCACGAAGGTTTTGTTAAGACAAAACATTTCTGAAAATTATGATTTCACTTAAAAGATTATATATGTAAGTTCTAGTTGAGGCTTCGAAAACCTTGTATATATATTTCGGCATCCAAGCGAGGCATGGTTTCACTTTTTATGGTTTTGAGCAACTTGCCGAATGAAACATTGGTTTCATGAGTTAAAACTATATCGTCAAACTAGACAGTAAATCTTAACAAGACACTGGAAAAAAGCGTTCTGAATGGGTTTACCAATTGAAATTAGCTGGGTCTTTAGGTTTTCTTAGTAGATATTTTGCAAGAAATGTCGTAATCAAATAATGAATCCAGGACTTGATAAGCTAGTTCACGGTTGATTTATGTTCACCGTTACCCCAACGTTGATACTCCTGAAGATGTATATTTGGAACTTGCAACTGTATCCAACCCAGCTACATGCAGTCCTATGTGCAAGGAGAGCCGTCCATTTGATTCAAGAAAATTTGTTCAAGACTGGCAAGCTGGTAGCACTAGCTCGCTGGCTAGGTGACGGTGTGAATAAGAAGTAGACAAAATCAAATTTGAAGCTCTAGAATCTCTGGGGCCCTACCAGCTAGCTGGTATGCATTACCCTGCATGTGAGAAAAAATGAAGAAGAAGGTATTTCATACCAAGGACTAGAAATGATCTCGTCTCTCTCAACGAAAAGGTGTGAACGATCTATTATTGGCTTAACCTAATAGATCTTTTGAGGCATGATGAAAACGGACTAGGGTTTAGGAATTTGGAAATTTAGAATTTTCAGATAGATTTGGAGAAGAACAAAGGGGTTCGGAAATCCACACAGGCAAACCCATACATACTCTCAACGAATCCACGATGAGAGATTTTTTTTTTTCTCAAAATTCAATTTTTATTCAATATTGAATTGTCTTCAAAATACTAGATACAGAGTTTATTTATAGAAAAACTCTAACAAACACAATACTAATAGAATCCAAAATCATATCAAATCCAACAAATAAAATCCTACTAAAATCTAAAATTCTATCAAATCCAACAAATAAAATGCTAATAGAATCCAAAATCCTATCAAATTTGATTAGAATCAAATCCTACAAATCACTTCATATCAAATCCGATCTCCATCAACTTTTTCCAGTTTCGAATCATTCATCTTCGATGAATGTGGAAATAATACATACTAAACATATTCGAATTGAACTGATCAGTATCCACAAAACATCCCAATTGAGTTATGGTGGTGGTTGAGGAACCGTAACTTGCGCATCATATCTGAACTAAGGCGGTGGAGCTGGAACTGACTTCTGCAATAAATCTGATAAAAGAAGAATCTAATAAGTTACTTTCTGAATCGGGTTTGCCATTCAACAGATCAAATATTTCATATGAATCTGTCAAAATCTGTCAAAATTTGCAATAAATCTGTCAAAATTTCATCACTTTGCATCATGTCATTCACTTTTACTGTATGTTGTGTGGTAGCTCTATTTGTGGTATTGGAAAAACTAAATAATAATGTATATATTTACAATTTCAATAGATGATGACTTTGAAATTATATATGTTATCTCGCTTCGGACTTGAAGTTCCAGTATTTCTTGTACATCTTCAACTGATTTGTAAGTACTATCGGTAAATACGAATTGTCGGCGAAATTTATTATGAAATTTTAACAGGAGATTTTTCAAAGAAACTACAGGTTTCATGAACATATCATGTAGAAGAGTAAGAGGTATTTCTGTTGGTTTGTCTTCATAAACATGATCATCAGGTGTATCTTTATGCAGCTGAAATTTCGCAGTTGGTTTCATTGAGAGATCGTCAGAAATCTGAAAGTTTGAATTTTCAACTTCTATAGATGGAAATGAATTTCCATTTGGCACTAATAGTGACTCATCATGAACTTCTGTACTCGGTGTAGACTGCAAAATATATTTACTATCAGAATTTTGAATATCTGTTTCAACCTTATTGGCGATGCTATCATCGTTAACTATTTGATTTCTTTTATTTCTTTATTCATTGTACTTCCGAAGACATGGTTGTTTAAATCTTTTGCAAATCCTGATAAGTATTCGTTTGTATTTTTCAAGCTTATCAATCAATTGCATTTTTCAAGTTCATCAATTACACATTGAAGTTTTCCATCATCAATCATTGTTTTGGATCTAGACAAAAGAAACTGGTGAGATGATAATAAATTTATAAGACGGTGTTGAGTATATTGATTACGAAGTAGATGTTGTTAGGGAGAACGTTGGGTCCAACAGGGAGCATGATGGGCCTAAATATAAAACTGAGAACCAGTTGACTTTTGGCTTAAACAAAAAACTGAGAACCATTTTGATCCAAAATCTTAAGCCATTAGGTCAAGACTCCAATTTTGTATTTAAACCCATAAACTTTCTTTGTCATATCCGATGTGGGACTATACTCACATATGAACTAACTTAACAGATGTTGCAAAATATCCCAATCACATATTGAAGTTCTATTGTTTAATTAAAAAACAAAAAAGTATAAAAAATAAAAACTATTCTATTTCACTATGTATTCACTTAACCTAACATTTCAATGCTGAGGAGATTAATGGTGATATCGAATGGACAAAATTAATTAACTTTTTTTATTTTCTTTATAGTTTTTTTTATTTATTTTCATCTATTGTTGTCCGTACATTTTGCATGTAGAGCTTAGTCAATTTAAAGAATATTGATGAGGGAAATTTATTTTCCATGAGAAATCCTAGCGATGTGATGTACTCCAAGTATTTTCGGGAGTGATTTGTGTGAAGTAGTTGCGTGATTCGTTTTGGTGTAAATCTATCTTTTCGTTATTTTATCAACCCTAACCTTATTCCACCAAATCCACCAAATTTTTCCACAACAAACTTCATCTTGTTTGAACGTATGGGAAGACTGGCTTATTTCTCTGCCTGGAGGGGATTCAGGTGCATTTATGATGTGGAAGTTTACTCAATTAGTCCTCATATATACGAGTTGGGAAATATATAAGAATAGGAATAAACTTCTATTTGAGTTTTGAGCCCTTTCGGTCTTTCGGTCGGAGAGAATAGCTCGTACAGCAGTTACTATAATTAAGGACTATTCAAAAGGGAGCTCACAATTTCACCATCTACGATTGCTTTCTTTCTGGAATTCGTGGGGGCTTAGAAGAATTATTCCTAAGCCACCATGTGCCTGCTATGATAAGCATCAAATAGAAAGAAAGGGATAAGAGAAATCAATTTTTTTTTTTTTTTTCTCTCTCTAATCCTTGTAATGTTTTTCATCATTTTAATTTTGCAAATGATTTTATTAAGCAATTTTCGTTCTATTAGAAATACTAGTTTTATTAAAACTCCGAGTTATTGTAGTATTTTAATTGTAATGTTCAATTTTCTATTTTAATTGTAATATTCAATTTTCTATTCCATTTACAAATCTCATTTGACACCTACATGATGGATTTTTTTTAATGACCTGATTCTCTCAACTGTTTGAAACTGATGGGAGGTCTGTCTAAGACGCAACTACGTACGTACGGGTCATACATGGACGTCGCTGTCCTAGGCTCCATCTCAATGCCAAGACTAACGCTTGTTAATTAAGGAGGATGCGTCAGCATCAGCCGTTGGTGGTTGCTAGACATGACCGGCGTTGAGGGAGATTAAGGCCTTGGCACCTCTGCATTATATCCTGGCCCATAGATTTCGGAGCTGCGCAGGATCTCAGGTCTCTTTCTTCTGGCCAAGGAGCACATAGCTCTAGCAACAGCTACTCTCTTCACTAGCAGTCTCCATGTTGCATCGTCCCCTTTCGGATCCATTTGCACCCTCAATTTGAATTGCCTATTCAGACAAAATAAGAGAAAAACAGTCAAAAGCCAGCTCAAGTAAATAATTTTCTTTCTAATTAAAATCTGATCAGATTGAACTCATAATTCCTTGAAAAAATTAAATTGTATACTCACTTGCACAGAGGCACTCTGCAGGATTCGGTGCGATGGCACAGCGAAGAATGCAGGCGAAAGAGCTGCCGCATTCTCTTACACTGTGTGCAAGCGCGTCCAGCAGGGATGTCCTTCCTGGTGCTGCAGGAGGCGAAGTGACGGATGAGGAGCTGCAGCCCCTCGCAGGTCCGAAACTTGGTGCACGGCCCCTTGCTCCTGCTCGGCGGCGCCCTGTCGTGGGGCCCCACATCCGTGCAGCCCTCGATGCAGATGTGCTCCAGGCACTCCATGGCCTCGCTCAGCTGCCTGTACATCTCCTGCTCCGATCTCTCACGCCTCCATCTATTTTCCCTCTGCTCAGTTTCCTGGAGGAGCCGCAGGATCTGGAGCTCCAGCCGGGGATCATTCTTCTGCACGAACCGCCAGGCGTCGGACATCAGAACGGAGCTGAAATCCTTGGACATCAACCTCAGGCATGTCTGGTAGAGCCTCGGCGCGTCGCACAGTCTGGCAATCTGAAGCACGTCTATCGCAGAAGGGAGCTTCAGATGCCTCCCAACCTCGATCTCGCACTCTCTCTTCAACCAGGCAATCCTGTACTTGTGTGACAGCACCAGCAGCAGCACACCGTACTTCTCCATGGCTTCTTTCCCCTCCGCCGATGATAAGGCCGTACTGCAGAACCCAAAGTCCGATTTAAAAAAAAAAAAAAAAAGAACAAGCTAAAAAAAAAATTATTGAGTTCCCAACATTTTGGAGGCAAGAAGAATAATAATGACGATAAGGTGAGGTACCTGGAAGAGTAGATGAAGTACAGAAACGCAAAAACAGCACCGGAAGGAACGCCAAGAATCTGTATCACCCTCTCCGAATTCCAATTCTTTCGTGGCTCATACACCATGCTTTCCAGCACCGGTGACGCAGAAGCCTGCAACAATCGTGTTCCGCAAAATCTTTCAGAACCAGAAAAACTTAAGAAGGGAAATCCATTCCAACATCGACTTCTAACACAACGAACTGACTGACGACTTACGAGAGCATGAGAATGAGCAGCAATCCTATGTCCGTCTGATGTAATGATCTGTGTGTCTGCCGAGGGCACCTGGTCTTTCGCGGCTTCGTGCCATCTCTGGAATCCATTCCAATCTGTGGAAATTCTCATTTTGCCAATATCTAGTTTAAATAAATTTTGAATCTAGAACAGTAAAATCTTAATTAAGAGAATTTTTTGAACAATCTCTACTGATCTGCATATGTTTGTATAAACAACTAAACGCAGGGGACAGCCTACTAAGGCCTGCCCGTGCCTCTTTATATAGAAAAACGAGAGACAGTGGCTACCAAAGAGAATAAAAATGTTAGAATTTAAATATTTTATTTATAATTGAAGAAATGACATCAAAATTGTTTGGGGTCGTAAATCTGGAGAGTTTACAAAGGAGCAAACCATTTTTGCTATTGAGTCCTCTATCATCTAGTGAATTTTTGGTTCAGGTCGGCTCTTTTTAAGTGAGCTCACTAGGAATAATGGTGTGCTCCTTTAAAAACTCCCTAAAATTGATATCATATGCTAATGTAACTTGACAGACGAAATGGTCTCCCTTACCAATTATTCATGATCATTTCATATTTACTCAATATGTCCCTTTTTTCCCACTTCTAAACATCCATCTCTCTATTCTTTTCCATCCTCTTGATCCTAATCGAAATTTACTATCTAGCACAAATGAAACTTGATTGGGTAATAATATCTGATTAGTATTCAATTAGATCTAATAATAAAACTTGGTTCGGTAATAATACTCGATTTGTATTCAATTAGGTCGATATTAATATCTTATCGGTGAGTTGTGAAAAACAACTTAGTTTAAAAATGAATAACGAACTTGTAATTTTTATTGAAGTTTCAAAAGTGTACGTATTAAACAAAGTAGCACGTGTGAATAGAATTTCCCAATTACTTCTCGAACATTTAATTTGGTGTGCTTAATTAGAGATAGGGATTAGGGAGGGGATTTGTGCTAATTATTACAATCAAATTTGTGAAATACTGAAAAAAAAGCTTACATAGTTATTTTGAAAATCAGCTTTTAGGGCAAACTGTAAAGAAAATAATGAAATGACCGTGTTGTAATGGCACTTTTTCTTGAAAAAAAATAGTAAAATTTCACCAAATTAGCTAAAAAAAATGTAGACCTTCTTGCAATTAAAAAGTTATAAGATTATCTCTTTTTACAATTTATAGCAAACCAAACAATATCTGCTGCAGAGGAAATAAATTTCTAACAAACTAAACAAGATGTCACATAATTATTGTCCATATATTGAATATCAGTTATTGTTTTTATTTTTTTAACAAAGATTGTGCACATCTCTACCAATGTTTAAAATAACGATAACGGTAACGTAACGTTTTGCCTCTGTTAGGTTATGTCACATATAACGTAACGCATAACGTAGGTTATGCGATTTCTTACTTATTTAATAAAAATAAATATAAATTATATAAAATGATTTCTATAAATTAAAATATAGATTTAAAATATCTAAAAAAATTATAAAACCATTTTATAATCATAATCCATTCTAATTTTATATTAAATTTTACAATAGATTTCACATTTATCTTCATAAATTATATTAAGTCTGCAACTGTAATTCCAGTCATCATTTAAATAAGAAAACATAGCCTACCCCAAATACTTGGGATAAAAGGCTTAGTTGTTGTTGTTGTATTTAAACAAGAAAACAATATTCCAAATTTTCATTTTAATTCCAGTTATTATTGTTGTAATTTATATTTTGTAATATTCAATTTATCTTATTTGTAATTGTTGATTTCAGTTCAATTAAAAATTCAATACAATTAACAAGTAAAATATTTCAGCAATCGGAGATTAATTACAAGCGAATAAGAAAATAATCGCAAATTAACAAATTAGCAATTCCAAAAGCAATCAAACAAACCAACAACTAGTCAAGTAATAAAATTACAGCAATTCAATAATAATCAAAATAATAGTAAAAAACAATATATAAATTACTAAAAAGATAATTGTAAATAACGTAACATAACATAATTTAACGTAACGTTACGTAATATAACGTAAAATAACATAAAAAACGTACTGTTACAATGCATTGAGTTATTTCTAGTTGTTACGTAGCGCTGGGGCTCCGTTAGGTTACGTAACGCAATATAACGGGTTTCATAGTGCGTTATTTTCAACATTGATCTCTACTTCAATCTCCTTTCAAATCTTGTATTCTATACATATAGAATTTTATCGACCGATACATAGAAACAAGTGACAATCGTAAATTGGAGATTGTTGTGCTTTATAAAGGAGATTATGCCAGTGATAATCTTATTAAATTTATATCTTATTTATTTATTTCATGTTGCAAATGTGATGCAAGTTGAAGATCAATCTAATATTTTTTTAATTCTACTACTTGATATTATTTGCATGTGTTTATGATTTTTTTTAATATATATATAATTAAGTCTTTGTCCAGTAGGAGTGCGGCGGATAATCCGAAACTTCTTTGTAATTAACACTAATCACATGACTTCGATCTCACCTTGCTTTTTATAGTGGGAAAGCTCCTCCATGATAGTAAATATATAATTTAGTAATTAGGAATGAAAAGTTTATTCTTAATAAATTTGAGAATTAAGAAGAAGACATCAATGAAAAAAAAAAAAGAAATATTAAAAAGAGTGATGCTTTTTGTTACTTGTATTTGAATATTGGAAACAGAATAATTTAGTACTGCTTGTATAGTTTTGTCACAGGGTGCTAGCGAGTGGGAGTAGAGAACATGCTTGCCAGCTTTTTCTGGTGTACTTTTGTGTTTGCCTACTTTGGGAGAGTTTTCAAAGAAGCACGATCACTTTTCCCAGTGAGCCTACTAGTACTTTTTCGTTCGGTCTTTGAGTTGAAAAGTGGGCTCATCAGGAAAAATGGTGTGCTTCTTTGGAAAACTCCCTACTTTGCTGGTCCTCTCCTCTCTCTCTCTCTCTCTCTCTCAAAAACTATGCCTACCAACTCACTTTTTGTTAAAGCCTATTTAATAAAATACGAAAATATATTCACCACTGAGGTAGCTATGTATAGCAATATTTTCGCAATTTAATCTTTTAGGATAGTCACAATTAAGTTTTCCATATTTTCCGTCAAAACAAATTTTCAGCCAAGCATATATTAGATTTAAAGTTTCTCAAAATCTACTTTTTGTACAAGTAACATCCTAATTAAGATCTTAGCGGAACAAGAATCCCTAATTAACTAATTTAGGCATCGATCCTGCCTGTAATTCGTTAAGACTACTGCTTACATAACAAGGGTGTCATTTAGAGAAAACTAGACTCTTAAGCCTTATTTGGCAACATGTCAAAGCATATGATTGAGTACGAAGAAAACTTATTTATGTGATAGTAGAGATGAGAATGGATAGGTACAATATAAATAATAATTTTTCGTAACAAGATCATAAAGTTGTTACGACCGATATTCGAGATAGTATTATATGCAATGATTAAAAGTTATCACGAATATCATCACTTAAGAGTTTTTTGACAACATTTATATTTTTAGTGACGACTTTTATTGTCAGGAAATTCCTTTTTTCTTACAGTATTGGCTTGCTCTATTAAAAAATTTAAATTAAAAATAAAAAATTTATTTTTCTAATTCAAAATTTTGAATTGGACGGACTAATAAGAGCTAACTCTTGGACCTATCCATTCTCATCCTTATGTGATAGTTTTAACCTGAATTAAAATGAAATAAGGGAGGCGTTAGTCCAGCCGCAGCCTAAGTTGGACTAACATTCCTTAAATTATGATCACAGCATATTTCAACTTGACGTATTTTGTAGTTTTTAGGGCCAACTGACCATTAGCTTATGTAGCACAATAATTTTTCTTCTTCGGATGAGTCAAATCACATTTTCAGTATCTGAGAGATTTTTGATTAAATTAGCACGGACGTCTAGAGATCACTAGCACAGAAATGCGTATAAAAGTTAGTAGATACAAGTTACAAACTATCGGCAATTACAAATGGAGGTGAAATTGAGTGTGATCAATGGCTGTTCTCAATTAATTAAGTTTGATCCTAATTTGCTAAACAAAGAGATTGCATATTCTGATGCTGTTGGAATTTTCAAACGGAAAGACTCCAAAAATTCACAACTCATACAAGCATGGGATGCATCTCTCTATTTCGAAGAGAAGTCCAGACAATGTGGAGCAAAACTTTACAGTGAGAAATAATTTAAAATCTGAGGTTCGCATGAACGGTCGATAATAATGCTCACGTTGATAAATATTATAAAAAAAAACATAGAAAATATTAAATTAATGAGTAGTACGTTCGTAGGAGCTCTTAGATTTTTGGGACCGCTGGGCACTCACATGGTTTTGTTTGCCGAGTTGAGTAGGTGAGAGTGGGGGTCTCCATCTTTAGCTCCGGTCAAAAAGTGGGGTCCCGTCTCTTGCTTGAGAGGTTACGATTCGGTTTGGGTGTTCAAGGTATTAGGGCCTCAGCAGGTCGGATGATAAAAGACGTGGGCCGACTCCAAGCGCACAACTCCGTGAGGACACTTGTGCAATTAACATGAGCCACGTTCAAAGACCCTCCGATGCTCAAATCAACACCTATATGAAGTGCAACAAGATACATAACTAAAGCGCATAGCTAAAAATGGGAGAGGGAAAGATTATACTGGTCAGATTATACCTTTTACCTATTTATACAAAAATAGAGAGGTGATTTAGTTATTTACGATGGGATCCATGTTCTTGGATAGGGACCCAACTAGAGTTGAGAATGAGGAGTTATAATTAGGCTTCTTACTGGACATCATATTGGGTTTTTTTTGGACTTGGCTAATTATTAATATATTTCTCTCTATACATAATAGTTGGTTTATAGTCCATTTGAATTGAGCTTGGACCTCGTCAAACCAGAAATTTCTTACAGAAACGAAGGAGGGTAAAGCATCAAATTCAACAATAATTTCCCTTACCTAATAGAGCATGAAAATGAATTGATTTTAAACCAAAATTCCTTCCCCAAACAACTCGTCTCAAAGTGAGTTTCCAAAGGAGCCCAGCACACCATTTTTACTAATGAGTTTACTATCTAGTATATTTTTGGCACGAACGATTCTTAAAAATGGACTCAATAAGAAAAATAGCATGCTACTTTGGAAACTCCCGGCTCAAAAGCATCTCTTTCACTTACAAATTTAACTTACAAAATAAATAAATAAATTAATAATAAATAAAAATAACAATAAAAATTATCACATCCATAGAGTATGGAAGATTTTTGTTTTTTTTTTTTTTATTTTGTTCTTTTGGGACACATGGTCCCAAATCATTTTCGATCCATTTGTACGGCTCAAAATGAAGGGCACTGGGGAGCAAACAATAATTATTGATTTTGATAAGATTGCTACTAAAATGGCAATGGACGATAGATAATAATCCCAACTTTATCAACATTCGAGTTGGCAATAAATTAATAATAAGCACCTTTTCAATATTTGTCAAGTGTCCGGTTAAACTAATTACATATTATTATATTCATGAAACTAATAAATTACTCTGATCAAGTTGGTCGAACAAGCTAGTTCTTGGTTTGAAATGTTATTCAAAAGGCTTTTTATTTATTTCAAAATAAATAAATAAATTTTTAAGAAGTGTGATATTCATGAAACTCTTTGAGTTGACATTTATATGAATCCAATTTTCTTGAAAAACAAGATGAGTGTTATCATTTATTGTGTAGAACTCGACATAGTCCATAGTTGAGATTGCGCATAGAATATACTACTGCGAATCTTGAGTTCATAAGCGGATCCCGAATCTTGAGTGCTTGAGACGATCAAGATTCTTCTTCCCTTATTGTTTGGATTATAACTTGACTATAAATCTATTAATATGTTAGGAATAATGCTCTTATTCTCATAATATGTTGAGCGAGAGACGAAGGATAAAATAATCACACAATAATGAGAAGAAAAGGGGAAAAAAAAAAGAGGAAGAGGAGGCACAAGATTTATATGGAAAAATCTTCAATGTTCAGAAAAAACTACGAGGCAAACTCCGAATAACTCCTATTATAATAAAATAGAATTATATCCTTCTCTCCAAAACTTACTGAAGAATATATTTTGAGACAACAATACTCTTGGATAACACTTTCTTTAGGATGACTCACTAGAGAATGACTTAATTTTTTTTTTGGATCATCACCATCTTTAAACCCATTTTCCTTTTATAAGCATATGAAATAGTTATAAATTTCATTGATTTTTCTAAGATGAATGTTTTGGAAATGTAATAAATCTGCAGTTACCAATGTCATTAATATTTCCATGATGAGTGCTTCACAAATATAACAAATATATACCAATGTCATAAATATTTCCAATATAAGTGCTTTGGAAATATAATAACTATACAGTTACCAATACTATAAATATTTCCAAGACGAATGTTTTGGAAATACAAGATTTTTTAGTTACCAATACTATAAATATTTCTAAGATGAGTGTTTTGGAATATAACAAATCTGGTACTACCACTCTAATCAAAATGGACTAAATTCCTTACAGTCCCCCCTCCATTCACATGAGGAGAGATCTCTCTTATAGTAAGTAATTCAAGTACTAGTCATGCCTATTAATCTCTTGTTGATCTCATGTTTCTTTTTGATAGGCTTTGTCATTAACTTTGAAGGTTTTCAATTTATGCTAATCTTGATAAGTTGCGTCCTATATTTTTCTATGACATTTCGAATCCATTGGAATCAAATGTCCTATTCAAGTCGATGGCATTTTGGCTGTCACTGTGAAGAGTATATGCTCCTTGGTTCCGTGACAATTTCCATAGAAAATTCTTTATCCACAAAAATTCCTTGCTTCTTTAACAACTATGTATTTGGCTTTAGTAGCGAATATAATAATATATTTTTGTAATTTAAACTGCCATTTTACAGCCTCCCCCATAAAAGTAAATAGATATCTTGAAATAGATTTTCGAGTGTCGATATCAGAAGTCATATCAGAATCTGTGTCCTTTCAATATAGGTTTACCATCATCAAAACATAAATAAAACTTGGAGGTTCCTTTGAGTTACCTTGTGATCCATTTCACTGCTTTCCAATGCTCTTTGTTAAGATTAGTAAGAAATCTGCTTATCATGCTAATTGCATATGCTAAGTCGGGTCTTGTACATACTGTATAGTATATTAAACTTCCAAGAACTGAGGAGTCTGAGTTTTTTATAAATTCCCTCTCCATCTCAGTGGAGGGACTTGAATTTACACTTAATTTAAAATGTGTTGAAAGAGGTGTGCTCACCAGTTTAGAGTTCTTCATGTTGAACTTCTATAGTATCTGCTTGATGTACTCTGGTGATAGTTATAACATTTGCCTTTTTCTGTCACGAGAAACTTTCACTCCCACAAATATTTTGTACTGGACATATATCCTTCATATCAAAGAACTTGCAAAACTCTTCCTTTAACTTGTTAAAATTTAATAATAAAATCATTATCTTGAAAATATTTAATTTAAATGCAATCATCTGCGGATGTCTGCTTATATCCATAGTCAAGCATAAAGGAATCAAGCTTCTTATATCATTGTCGAGGTGCCTATTTGAGACCATATAAACTCTTCTTTAACTTACAAATCATGTGTCCCTTCCTCTTAATTTAGAAGTCTTCAGGTTGCTTTATATGAATTTCTTCTTCTAAATCACCATGCAAAAATGCAGTTTTATACCTAACTGCTGAATCTCTAGATCAAGATATATAGCAAGACTTAGGATTATCCAAATAATCATTTTAACAATAGGAGAAAAACTTTCTATATAATTAACATCTTATTTTTGTTCTAAACCTTTCACCACTAAGGGAACTTTGTACTTGACTTCTTTCTCTTTATTATTCTTTGACTTGAAGACCCATTTGTTCTTCAGAACTTTTTGATCACCTGGCAATTCCATATGATCATATATTTTGTTCTTATATAAGGAGTCGTTCCACTCTTGCATTGCTTTCTTCCACTTGCCTTTGTGCTCGTGGACCTAGACTTCTTGAAAATTTTTGTTTCACATTCATCAATAATCATAAAGTACTCGGTAGTAGGATATATGATTGAAAATTATCGAACATTTTCTGACCGTCTCAAATGAGGCTCTTGTGTTTCATTAACGTGTGGTTGCTCCTCTTGATTTGGAAAGGGGAGCTCAACTTCTTCATTTTTCTCGTATATTTCAACATATTTTTTGTGTATATCCTAATCATCAGGATTTAGCATAGGTAAAAATGTAGCAACGGAATATAGAAAGTTATCAGTATTCTCTGATTTTACAACTTTTAAAAGTCACTTAGTGTTTCATCTTCACAGAAAATTACATCTTTATTTTGGATAATTTTCTATTTTCAGCATCCCATAATCTATACCCAAATTCATCAGTTCCACAACCTAAAAAGATGCATGGTATTGCCATATCATCAAGCTTAGACTTTTGTGCTTAGGCACACACACAAATACTATGCACCCAAACATCCACAAATAAGAACATGAGACATCCTTTCTACTCCAAATCCTTTCAAGAATATCACCATTTCTAGGGACAGATGGGAATAAATTAAACAAATAGTTTGCATTTCGTGCTTCTTTCCCCCCAAAATAATTCAAGTAATTTAGCTAATGATATCATACTCCTATTTCTCTCTACAATTGTGCGGTTCATCCTTTCTATAACCCCATTATTTTGTGGTGTGCGTGGACAGATTTTTAGTGTTTAATGCCATATTTAGAGCAATAATCACCAAATATCTTTGAAGTACACTTACCCCTATTATCTATGTGAATATACTTTAAGAGTTTTCCAGTTTCTCTTTTAAATTTTGTGTGAAAATCTTTAAAAACTTCAAACATTTGTTTTGTATTTTAGCATGTAAATCCACATTTTTTAGATGCATCATTTATAAAAGTCATGAAATAAGAAGCCCCACAAATAGTTTCACATTTATACGTCCACATATTCGAGTAAATCAAATCTAAAATGTTATTTTCCCTTTTATTAGCATTTCTTACCTACTTCCTGTTTCTTTCCAATTAAACATAATCACAATGGAATAGAGTACTACATTTCAAGTTAGAAAGCAAATTGTCGTTGTACAAAAGTTTGTAATCCCTTCTCGCTCATGTATCCAAGTCGCTTTGCTATAAGTCTGCAGAATTTTTCTCTACTATGTTGATTTTACCTTTCTCCATAAGCAACTGAGTCTTATAAAGAGCAACATTTTTTGACCTCTTGGAACTATAAGTGATTCTTTGGTAAGCATCCAACATTCTTTACTAAAACTTCTTGTGTATCTATTTTCATCTAACTTTCTTGTAGAGATTAGATTTAGGCGAATGTCAGAGACGTACCTTAAATATTTGAGAACCTTTTTTACTCCAGCATTTGTAATGACATGAGTATCACCTATTCCAAGAATTTGAGAAGAATGCTTATTTCACACCTTAACATAACCATGATTACCTTCTTTAAGTTAAGTGAATAGGTTCTTCTGAGGAGTTGCATGATAAGAGGTGCCAGAGTCAATTGCCCATTATGAGTTTTAGTAGACAAGATTGTCACACTTTTATTCACATACGAAGAAAGTACGATTTCACTATCGATAACGACAGCTGTATTATCTTTGCTTTCTGTCTTCTCTTCATAATGTTTCTTTCTGCTCTCACTTGAGCTCGCGATATTCCCTCATCTTATATCTATTCTTGCCACAATGGTAACAAGAGATATCTTTTTTCGGTTTTGATTTTTCTCTTGATTTGTCTCTATTTTGAGAATGTCGGATTTTACTTCTCCCTCAACTCTTATTAGCAAGAGGATGAGAATGAGAGGAATCCAATGACTTCATCTAATTTCTTCATTCAAAAAACTGCTTGTAACTTGACTCATAGTACGATCCCATCGGGAGCAAAGTTGTTAAGAGAAACTATCAAAGTCTCTTAACTATCTAGTAACAAGCAAAGCAGTAGTAAAGCTTAAAATTCGCCATCTAATATCATCTTCTAGAAGCCAACTAGTTCATGATCCTTTAAGTCTCATTGAGGTACTCGGCGATAAAATCTCCTTCTTTGAATTTCAAATTGACAAACTTCCTAAATAAGAAAGTTTTGTTTCCAATGGTTTTCTTCTCATTGAGGTGCTCGGTCAAGTTTCTTCCGGATACTACATATCGAAATTTAATTCGACACATGGTAGAAAACACTATTATCTACCCATTGCCAAATGGTACCGATGGTCTTGCAGTTGATCTTCTTCCAATCATCAACTGACATAACCTTTAATTTAGCAGTATCACTTTCTACTGGTGCATAGAAATCTATGCAGTAGAGAAGATCCTCCATTTTTGCCTTACAAATCATTTAGTTGTTGTCATTCATGCTAATTATTCGAACTCCGGTGGTTGGTGTTTCCATTTCGATACATGAATAACAACGAATCTCACTATGATACTACTTGTTGGGAATAACACTCTAATTCCCACAATATGTTGAGTGAGAGACAAAGATTAAATAATCACACAAAAACGATAAGAAAAGAAAAAAAAGAAGAGGAAGAGGAAACATAAAATTTACGTATAAAATTTACGTAAAAAATCCTTGGATGTGAAGGAAAAACTATGCCGCAAACTCCAAATAACTTTCACTATAATAAATCAGAATTATAAAGATCTTTGTAGAACTCATTAGAGGATATCTCAAGAAAACAATACTCTTGAATAATAGTCTATCTATGAAGATTCAATAAAGAATGACTCACTTTCTTCTGGACTATCTCTATCTTTAAACTCATCTCCCTTTTTATAGGCATATGAGGACAATTATCAATGCCTTGAATATTCCCAAGTTTAATGATTTGGAAATATAACAAATCTGAATTTACCAATCTCATGGGAATGGACTAAATTCCCAACACTTGAAGCTCATGCGGAACATCGAAGAGCTGCTTCCAATCTCAAATTTAGCTTCTAAATTCGACTAAATAAAAAAAGAAAAAAGAAAAAAAAATGTGACAGTTTAAAGATTCAAACATGAGATTTCCAATTTTTTTTTAGCTAAAGCCTTTTTTACACTACTGGACCACTGGAAAAATCCCAATTTTGAACTAGCCTATGTGTGTCCTTAGAAATGGGGGGCCATTCGGAAATCAGAGTGTGCCTTGACAAACTCCCCCGATTAATTTTCTGCTAAATCTTAGTAGCACGGGGGAGTTTTCCGCAACTTACCCTTGCGATATTACTAGGAGCACCATTATTCTCAGTAAACTCACTTAACAACTGTTCGGACTTAGAGCTCAAACCAAAACTAAAGTTTCACTTAGAAAACTGATGTGCTCCTTTAGAAACTCTCATATTACTGCCATGGCCAAATGCTAGCACATGTGTATGATTTGAAAATTACAAGTTTCCAATTATTTAGGAGTGAGCAGTACTTTGTTCAGTGGCAAATAGGGATGGTAATGAACGTATCTACAGGCCAAATTTTGATCTGTTCTATACAGAATTTTAAATTAAAAATAAAAATTTTATTTTTCTAATTCAAAATTTTATATAAAGAGGATCAAAATTTGGTCCGTGAACGCATCTAATCCCCAGTGGCCAGGGATGCTTGCCCCGCATATAGAATATGCCAAGAGAACTTGGACAAAAATCTAGCTGGAATTTCAGAACTACACAGTTAGAAACCTTTTTCAGGACCAGGTGGGGCAACAACACACATTCATAAAGTATGGAGCAACACATATCATAATATCTTTATTAAGGACTACAGTCCAACCCCAATTTGAATCACAACGGACGATCATTTGGTGAGATAGAAAATTGGGGAGCAAACGTGACTGAGAAAAAAATAAATGGTTTATTAGCTAGGTAGGTCCATGAAAAATCTAATTAACGGTAGATAATAATTCTAACCTCATTATTATTAATTTCCCATAAGTTAATGATAATTCCACCAATTCATTAATAATAATAATTGCCTCTAAAATATTTATGGTACCCCAAAGATCTCATAGCTGAATGACAAAGGAACTTAATGTAAGTTGTCCATATGACTATACGAAGTGGCTTTTCTTAGGGGTGAACTCCACAATCGATTCTAACTGCTTTGTCCGACTTTAACCAAAATTGGTTGGAGTTCAGTCAGAAGAAAATTTTTTAGTAGTCGGAGCCTAATATCTTCGGATCCAATCGGAAAACATCAAATTCTGACCGTTCCGTATAACTAAACATCCCAAGGTGAAATCCACAATCGACTCTTACTATTTCGTCTGACTTCGATTGAAATCGATCGGAGTTTGGTTTTCAGCGGCACTTGGAGCCTAATATCTTCGGATCCGGTCGAAAAACACCCAATCCCGACCGTCCGTCGGACTGAATATCCCTAGCTTTACCGTTGTGCCTAGTTATTCACGAAAACGTTTGACGTGAATTGATTCACACCTTTGAACTCTCGTTGTTGATAATATCAAATTTTATCAACTAGTGTTGAGGCAATTTGAGAATCAGAGAGAGAATGAGCTCGGGGCGGACTCGACCAAGGTGGATGCGGTTAGAGAGAATTACGGAGATTCGGGTTTCGCCCGAGTATTTACAGTAAGAGTATTAGATCTTTTCAAAAAAAAAAAAAACCACGAGGTAGGTGGTGAACCAAGATGGAGCTCGAACCTATGTCTTTGGGAGAATAGTTAGGCGTCCAATTTAACCTTTATATGAAAGAAAATTTACAAATAATACCAAGCTCTCTTTTTCCTCTCAAATCTAAGCCTACTAGATTTTGGTTCCTGAATCAACAGTAAAAAAAAATCTCTTGTAGTGGGAAAAGCCATCTCCTTTTCGTGGAGGAGGGAGACATTTATAATTATTGACAGTCGATTATAAGAAGAATTATACCGAGATTAGAATTTCCCATCTCTGCGTGTAAATGTGGGTAGGTTTCTTTAAACTCCCCTATCTTTGTGTCTGGGTATAGGATTCCTTCTTCAAATTCAGCTCTCTTATGTTAAATATCATAATTGATAACTGCTCTAGCGCAACAAAACATATATGAGGAGTTTTAATCCAACTGTCTTTTCAGAAGAGAAATCATATGACGATCACTCGAATTTTATTACTTATCTTTAGTTGCTTCGCCATTAACAAGTCCTTGCAGGCTGATAGCCTGGTTATAGGCTCTTGTCAATGCCTGGCCAACTATTTTTTGTTAGCAACACTAATAGCAATCTAAAGCTGACTCTTTGGATCCTCAACAAAATGTCAGAATAAAATCATGAACACTCAAATTGATAAGCAAGTTCACGGCTGGTTTTTATTCAGGATTTGATTTAGACATGCGCAAACATTAACTAACTGTGTCCAGTCCATTTGTAGTCCTTTGTGCAAAGATAACCGTCCATTTAATTCAGGATATTTGTCCTTGCAACTGTAGATGATAGCAAGAGGACAAAAGGAGATTTGAAGCTCTAACTCTTCAATGGCTCTCAACAATCACTTCAATTTTTACAGATCTAGCGGGATGTGTTGTGCGCGAGGAGAAAAGTAATCCTAGATGTATTGTGAGCAACAAGGAAAGGAATCCTAGATACGATCTTGTGTCTGCCTCAGTCTCAATCAGGAGGCAACGAGGCTCAGTCTCAATCAGGAGGCAGATAGGATCTTGTGTATACGCTTAACAATGTATGATGATGAATGCTAATGGGTTGGGCCGGGCCAGACAAGGTCAGATCTATTTATTATCCAAATTAAAATTTTAAATTTTGAACTAATTCAAAATTCAAATTGACGATTGTAAAAAAAGCTCAACACGGCTCAATAGACTTCGGGCAGCACATTATGACCCAAAAAAAAAAAAAAAAAACAGTATATTAAGCTAATAATGAACTGTCACAAAATCTATACGCAGTTTATGAAAATAAAGACAATAGAATTGATAATTATCGGATACATCCATAATCAGGCACCAAAAATATGATGCATACAAAAAAATTGTCACAAGAAGAATACTTCAAATTATGATCATCTGCAATAACATCATAGAATCTACACCTTCACATGCTTGGAAAGGGCAGGAGCAAAAATATATATGCGCACAATAATGTCACTGACCATGCAAGCATGTAGACAACTAAGCCTGTTAAGTGGGCCGGGCGTGAGTAAGCCTGTTAAGTGGGCTAGGCGGCCCATTGGGCACGCCCGGCCCAGCACGTGCTGGGCACGTGCCCAGCACCTCGGCTCCGGCCGTGGCCAATAGTGCTGTCGGCACGGCGCGGCCCGGCTGTGCCTGGCGCACGGCACGGCCCGGCACGTTTATAATTTTTTTTTTTAAAGAGCCGTTGGGGGATTTGCGGGGGCTGGCCGTGTTTGCAAATTTGTTTTTGCAAAGAGCCCCCCAACGACTATTTTTATAGTCGTTGGGGTTTCTTGCAATTTTAATTTGCAATTTTTTTCCCCCAACGGTCAAAATAGCCGTTGGGGGGGGTTTCGCAATTTTTTTTGCAAATTAAAACATTTCTTTCTCTATAAATATCTCATTATCTTCTCTATTTCCATTCATCATACTTATACAATAAAATTCATTCTCTCAAAACTCTTCTCAAATATTAAATTCTCAACTCTTTCCACCAAGTTTCAATCAAGTGATCAAGAAGTCTCAAACAAGTAAGTCTCCCAAACAAGATTCAAGCAAGTTTTCTCTCTGCAGTAAGGTTTTCTTTGCTTTTTCGGCTTCCAACTTCATCTCGCTAGCTAGATATTTCTACTCTATCTCTTAAATAGTTCACCGGTCAACAGGTATTTATAATTTGAAGTTTTTTGTTTTTTTTTTTTGAGAATTTTTATTCATTTTTTTCGGGATTTTTTTAAAATGGATCCACACTCATCCGACGCTTCATGCTCTCAAACTACGGGTTCTTTTTCTCCCTTTTTAACTAATGAAAAATATCAAAATTTATGCCAACCCTTAGAACAATCTCCTCAAGTACCATTTTCTGTATCTGAGGAAGAACCAACTGAAATAACCTGACCCGAAACACAAACAACCACCCCTGCTAGGACTAGTAGATCTGACATATGAAAATATTTTAAGAAAATAATGAAAAATGGTGTTAGAAAAACTAAGTGTAAATATTGTTAAAAAATTTATTCGTTTCCTTTAGGTAGCGGAACGGGTCATCTTAAAAGACACTTAGACAAAACTGACCCATCAAATGAACAACATCAAATACAAATAAGCACATATAGTGGATCGTTAGGTATACGTAAATATGATCCAATAAAAACAAAAAAAAATTTAACAAGATTTATAATACATGACAAACAACCTTTTACTTTTTCGGAAAATCAAAAATTTGAAAGATTTTGTAAAACTACATTTACTGACGAATATAAAAAAGTCCCACGTTCAACATCTACATCCGATATGTTCAAACTATATAAAGAGCATAGGGACACTTTAATAGCTATTTTTACTTCTTTAATTTTTAGAGTTGCTATAACTGCAGATTATTGGGAAGCTCTAAATATGTGTAATTATTTATACGTAACGGCTCATTATATAGATCAAGATTGGTGTATACAAAAAAGAATAATAGGGTTTAGGGTATTTGAATTTCCTCACAATGCACATAATTTATCACAATCCCTTCTAAGTGTTTTTTCAGCATTTGGAATAGAAAGAAAAATATTTACCATTTCTTTCGATAATACTTCCGAAAATATGACCACAATAGAAATTCTTAAAAATATTACAAAACCAATTTTAGATGAAAAATTATTCCACGTTAGGTGTATTTGTCACATACTTAACTTCTGCGTTCAAGATGGATTAAAAATATTAAATGATTCACTAATGAAACTTTGGTATACATTACTATTTATTAAAAATAGTGGGCCAAGAAGACAATCATTTAAACAAATATGTAAGAATCTGAAAATATCATCTAAAATTATACCTATAGATATTAGAACAAGATGAAATTCTACATATAAAATGTTAAACATAGCTATTCAGTATAAAAATGTGATAAATGCTTTTAATGAAATGGAGTCACCAATGTATAGTTTAGATAATAATGAATGACACCAGTTGAATTGCATTTCTAAGTTTTTAAGAAAATTTGAAAATGTAACAGAGCACTGTCAGACACTTATTACCCAACTACACATATTGTACTATATTATCTAACCGAAATTAGTTCGGTTTTTAATGAGTGTAGAAATCACCCGATACTTGAAAATATTGTTCAACCTATGGAAACTAACTTTAATAAATATTTTAAAATTTTTCCATACTTATTATATTTTGCAACTGTTGTGGATCCCCGTTGCAAGTTAGATGGACTTGAAATTTTAATAGATTTATTTTATACAAATATGTCTTATGAAGATAATGTAAGGGATTTAGTTAATGATATTAAAATCTGTTTAAATATTATGTATAAAACATATGAAGATATGTATAGTGTGCCAACACAATCTACAAAATAACCATCTACTAGGGAAATCCGTAATCCAATAATATCATCTGTATTTCACCGAAAAAAGACAAGGCAAACTAGTACATATTTTAATGAATTACATTATTATTTAAAAAGTGTTAACAATAAGGATAACGCACCCCTGAAAATTATGAAGGTTTTGATATTTTGGCCTGGTGGAAATCACAGGAAAAAACATATCCCGTGCTTTCCAACATGGCCCGTGATCTACTAATTCCTCATATATCTACTGTAGTATCGGAGTCTAGTTTTAGCGCAGGTGGTAGAGTGCTCACGGAGTTGAGAATCTCAATGGCGCCGGACACATTGGAGATGTGTGTCTACTTGAAGGATTGGTACGATACAGAATATAGGAACAATATTTAGCTAATGAAATAGTAGTAGAGACCTTATCAGAAGAAAATGAATCATGATTAAAAGTATTTACATTTGTTCGGATTTTCATGTATTTTCTAATTTTTTTTTGAAATTTTTAACTCATAAATCTCGTAGAAAAAATACTATGAACAAGTTGAGAGTGACGGTTAGGGTCCTCTCTCCTCTCTTCGGATTTTATATAACTTTTAAAGAGATTTACAGAGCAATTATATCAATGTAATGAGATTAAATATAATATCAAAATTTTTTACTGTTATTACTTCTTATTAAATCCAATTAAATGAAGCTAAGTAGTTTCCTAATCTTACTTATTTTTTTTTTTAAGAACATGGGCCGGCACGGTACGGCACGGGCCTGGCGTACCATGCCGGCAGGCCGAGCCCGGGCCGAAGCCCAGGAGGCGTGCCGTGCCGTGCCATGCCGGCAGGCCGAGCCCGGGCCGAAGCCCAGGAGGCGTGCCGTGCCGGAGGCACGGCACGACACTCCCGTGCCAGCACGGGCCGTGCCCGTGCCGTGCCCGGCACGGCCCACTGGAAAGGTCTATAGACAACACATAATGACTGGTCTAAAAATTATAGTATATCCAAAAAATAAAAATACAGAAACTCAAGCAAGATACATTTCTTGTAGCCTTCTACTTCACAATCTTACCATCCTATTCTTTAGCATCTCAACCATGTCTTTGCTTAAAGTGAAGGTTTCATGAACAAATTCAACATCTCCCCCTCCCGTAATCTGTATGCTCCGAGTTTTCCTTCAAGTTCGTGCAGAGATGTTGCTTGTTTGATGAACCTTGGGAACTTGCTAAAACATAATGAACTGGACCACAAAGAAGCATCCACTATAATTTTGATTTAGCAGTAATAGCTTTCTTATTCCAATATCACCCAAACAATGAAGACAAATCCACTACAATTTTAATTTCCTTTAATTCCTACCACCGTAAAATTTAGGAAAAATAATGAAATAAAGTTTCACTATACTTAGTTAAATTCTAGCTATTGCAACCATACCTGTGGTTTTTTTTTTTTTTTTTAAAGTAAAGTAATTTTAAGCCTTTATGCTGAACATCAATTCAGGAACTGTAAACAATAAAAATAATACAAGAGATTATATTATAAGAACAACTAAAACAAGATATGTATAGATTTTGAAAATGTCAGGTTAATATTTTAACAATTATCACTTACTAGTTGTTGACAGTTTTAGTTCTCCCCTAACTGTATACTTTCCCATAACCCAGACACACCTGACAAATGTACAACTCAGTGAATTAGATTAAGCTCCTTTCATATTGTTCACATAATCTATTGAAATGCACTGTATATTACTAATTTACATAGGTATGAATACAAAGATGAGCTAATTCAGAACAAACTATGATGATGGATGATACAATGGCCCTGAATTCTCAAGACACCTGTAAGTCTATCATATTTTTTCTTTTTTAGAATTCAGGAATGATAAATAGAAAAAATTGCATTCTTTTTATGATGACCATATGATGCTTATGTCATGGAAATTAACTAAATAAATAATTGTTTCAACAAACTTACCACTGCTTAAATGAATGCTTCATTCCTCTAAGAATTCTTCAATTAATTCTTCATCATTCGTTAAATTGAATGAACTTAAAGAATCTTCATTTTCATCTTCATGACATAAAAGCAATAAAATAATGATTTGATAAATATAATATAAGAATAGATTTGTTTTTGGGAAAAATCGGAGATCTTTCTATTGCCATTGAATTGAAAAAAAATACAGATTATAAAAATTTCTCTTTTCTTGATTACAATAAAAAGAAATAAAAACAGACAGAGATGATCTATAGAACACGTCGCTCTCTTTTTTTATCAGAAGATCGTGGGATCGAGACAGTTATGAGAATCGGTTCTTTTCTCGTTGACGATTTGACGTCGATGATTTGGAGGTAGTGGAGATTCTTGAGCTCGTTCTTTTTCTCTTTTGTTCTTGGAGAAAGCTCGAACTCTTGTGCGAGAGAGATTTGGCTAAAGATTTTTTTTCTCTGCCGGTCCCAAGGTTTCAAGGCTTTCGCGTTTAACTTGAATTGCCAAATATCTTTTTCGAGTCCCTCTGGAGGGGTATTTATAGGCCCCAAATTGTTGAGCGAGTTTCATTGTAGATAGGAACAAGATCTTCTTGCAATCTTAATCAGATATTTGAATTTTCTTTTGATTAAATTTGCTCTAAGATTCGTTGTATCTGGTCTCAATTCTGCACCCAAAAATTAATTAGATTCAAATTAGAATTTGTAAAATTATCAAACTAGTTTAGGGTAGGGCCCAATTTATTGCATATGAGAAAGAGAGATTTTTTTTTTTGGGTTCGGCCGCTTTTCTCTTCTTCTGGGCCTCGTGCCCGCGAGGCTCCTAAATTATTTTTTTCGGATCTTTTAGCTGCTCCTTTTTTTCTCCTCTAAGCCTCGCGCCCACGAGGCTTCCCAACCTTGCACAAGCGCGAAGCTCCTAAATTATTTATTTATTTATTTATTTTTCTCTCTTTTGGTTTTGGTCTTGGCCTCCTGAGCCTCGCGCTCCCAAGCCTCGCAGGAGCGCGCGGCTCCTTACCCTTTTATTTTTGAGTTTATTTATCGGTTATCTTTTCTTGGTCTTGGCCTTGCGCCCGCGACACTCCCAGCCTCGCGTGCACGAGGCAAACTTCTTTTTATTTATTTTTTTATTTATTTACTTAATTATTTTTATCCTCGTACAAGACCCCCTCCAAAGTGTTCAAAATTGTCTCTTTTGGAAATTTTGAAATACTTTGGACTCCTATTTAACATTAGTGTTCCAAACCTGAACTGTTTAAGGTGCCCAGTAAAACTTGCTAAGGATATAACAAACTGAGTTTTATTGATCATTATGAGGTTGACTCGCCTGAATAACCGACAAAGTCTTGGTGATCGGGTTAGAATCACAAAATCATAGGCAGAGGTATAGCTGACATGCCTATGGGGTGATTGTTTTGAAATTAATGGATGGATTTAATAGATATTTTCATGGAAGATGGAAATTACTAAGGGTGTGGAGGTGCTTTAGCGAGATGAGTGTTTCGAGTATGATGTAACTCGTTTGGGTTACCAAACAGAGCCAATGACTCGCCTGGATGACAGACAAAGTCAGAATGATGGATTTGAAATCGGAGAACCATGGGCAGAGGCGTACTGTTAAACGTGCCCATGGGGTTTCGACAGAGGTGCTTAATTACACGTGCTTGAGGTTTAGCGGAGGCGCTTCATTGCACACACCAAGATGATCAAGTCAGGATCATTGGTTTCTTTATCTGTTGTAATGTGTGTGATGATTCAAATCTTACTGTTAGAGATAACAGCTTAACATGACATGTTTATGAGATTTTTAACAAACCCCAACTATTAACGGATTTGACATACATTTACCAATCGCCGTTTATATTTGTGCAGAACTTGTGAATAGAAGTTCTGCACAAATCACTAGTTTTGTTAAACATTTTTTACTTACTTACAGATCAAAAGTAAAACCATACCTTCAGATCTAGGAAATTTGCCAAGAAATATATGTCTCTTATTTTTATGCGGATTCTTTTTGCAACTAAATTTGATATGACGATTCAAATGGGTTGTCCCTGATTTTTTTTCTTGCAAATCAAGGTTTTTTTCATAATAATTACGTATTGCTTGGAATGTAACATCTACTTGTGTTTCAATCACAAAATGACTCCAAACTTCAGACCTTCTATTTTTCATATATAAAGATTTTTGGATACTTTCACTAGTATCTTCACCAGTAGTAAAAAGATTATATAAATGCATATTTTTTGTACAAATATACTATTCATTAAAGCAACTCAGAAAATAACAAAAAATTTACGTGGAAATCAAAGAAAAAAGAAATTACCTTTGTGGAGGTTTGAATAGAAGGATTCATTGAATTAGAAGGTATTCGAGAGCTTGTCCTTACCATAATATAAGATTCCTGACAATATCACGAATGTACATCAAAATCTTTTGAGTTAGGAATAAAAAAATAATTTATTTACTTGTAAAGGTCCTACAACTAGCTTTTTTGTTCATAATCACAGAAAGGTTATAAAATCATTTATGGAGTTGTGCATGGATACATTGCATGTTAATATTTACATTCTATATCAAATATGTTCATTTTTTGCCTATATAAATCTACAATATTTAGGAGTTACAGTTATAATAATAACTATAAGATAAGAACAAATTACTTAGATACATCCTCTTAAACCATTCTTTTTATACATAGCTTATTTTGATTGAGCAAGCACTGACTTCATGTCGTTATCTTCAAATGATTGTTTCCAGAGCTAATGCCTAGGAGGCCTTAGACAAGTTGAATGGCACTTTGCAAGGCAATCAAAATATTCGGCTGCAATGGGGTCGTAGTCCGAACATGAAGCACAAAAAGCTAATCAGACAGCAGCACAAAAAGCTATCTTCATCAAAATAATGAGCGAAAAAAGTTGACATAGGCTAAAACTAAACCCTAGCTCCAAAATAGGAGCAGATGGTGATCAAAATATGATAGAATCAGCAAAAAGCTACATCATGTCAAGATAAAATTGATCTTAGATGAGCTCTCGCGTACTTTGAAGCCGAAATTAGTGTTTCGTCTTTCAGCAAAAACTCGTGCATGTTGGTAGTGAAAATTTCCAAGTAAAAGAAATTTTTCACAATAGAACGTGGAGCTAACTCTGTAGCTCCGCGTATGGCTGTCTTAGCCCCGCGTTTAAGTAAAATGCGGATCTAAGCAATAGCTCCGCACTCTGACGCGATTAGCTCCGCATAAGCAGATTTCATCAGAATCCTAGATTGATTATGATTGAGATTTTGGGCTTATCCAATACCGAAATTGAGTCCAATCAGAATTCTAATCAAGAGATTTAAATCAAGACTAAGATCCTTGATAAACACAAATTCTATTTAAATAGAAACTCTCATATTGATACAAGGCTATAAATACCCACTTGAGGAGCCTCAAAGGATCTTTTTCGAGCATTTAAAAAAGTTCAAGTTACACGTAAGAGTTTTGAACGAATCAAGATCAGCAGAGAAAGATCAAGTCGGTCGTCATCTTCACCAAGTAAGAAGATCATCGACGTCAGATAGTCCAAAGGAGCTACTAGATAGATCCCATCGCTGCGAGAACCCACTCTATATTGTAAAAGAGAGCGATAATTATAAATCCTCTCGTTTGTTCTTTTCTTGTTCACTTTCGCTGTAATCTAAGTTGTATTCAATGGAAGGAAGCAACAATTTTACTACGAACAAACTGACGACCACAGTGGGAGAAGTCTCTTTTACTAAAAAAGATATCGTGGCGCAATCTGACGTCGAGAGGATCAAATCCGACGTTAACATGCTCGTCGTAGTAATCGACCAGCAGAAATACGAGGAGTATCTCTCTTCTGAGTCAGGTAATCTGACTGAAAAGCGTCGCTATCGCCGCGTGCGCTCCAATACACGTAAATCGGGTAATCAGGACTCCACCGTTAATCGGGGACCCTTGGAGACCGCGGCCATGGAGCCGTCGTTTGGACAGAGAAACCTAACAGAGAATGACCTCTCTACTGCTGAAGAAGGCTTCAAAACTGGTTTGATCAGAACCCAACTCCGCAATAGAAATCGGAGAGCTAGGCGAAAGGCCCTCAAGCCCCGCGTTAAACCTCGAGGCTAATCAAGCAGCAGAACGCGAGGCTACAGTATCCCGCAAACTGGCTTGCGTTAATCGCATGACCAGTCACTATCGCATTAAACGCGAAGCTACAACTTGTGTTAATCGCAAGGACAAGCCAGTATGTGATTCTCCAAGCGAGGCTATTTTATCTGGACTTAAAATCAGAGAAACTCGCGTTAATCGCGGGAATAAAATCCTGATAGAGCCAGCGAGCGATGGTGATTCTCCACGCGAGGCTAAAACTGAGCCTAGCGTTAAATGCGAAACTAGTAAGACTTGCGTTAATCGTAAGATACTTGACACTCGCGAAATTGCGAGGATAAACTTCTCTTAAAGCCAGCGTGTGATGGTGATTCTCCACGCGAGGCTAACACTGAGCTTAGCGTAAAACGCGAAGCCAGTGAGGCTTGCGTTAATAGCAGAACTCCTTACCTTCGCGTAAATTGCGAAAATAATTTTTAGACTTGCGTTAATCGTAAGAATCACGTTAAACGCGAAATTATAACTTGCGAGAATCGCAAGAATAAGCCAGCGTGCCAGAATTTTCTTCCACGCGAGTCTAATATTTCAGAAGTTAAACTTCTGCAGAAATGCCAAGCCAGCATGAAACGCGAGGCTAGCGTATCAAAATGCGAAGCTAATTCTCAGCTCCGCGGATTAAAACGCGAAGCTACTTCTCAGCTCCGCGTATCAGAATGTAAAGCTACTTCTTAGCTCTACATAAATCAATTTGAATATAAAATCAGGGTTGATAATCGTCCTATTAGACCAGAGCTTGACACTAATGATTCCAAGGAATTTCAGTGGGCCTCTGTACCCTCTCAACAGCTGAGTGGGCCCCACGACTCCATATCTGAGGCCACTGACCTCAGAGAGTACTTGACTAAGAAAAGAAGTATAAATCAAGTTCAGTCAGAGACTACTTGTCATTGCGAGCAGCTTATGACAGCAGTATCTGCTGTGATAAATAATTGTTGTTACAGTAAGAACAGGGTATCAGTGTTCGACTGGTTAACTGAGTCGGACAAAAACCCTGCTAAGAAGACAAAAATTGCTCCCCGAGAAAAACAATGGAGAGTTGTAACTTCTAATATGGTCGGAAAGGGGAAGAAAATCATAGAAAGGAATGAGGATTCGAAATCAAGTAATGAAAAACCTCATCATTTCACCCGACTTAAGTCAGGTGCTGTCCCAGCTCAAAATTATAAGAAACTTGTAAAAGGATCTTATGACGACGACAGCGACAATTCGGCCATAGCTTCTCCTCGTTCTTCGGCGTCATCTAAATTGTAGAAGTCAGCATCACATATGATGGACAAATCTGACTATATCGATCAAAGATTGGAGGCCCAAGAACAAATGATCCGAGATCAACAAAAAACGATCGAGGATCTAAAAACGATACTTTTAAAGGTGGTCGAAAACACCCAAAAAATAGTCGAAGATAAGGCCAAAAGTTCTTCAGAATCACCAAAGAAAGAAAAGGAAAAGATAAATGAAGAAGATAAGGAAGAAAAACCTTACTCGGCATATGAGGACGAGGATAAATATTCTTTCCATGACCCTCATAAAGAGAAAATTGAAAAGTTACAAAGCCAACTTGATGCCTTGATGTACAAGAAGGAACTGAAGGAATCGGGGGTCTCAAGACCGTACCCGCCAGAATGGGATCTAGTACCGTACCCTGAAAAGTACAAACCGCTCAAGTTGGAGCCATACGACGGGAAAGGATTTTCCAATCAACATATCTACTACTTCTTATCCCAAGCAGGACATTTAATGGGCAATGACCCAGTAATAACTAAGGTATTTGCAAGTACCTTGCGAGAGCCTGCCTTCACATAGTTTATGCAGTTGCCCCCAGGTACTATTAATACCTGGTATGACGTTGAGAGACATTTTCTCGCACGTTTCTTTGAGGATGATACCGAAATATCGATTCATTCCCTCCTTGAAACAAAACAAGGGGAATAAGAAACGGTGAAGGACTTTATAGAAAGGTTCCGGAAAAAATTCGTACATTGCAAATACGGAATGGTCCAGAAAACTCTGGTGGAAACTTGCCGACATAATTTTAAGACCAATGTGCTCTTAAAAGTGGGAGCCGTAGAATCCAAAACTTGGAAGGATTTGCTTAAATAAGGAGAGCAAGCTGAAGACTTGATCCGCCGAATTGACGAATCCCATGGAACCAAAAATCTTGAAAATAATAGGCCGTATACGCAAAATAATAATAAGAATAAAGGAAAAGCGGTAATGGCATCAGAGACCGCTCCACAAAAGACAAATCTTCCAAGCCCGAAGCCTCAAAATCAAAGAGGCGTGAGACAGAATAGGCCCCAAAAAGAAAGGACCTATACCTTTAAGGCGAAACAAACGCCTACACTATTCCACCTGCTCCTTAGAAATGGAATGTTGAAATTTTCAGAAAATAGAAAACCAGAGGACGCTGGTAAAACCAACGACCCCAATTATTGTTTATATCATAGGAATGTTGGACACCCTACAAAAGACTGTTACCCTCTGAAGAACAGGATCCAGGCATTGATAGAAGCTAGGATCTTGACACTGAAAGAGAAGCAGAAGAAAGTTACTGCTAATATGGCAACCCTAGTGATAGGGACCCATGAGTGTTCTGCAGGAGTAACTCCGATACCAGAAGGAAAACTGATCATGAAGAATTATGACCCACATGAAAGAGCACAGAAAGGACTTGTCTCTGTAACAACGCAAAGATGGGAAGTCATGTGGGTCCACCCTGATTTATTACAGGATGAACAATGGACCACCTCAGGTAGTCAGAGGAGAAAGCGGATTAGTAATACTATTTCCGCAAGGATAAAGGAAGAGTACATAGTTACAGGAGCCTTCACAGACTCTGAAGAGGAGGCATAAACTATGGCCACTCATCAAGAGGGGGCAGGTCCTTCCGGCACTCGATCTGGTAAAGCCTACCTCAAAGACTACGCCAGAGTAAACTCGAAAAATATATAAGGAGAACTCACAAAACCTGCAAAACAAAAGGCTTCGTTTCCAGAGAAATCCTGTAAAAGATGAAGAAGTCAAGGATGCTACGTTCAAATTTGACATCATAGCTCAGTTGGCTAATATCCCAGCTCGAGTTACGCTCCACAAGTTGTTGCGATTGTCGAAATCAACTCGGAAAGTATTAAGAGAGGCCTTGATAGACTCTGAATCATTTCTAGCACAGATCGTCGAGCCAGCCGATGAAGAACAGGATTCCTGCCCCCTCTGTCATCAAGTGAGGAGGCAGGTCCCACAGATTATCTTTTCCCCAGAAGATATGCAGGTGAGGAATATAAAGAATAATAGGCCTTTATATTTCACCGGATATGTCGGATCCACAAAGGTGGACCGTATTTAAATTGATCCGGGGTCTACATTAAGCGTCATCCCTAGAAGATTGATGCAGCTATTGGGAATTTCTCCCCATCTCCTAACACCAACAAATACTACAATATACGGGTTTAACACCAATGATAGCTGTCCCCTCGGAAAGTCCGATTTCGATGCCAAATCGGGGATTTAAGGACAGAAGTTACGTGCTACGTTATGACGCAGACACATCTTACAACATCTTACAGGGGCGACCATGGATCCACGCCTATATGATGGTCCCATCGACTCTCTACCAATGTATGAAATACTGCGATGAATAAGGAGAAGTCCGGACGCTAGTTACAGATAGGCAGTCATTCAAAGGGCTGGAAAATTATTTCACTGATGCCATGCTCTACAAGCCAGCCCATGAGGTCCCTAATAATAACCATAAAGAGCCTCAAACACCCGACGACAGTGAAAATGAGGCGGACACTGAATACGAATCTTCGGAAAAGGATGATGGGGGTGACTATGAGATAAACCCTCACATAAAATTTAAGATAAATTTTGATAATAATGTAACTGACGTAGCAGAGGACGAGTAGATTATTAATGAAAATATAAAATTAGTCTACGAGCCTGCGTTGCTACAGAGTCTCAGCCTTCATGTACTTCCACCGAGGCAGATGACCTGTCCGAACTTGAAGTTCTAGCAGCATATCATTTGCCAATTAGGTTATCCTTCATCTCTCAATCTAAAATAACCAAGGGTCGAGACCACTTATTTGAAGTACCTCCGCGACAGGTATCTCAAAAGCCAATAGTCTTCGGCAAAGTAATCACGTCGCCTAACCTAAGACAGAGCAGCGAAAGTGATGAACAGATATCACCCCAATCACTTATATGAACAGAAATCCCGACAAATAATGGAAAAAATGAGTTATAATTTTACCCAAAAATCGGGATTAAACTTTGGGAAAGGGCGACGAAATCTCATACCCTCGTTTAGACCTAGAGGGAAGAGCCCGGATTATTATCAGAAAACTCAAAGGGGGTTAAGCTATGTATCTACTCCACCTTCACCGCCATACAAATACGAAGAGAGCTCTTCGGCCAATGAGAATTTACATTCATTTGATCATGATTCAGATCTAAGTACTGACGCCTGGTTTCAATCTTTGACAGCAAATATGGTTTCAGCCGCACCAAAAAGTGATAAAAAACTAATTGATGTTCAAGATGATTCCTGGGCTAAACACATGGATATTCTCTGGGATGTCTGCTTTGAACAGCGTGACCCGCCTACAGAGGATAAGCTAGTACAAGTTAACATAGGAACAGAAGAGAATCCGAAGTCCATTTTTATAAGCGACACATTAACTCCTTTAAAAAAGGAAGGATTTATATCCCTTATCAAGGAATATATAGACGTGTTCGCATGAAATTATGAAGATATGCCCGGGCTTGATCCTCAGATTGCCACGCACTGGTTAAATATTAAAGAAGACGCCAAGCCAGTCAAACAACAGCAAAGGTGTTTTCGACCGGAATTGATGGAGGCGATAGTCGTTGAAGTAAACAAGCTCATAAAATCAGGATTTATTCATGAAAAGCAACATCCTGATTGGGTGGCTAATATAGTGCAAGTTCGTAAGAAGAATGACAAGATTCGGGTATGCATCGATTTCCAAGATCTAAACGCTGCATGCCCTAAGGACGAGGTTCCGCTCCCGATTACCGATGTAATGATTGACAATACTTGCGGTTACGAGCGGATGTCCTTTATGGATGGCTTCTCAGGCTACAATCAGATCAAAATGCACTCGGATGACGAAAAGCACACGGCTTTTAGAACACCGTTGGGGTGTACTGTTACACAGTAATGCCCTTTGGGTTGAAGAACACCGGTGCCACCTACCAACACGCGATGAGCATTATATTTATAGAACATCTGCTCAAAACGGTGGAATGTTATGTCGATGATTTGGCAGTCAAGAGCAAAAACAAAGAAGACCATCTTAAGAATCTGAGAACAACCTTCAATCTTATGTGAAGACATCACTTGAAGATGAATCCCGCTAAATCCTTCAGGGGGGGTCCAGCGGAAACTTCCTTGGATTCATAATTACTTCGGAAGGAATTTTTCTTGATCCCGAGAAAGTAAAAGCGATCAAGGAGATGTCACCCCCCCGCAACCTTAAAGAATTGAGGGGGTTATAAGGAAAACTGACCTATATCTGGTGTTTTATCTCCAATCTATCAGGACGATGCCAACCATTCTCCAAACTTATGAAAAAGAGGGTTTCCTTCGTATGGGACGAGGAATGTTAACAGGCGTTTGATGCCCTCAAAGAATACCTTACGAAACCTCCCATTATTATGGCACCTGTCCCTAGACAACCATTCCTTATATATATAAGGGCCATGGATAACGCGTTAGGAGCGTTGCTTGCTCAGTATAATGAGCACGGTCAAGAACATGCCCTTTATTACTGGAGTAGAACAATGATCAGAGCCGAGCATCGATATACCCCGATCGAAAAAGAATGTTTAGCCCTAGTGTTCGACGTCCAAAAAATGCGGCACTATCTTTCAGGACAAACAATTCATGTCATATCATGCGTCAATCCCTTGAAAATCCTGATGACAAAATCAGGATCTTTAAACGGCCAATTAGCGAAATGGGCATTGCTGCTATCACCATATGACATCCACTTTGTTCCTCAAAAAGCTATGAAGGGACAAGCGATCGCCGACTTCCTCGTAAGCCATCCAATTTGGCCCAACTCTAGGTTATCAGCGGATATCTCAAAACAGACGTCAGAAGCCAACGCAATTAACAAAGAACACCCATGGCAGATGTTCTTTGATGGTGCTGCCAGACGATCTGCAGCTGGAGTGGGAGTGGTACTGATCTCCCCACATAAACACATATTGCCTAACAGTTACTCATTAACAGAACCATGCACAAATAATGTGGCAGAATATAATGCGCTCATTGTTGGTTTAAAAATGGCTCTGCAACTGGGGGTGAACTATCTAGAGGCATATGAAGACTCCAAGCTCATCGTCAACCAGATAACGGGCGAGTATGAAGTCAGATATAAAGACCTCATCCCCTACCATAAACTAGCCATTGAGTTAGTAGGATATTTTGAACAGTTTTATATTTATCATATACCTCGGAACGAGAACATCTATGCGGACGCTCTCGCCGCATTAGCTGCGACATTGGTGATCCCGCCGGGTACAGCTAAAAGTATTATTGGAAGTAGAGAACTTCTCCATCCAGACATGGTTTTCCAAAACAGGCAAGTATGCAAGCAGGCTTAACTCTGGAACCCCGTGATTGGCGATTTCCGTTCATGGATTACGCTTTATATGGGATGCTGCCAGAGGATCCAAAAAAGGCCGCCTCAGTAAAGAGAAAGACCCAAAGATTTTATTATGATCCAACACTTCAGACTTTATACAGAAAATCAACTGATGGTCTCCTACTGCACTGCATTTCAAGAGCAGAAGCCGAGGAAGTGCTGAGAGAAATACATGATGGAGTGTGTGGAGCTCATCAACCCGGTACAAAACTTAGGGACCGCATAAGAAGGCTAGGATACTACTGGCAAAAAATGATTACAGATGCAATGACATACGCTAAACGGTGCCATGCATGTCAGGTACATGCCAACTTTATTCACCAACCCCCAGAGTACTTGCACAATACTGTTGCTAGTTGGCCATTTGAAGCATGGGGATGGATATCGTGGGGCCAATAAATCCCCCATCATCCAGAGGACATCGGTTCATACTTGCAATAACCGATTATTTTTCGAAATGGACTGAAGCCGTGCCCATGAGAGAGGTAAAGACAATAGATATTATTAAATTCATTAAACATCATGTCATTTACCGTTTTGGCGTTTCTCGAAGAATTATTCACGATAACGGACCGTAATTCATCAGCCAGGGATTCTCACGATTCTGTGATAAGTTTAGAATCAAGGATATTGCTTCAATGCCATATATTGGCCGAGGCCTTTAATAAGACTATTATTAAACACCTTCGAAAATTCGTCTCTTGCAATAAGCGAGACTGGGATGAGAAGCTAGGAGAGTGCTTGTGGGCTTATCGCACCACCGTTCGCACCCCAACAAAGGCTACCCCTTTCTCCTTGGCTATGGAAGCGAGGCCGTCTTGCCCCTCGAAGTCCAAATACCATCATTAAGAGTGGCATTAGCCACAAAGATGACAACAGAAAAAGCCATCAACAAAAGTTACAAGAACTTGAAGCGCTTGATGAAAAGCGTCTCCAGGCTCAGCAGCAGATCGAGTTGTACCAACCCGAGTCTCGCAAGCGTTCAATAAAAACATTAAGCAGAGAACCTTTAAACAAGGAGACTTGGTTCTGGCTATTAAAAGGCCAATGATTCTGACCCATAAGACTAAGGGTAAATTTGAACCCAAATGGGAAGGACCATTCATCATGGAGACGGTTTACTCTAGTGGAGCTTATCGCTTAATAAACCAGGATGGTGACAGGAAGATGATGCCAATTAACGGCAAGTTATTGAAAAGTATTATGCATAAAAAAGGAGTTATTATTTACTGTTACATCTGATTCGTATCCCTAAAAGTATAATCATCCACTTGTTCAAGTTACGCATATGAGCACTTGAATTTCTTTATTTAATTAAGGCATGTGCAATTAGGCACCTCTGTCTAAGTTGATGATCCTAATCCGATCATTCTGGTGTAGGCAATTAAACGCTTTCGCCAAACTATCAGTTTGCTCCATCAAAGAGCATTACCGTGGTTAATAATTGAGACCTGGTTGGTAACAGCAATTTAAGTTACGCAGATGACCCTTAGATTGTTTTACCAAAATTATGAACTATTTCATGACAATTATTTGTTGAGCAAGAAGAATTTGTAGCCAACAGATAAAAGAAGCAAAAAGAATAATCTTTATTCATGAATTAAAAGAATAAAGTTACAAAAGAATAAAAAAATTCAAAGAATTGTTGAGTTCTTGTTCTTTTTATTGCAAACAAAATAAAGAATAAATAAATATGTGTAATAAAGCAGGAGAGTTATGGCTCTCCCAAAATCTTCAACTTATTTGTCGTCTCATCAATAACTCGACGACGAGTCTCCTCCACGGAGTGTTGAGCCTGCCGACGTAAATCATCATCATTTATTGCAAGTTGCTGGGCTAACCGCTGGCGAGATTCTTTAATGGAACGGCTTCTTATCATACCTTTCTGCTCAAGCTGTCCTTGTTGAAGGATCAGCTCTTCTCGTTTTTAACGGATTCCCCTAGCCGAGACTCGTTGGCTTCTAAAATGGCCTGAGCTTTGGCGATAGTCTCTCTGGCTCTGAGGATGGCTACTTGGCTCCCCTCAATTTCGAAGTCCACCATCTCTAGCTCTCTGAGGACTGATTCCTGACTGGCTCGCAGCTCTGCCAACTCTCGAGACCAGTCTTCCTCCTGGCGCTTCAACTCCTCCTGACGGCTTGTCAGCTCTACCCGAAGCCGCGCCAACTCAATTTCGGTGATCGCTCCCACATCCGCTTGGCGAACTGTGTTCAGCATCTGCACATGTTCTTCCAAAGCTTCTAGGCGGGCTCGGTAAGGACTGCTCGGTCACGTCCTCCGATCCTTTCAATATTATCCAAATAACTGGACAACATGGGGCATCCAAGATCAAGGAAATCTCTTCCGTCCAGGATCATACCAATACATCTCCTTAGTAGTCGCATGAAATTATTAACACTGTGGTTGAAAAATTCTTCGAGTGGGTCCGCAATGTCTAGATTTAGCGCAGGCAATACCAAGGAAGATGTCACCGGGGAAGGAGTGGTTTCTGTAGGAGTCAAGAAAGAAGAGGCTCATCCCTGTACCAGGTTCATGACATGTGGGGCCAGTAAAGCCAATAAGGACTTGGCAGAACTGGGGACCCGAGGTGAAGTATCACTGGTACTAGTCATTCGAGCAGCCTCCCCAACGGGAGTAGACTCCGAAGGAAGGCCTTCACCTGAAGCCCCTCCAGTAACAGAGGTAGATTCGAAAGAAAACTTCAGATTATCCTCTTCTGTAGTTGGTAAATGAGTTGAAGCAGGAGGAGCGACTGGGGTCTCTACGGCCATAACTATGGAGGGCGTGAGTACTGCGGCCTGGGGAGCTGAGGGCACGCCAACGACAATTGGAAAAGTGTCCTCGGAGCAAACGGCCGGTGTCGGTGACGGAAGGCTTGGAGACGGGGGAACTCCTCTTGCCACATCTGCAACGGCCTCTGTCCTATCATCACTCTCGAGTTCATCAACGACGGGAGTCGAAGTAGGAACAGAGTGAGGAGCTGGCGTGAAGTAGTCTACACCAAACTCCTCTGCCAAACTACCCAGTCCACCCACTGAGCCGGTGGTGCCTGAGTAGTCAACCAGCTTCTCGGACTCCACCATGGTAGTCGAATGCATGGGCGAATGAAGCTGACTACCTGGATCTCAAAAGTAGATGAAAAGTGCATAAAAAAAAGAGAAAAAAAAGGGAAAAAGAAGTTAGAATAAAAATGTAAAAAGGAACCATACCAGTGGATACAAGTCATGTGGTTGGACTTGAAGGAGGAGCTGAGGCCGTCTCCAGGAGCACACACGTCTCGCTACCTAGAGGTTACGTCGTAGTGTGCTCGGCAGATTCTGCGATTGGCAAAGCTGGAGCTTCGGTGGCACTGGAGGCTTCTACAGGCCTGCTTTCCTTTGCCAGTGCTGGTGGCAGGGTCGAAGCAAGAAGGTCCATGGCGAACTGGACCGCCGCTTCTTTAGGGATTACTAGCGTTTCCCCGGCCAGCTTTTACTTCTTCCGAGCTAGTTCGCCTCTAGCGGGTCCACGGCATTTAACGAACGGACTCCGAGAATGGGTGACGACGGGTTGGGGAGCACCTCCAACATCAGCGTTGTCATCACCATCATCATCATCATCACCATCAGAGTCGCCTGCATCTGATGGGTCCGCCGCCGTATCAAAAAACTATCCATTCCCTTCACCCTCACTCTCTTGGCCCCTTTGCGGCAAGAGTAAAAACACTTCTATCTCCTTGCAACAGTTGTGGTTGATGGAGAAGTTAGGCACATCAGCGTTAGCAACGTTGTACCATGTGCAGAAGCTCAAAGCCATGCTTAAGTCTGGCACCTTCTGGGGCAACGCAAACTCAGCTCCGGTTCCTCCGGCGATGAAATGGAACCAGCCCCATGCTCCCACGTAGAGATTCCCTTCGTACGCCAGCCCCTTGTTTGGATTCAGTATATAGAGCTGCGTATATCCAAATTAATGAGCAAATCGGCTAGGGATATACGGCTCTATATAGCACATGGTGTCCTGCCTATACATTTAGTGTCCAGGGCGAATATTCAATAGCCACCAGAAGGCCCCCAAAGATAAACTGGTGAAGTTATCGGCTCCCAGAATATCTTCGAATCTTGATCCATACTCTCCTCCAGGAAAGTCTGGGAAGCAGCGGAAGATCTCGTAGTTCTGGTAATGGCGGAGGGTTTTGCGGATTATCGACATGTAGTTACTTTTCCATGTAGAGCGTTCGTACTTCTTCACAAGGAATGGCTTGTCAATTGGACTGTAATCCGCAACGCTCATCAAGGATGGACAGTGCATGACTAGCCACGCCATTAAGTATGTGTAGGGCTTTTCCACCCTGGGGTTCGGTGTCTTCACCGTAGTAGTCTCTTTTGCTGCTTTACCCTTTGCGATTTTGCCTTTGTTCTTATCTACCAGACTCTGGAGGTTACTAACCATTGCTGGCAAAAGCCCGAATGGTTGTCCATAGGCCAGTAGAACGGCTGGATAAACAATATTCTTGGCAATAGCCTCTTTAGGCAATGATGAAACGACGCATCTCTTCAACCAGAGCATCAAAAAACCCGCAAGCAGTCCCCTATCTGAAATTGGGAACTGCGCTTAGTAGTGGAAGCTCTGAAAGATAGTATCTGGGCTGAAGCCCCTTCATTAGATTCAGTGTGTAGGTTGTGGCTTCCAGCTTAGAGATACGCTCCTTTACTTCCTCAATACTAACGGAAGGATATCCGCGAACCATGGGGAGACTCTCTTTCAAGTTAATGAAGAGGTAGTCTGCCCACTTCTTATGGCCGATTCCCTGGTTTCTCACCCCAGCCAAGTCGGCACAGATGTGGTAATGGCACATCATCTCCCAATAAGTCTGATAGATGTGCTCAGCATGTTCAATTCTTCAGCAGTAGGGATATACTCCTCATAGGAAATCTCACCCATCGATAACCCGAACACTTCATACATCTCGTGGAGAGCAAGTCCTAGCTCACCCACTGGTGTAAAGAAGATGTCAGTTTCAGGGTTATACATCTCCAGGAGACTAAAGAGATGATGCGAACTTTGGGACAGGCCGAACTAGACGTTCCGGATAGCTTTATACAAGCCAATCTCCTTTAAAGACTGCTCATGTGTGTCCAGCACATATTTAACGAGTCTGAACCACCACATGTTGCCCGAGGAATGAATCCATCCGGGCATCCGAAAGTCCTTGGCAGGGTATTGTCCACCCCTGGTTATGAACTCACTAAGAAAGGTCTTAGCACGAGTCGGAACTTCACCAACCGGGTGCTCCTTGATGACTCTGCCCGGAAGAAGCCCAGTATTGCATCTGGGGGGACCATCTTGGAAAGCCCTGTTTGCGCCAAAGTTACCGGTCGCAACTCCATCATACTCGCGAGTTAGCTCCCATTCTAGCTCGCGATGGGAGGACAACCTCTGAAGATATACCAGAGGATAGCTATGTTCCATGTCGGGCAAGAACATTAGCAAATCACCGATCTGATAGATCCATTTGCTCTCTTCTTCAAACAAGATCTCGTCCGAATGCTTCATCGCATCTCCGAAGATGAATGCGGGCTTCTCCAACACTTCTCGGTTCGTTGTTTCGAAGGAAGTATTAGTGATAATTTCTCTTGCGGTAGCGGGACTGTATCTGATCAACTTTTTCCTGCGCTCTCTCAAGCCCGGTTTGTAATTAGGGAGATCAGTGGTGAAACGAAATTGGGTCGCCAGATCCGCGCCCCCAACATATCCGAAGTGGTGCCTATGGGAAAGAGGATCCACCGAGTAGCCCACTGCAAAGAAGAATCAAAGTTAGAATCCAGAAAACTCTTCTAAATATAGAAATGCGGAGCTAAAAATAACTCCGCGCGAAGCTAAGAAAATAGTCTCGCGTTTTAAATAAAATGCGAACATAAACAGATAACTCTGCGTTCACCAAACACGAAGATAAATAGATAACTCCGCGTTTACAAAACGCGAAGCTAAACAGATAACTCCGCATTCACCAAACGTGAAGCTAAACAGATAACTCCGCGTTTACAAAACGCGAAGCTAGATAGATAACTCCGCGTTCACAAAACACGAAGCTAAAACTGTAACTTCGCGTAGCAAATGCGACAGTTAGCAAAAATAACTTCGCGTATCAAAACGCGAAGATAATGTGATAGCTTCACGCGGAAGAAGACCAGAAGTCTTCTTCTTCTCCAAGCCATTCGGCCAGAGTATGGCGATCTCGCCGGTAAAAGAAGTGATTGGCCGGTCAAAAGCAAGCCAAATCACTCTAAAATAGTTCTAAAAGTCCCAAAAGTTGAGAATTTTACCTCCGATGGGCGCAGCGTAGACCGGATTGCCACTACGACCGTTGCCGCGGCCGCTGCCACTGCTGCTCGCGCCGGCCGCGGATGGTGAGGAGGTGCGCGAACTCACGATCTTCTTGGGTGCCATTGTGATGAAAGAAATCGACGAAAAATTGGAAAAAAACGACGAAAACCTAAGCGGATTGCCTGGTCGCTGGTCGCCTGAGAAATTCTTGGGTTCTGGATAAACTCTCGAAATGAAGTAAGGAAAAAGATGAAGAGTAAGAGACTCTATTTAAATGAAAAAACCTGCCTCTTGGTATTCGGCACGATAATCGGAGCGGTTGCTCACTGAAACGCGAAGCTATTAACTTCGCGTGAGGATCAAAACACGAGGATGACTTGGTATTCTAAATCCTCGTTTCAGTTTGAAGTTCCAAAGTATTTCAAAATTTACTAAATTCTAAGCCATTTTGAAAACTTTGGAGGGGGTTCTGTTGGTAGTAAAAATCTCCAAATAAAAGGAATTTTCCACAATAGAATGCGGAGCTAACTCTGTAGTTCTGCGTATGGCTGTCTTAGCCCCGCGTTTAAGTAAAACACAGAGCTAAGCAATAGCTCCGCGTTCTGACGCGATTAGCTCCGCGTGAGCAGATTTCATCAAATCCTAGATTGATTATGATTGAGATTTTGGGCCTATCCAATACCCAAATTGAGTCCAATCAGAATTCTAAATCAAGAGATTTAAATCAAGACTAAGATATTTGATTAGAATTCTTGATAAACACAAATTCTATTTAAATAGAAAATCTTATATTGATACAAGGTTATAAATACCCACTTGAGGAAGCCTCAAAGGATCTTGTTCGAGCATTAAATGAAGTTCAAGTTATACGTGAGAGCCTTGAACGAATCAAGATTAGCAGAAAAAGATCAAGTCGGCCGTCATCTTCGCCAAGCAAGAAGATCATCGATGTCAGATAGTCCAAAGGAGCTACTAGATAGATCCCATCGCTGCGAGAACCCACTCTATATTGTAAAAGAGAGCGATAATTATAAATCCTCTCGTTTGTTCTTTTCTTGTTCACTTTCGTTGTAATCTAAGTTGTATTCAATGGAAAGAAGCAACAATTTTGCTACGAACAGTGCATACCTTGAAGTCGAAACAAGGGTTTCGTCTTTTAGCGCAAAGGACTAGATTTTGGGGATAGAGTGAAGGAGAAGGGGATGGAGAGGAGAGAGAGAGTGATGAGGGTTTTCGAGATCTAAGATTTGGAGAGAGCGAGCGAGAGGAGAGAGAGGACCCTTCAACATCTTACCACGAACGAAGGTAGAGATTTTGGGAATAGAGACGAGAGTGGATTCTATGGATTTGGTCGTTTGAGTTATTATTTGGATGGATTTGGATATGTCCAAACCTAGTCCGATAAGGAAAAAACTGAAATAATTTATATCCAATTGAATTCACTGATAAAACGAACAAATTTAAATCCAATCTTTTCAAACTGGCCCGATTGGACCTTGGACTGGTCCGAACCCATTACCATCCCTTTATGTATCTTATTGCCTCAACCGAATTGCTGAGTTAAGCAAAGTCTCTATAGTGATAATAGTGTCAAGCCCAATGGGCCATATGCTCTCTACATGTGTCTCTCCTTAGAGTGTGGCCCAACCAATGGGTTAGGACCAGCCCTCGGACTTTCCAGCCTTCCTTCTATTATTCAATAATACTAATATTTTATTAAAATGCTTGACAAAATATACATTGTATTTGATATAATAATTATTTTTGATATAGTATATATTAGGGAAAATGATAAAAGAAAAAACCACTTGAAAAATAAAAACTACATTTTTTGATAGAAATAAATTAATAAGTTATGTTATGAAAAATTTGATTGGATTTAGAATAAGAATATTATCAACTAAATATAAAGTTAGGTGCATTATTGAATATTTTTTTAATAAGAAAATAGCTAGCATATTGAATTTGAAGATGGATTTTGGACTTTGGGTTGGCTTAAATCAAGGCCTCGAAGGGTCACAGTGTAGGCCGAAACTGGGCTATTAAAGGCACAGCCCCTATATCCTGTGGTTTTATAAGACCAAGTCCAGGACTGGCCCAACCACTTTCATCCCTGTCAACATTGATCCACTATTTTGGAGAGAGACTCATGATTCTCGAGCTCGGACTCTGAATCTTCACGACTTTGCTTCAGCAGACAAGTCGACATGTCAACTTTGTTGTTCTGAGGACGTTTGGTTGATCTGGGACGCAATTCGATGCCTTCTATGGGTGATAAGTTGCTAGGATTGCCTTGGCCTTCAGAAGGCATAGTCGGCACTCCCACGTCGATTTGAATCGTTAGGACATTCATCATGATTCGCATGAGAGCAACGATTTACTTGGCGAGTTCTTGAAACTAAGCATAGGTGACTGGAGTATTTGGATCTTCAGATTCGTGTTATGTGCTTAAGGATTTATAGTTCATCTCGAATTCATTAGCTTTTTTGTTGTAGATAGATTCGGTTTTCTTAATAGACTTGATTTCCTTATCATGATGATTCGGTTTTCTTAATAGACTTGACATTCATCATGATTCGCATGAGAGCAATGATTTACTTGGCGAGTTCTTGAAACTCAGCATAGGTGACTAGAGTATTTGGATCTTCAGATTCGTGTTATGTGCATAAGGATTTATAGTTCATCTCGAATTCATTAGCTTTTTTGTTGTAGATAGATTCGGTTTTCTTAATAGACTTGATTTCCTTATCATGATGATTCGGTTTTCTTAATAGACTTGACATTCATCATGATTCGCATGAGAGCAATGATTTACTTGGCGAGTTCTTGAAACTCAGCATAGGTGACTGGAGTATTTAGATCTAGATTCGTGTTATGTGCATAAGGATTTATAGTTCATCTCGAATTCATTAGCTTTTTTGTTGTAGATAGATTCGGTTTTCTTAATAGACTTGATTTCCTTATCCTTGATGATTTAATGAGTTTTTAATTTTTTTTTTTTTTTTGGATTATATTGTCTGAAAGATTTGTGACAAGTTCCTCTCTCATTATTTATCCTTACGAGTTTTAATCCAGCACAAGTCACGATAAAGTCAGAGAATTGATCTCTTATTAACAGTCATTTACAAATCTTGCAAGTTTTTTTAAAGGGTCTTGTGCTCCCTAAGCAACTACAGTTTTGATAAATCAAAAGCCTCTATAGCAATTTTGAAGTTGTTATAGAAAATCGAGAGAGGGTTTATCGATGAAAATCTTCCACATTTCTGTATACTAGCATCCACTTACATAATATTGACTATACATTCACATTTCTGATACATTGATATACATATCTCACACACAGTAACGTTGTAAAATTCGACTATCTCAAGAAATTTCATAATATTCTTAAGATGCTATTTTATAATTTTCAATCGTACTCGTGTATGTTTGTATCCCTTCCACGGCTTCACACACCATCTTTGATATACTCAAGAAATCGCCAACTCTCATACTATATGTAGTCACGCACTTGATCTTGAAAATCTCGCAATCAAACTCACATATATATATAGGAGTTGCATATATTGTCAATTAAGGGGTTGAGGGGAGCCACATGCTTTGACCTTCGGATTGGATTCCCAATATCACTCGCGGAACTTTCAACTCATGATGCTAGGCTTGGACCCTGTTGGTCGCTGTACGTGAGGACTTGCACAACCTAAACAATGAAACTGATCCAACGGTTAGAGTCTTAGAGAGTATATAAGTTTTTCATTTCCATTATGAAAGAATATTGTTGAGAATTCACCTATATGCGCAAATTAATATTTAATCTATTTATTTTGTTCTTCTTCTTACTGTATCTACTAATTTCTTGAAATAACTGTGAAGCAGTTGCGGAGCCAAGAATTCCGTAGAGGAGGCTCAACCAGTTCATAAAATAGAGTTAGCGGGGCAAGCTATGATCGTAGTTTAGAAATACATAGGCGATAACAAAATTTCAGGAGGTCAAGTGACCCCTCCACACCGGGCTCCGTCTCGATCGAAAACTGCGGATATGATTTAAACTTGTGTGAATACTGAATCATTTTTCTATTTATGCATACTTCTATGATGGTAGTGTTGTGCTTATGCCAAAACTGTAGCTATAATTTATCTCCGTCTCAAGACTGAAACTCTATATGAAAGAAAAGTATTATAACACGCTGTCTTGTCTTGAAGAGCGGAAAGATAGATTCAACTACAACAAAGTTGTTAGCAAAATATAGCGGAATAATACTAATGCAACAACCAGCGGAATCAAATAGTTAACCGAAGAGAAAAATAGCAGAGACAGAGAACACGCAGATTTAACGTGGTTCGGCAATATGCCTAGACCGATCGAAAAACTTCCACTATATCAAAAGAGAATTACAAAATTCTAGTTCTCAACCACAAGAGAATTCACAAAAAAATCACACAAGATTTTGAGATCAAATCCTAAGCTCTTGTTGCAGTGATTTACCTCTTTGCTTCGACCGCCGAAGATTCAAAGGAATCCGCAACCTTCCTTCTCTGCTTCAGCCCACCGAGAGAGAAGCCCTTCGGCCGAAATTATTCACTCCAAAAACAAAAAGAGCAGCAACTCACACCACCAATTATTTGATGCAAATAATTTCTGTGTTAGCCCTGTTTCTTTGGCTGCAAAGCAATTACAGCAACAGCCGCATAAAAAAAACTTGGTTTCGGCTCCAATTTTCGGCACATCAAACCCTAGCACCACAACCCTATATATATATCATATCATAACGGGTTTGGGCCAGTTTTGGACCCGTTTCGGTTGACCGAAACCCGCTGCGGCAATGGGCTCTATTAGCAATAATCTCCCACTTGGAGACCATTGCTAAAAATGTAATCTCTATACATGATAATCCCAGTATCCAAAGTTTTTACCTCGATCGTTTAAAGTCCCAATTTCAGCATTCAACACAAATGCACCAAAGTTGAGCAATAGCTCAACTTTTTCCCATCAACCGGCTTTGTCAACATATCTGCAGGATTCTTGCTACCTTCAATCTTCTCCAACTTCAATTGGTCATCCTCTAACAAGGATCTAATGAAGTGATATCTCAAGTGAATATGTTTAGTCCGTGAATGATACGCCGAGTTCTTAGCAAGATGAATTGCACTCTGACTGTCACTGAATAACCTGCAATCCACTCCATCAAAACCCAACTCACTCATCAATCGCTGCAACCAAATAAACTCCTTACTTGCGTCTGCAGCTGCAACATACTCAACTTCTGTCGAAGATAAAGCAACAATTGATTGTAGTCTTGAAACCCAGCTTACCGCTGTTCCTCCTACAGTAAAAAACATAACCTGTGGTGCTCCTGCCATTGTCTCTATCACCCGCATGGTCCGAATCCACAAAACCTTGCACATCAATGTTATCACCCCCAAAACACAAACAATACTTTGAAGTACCTTTCAAATACCTGAAAATCCACTTTACCGCTTGCCAATGTTCTTTTCCAGGGTTCTTCATGAATCTACTCACTACTCCCACTGCATGTGCAATATCTGGTCTTGTACTCACCATTGCATACATGAGACTCCCAACGGCCGATGAATAAGGCACATTCTCCATGTGTCTCTTCTCCTCATCTGTTTTGGCACCTTGCTCTTTTGACAGTTTGAACTGACCACCAAGAGCTGTAGTTACCGGTTTTGCATTCTCCATGTTGAATCTCTCCAACACCTTCTTGATGTATCCCTCCTGAGATAACCACAATTTCTTGTTTTTCTTATCTCGGGTAATTTGCATCCCAAGAAGTTGTTTGGCCTCACCCATGTCCTTCATAGAGAATCTCCCTGCCAACTTTCTCTTCAGATCATTGATTTTCTTCATGCATGTACCTACCACAAGTATATTATCTACATACAAAGTAAGTATAATAAAGTTACCATCCTTAAACTTTTATAGATATACACAATGATCTGAATTGCTTCTGGCAAAAAATCCAACATAAACTTGTCGAACTTCAAGTACCATTGTCTCGGCGCTTATTTCAACCCATACAAGCTTCTTTTCAGTCGACATACCCAATTTTCTTTCCCTTTAACTTCATATCCCTCCGGCTGTTCCATATATATTTCCTCCTCCAAATCACCATGAAGGAAAGCAGTCTTCACATCGAACTGCTCTAAATACAATCTTTTCACAGCCACAATACTTAGTATTGCTCTGATAGAAGTCATTTTGACAACAGGTGCAAATATTTCATTGAAGTCAATACATTTTCTCTGACCGTTGTACGCCCGAAAATTGCATCTTTGATTCCATTGCAAAAATTATTTGATTACAACGAAGATTTGAGATTACAAAAATTCCGAAGAATTACAAGAACGGGAATATTAGTTTATTCCCTTTTTTATGTGGGTTCGGGTGGCGGTGGAGTCTCGTTGCTGCCTCCGTTGACCGTCCGACCAGGAGAAGATGGCTCTGCTCTTTTCTTTGATTTCACGAGCTCGCCCGAAATCTTCCCAAAGTCCAAGAATCCCCAAAAATCAAAAGTCCCCTCTCTCGTTAAATTCCTGTATTTTATAAACCGAAGAAGCTCGAAATCCGGCTCAATTCCCTCCTGAAAAAGCGGATCACGGATTATCAGGAAAATAAAATAGGAAATAAAACAACGGGAAAACAACGAAAAACAACCCGCGGGTGGCAACCCGCGGGATCGCCCCCACGGGTTGCCACCCGCGGGAATCCTCCCGCGGGTGGCAACCCGCGGGGGCTCCCGCGGGTTGCAACCCGCGGGGGCTCCCGCGGGTTGCAACCCGCGGGAGACCTCCCGCGGGTTGCAACCCGCGGGAGAACTCCCGCGGGTTGCTTCCCGCGGGGGTTCCCGCGGGTTGCAACCCGCGGGTGCTCCCGCGGGTTGCTTCCCGCGGGTGCCCCCGCGGGTTGCAACCCGCGGGTGCAACCCGCGGGTGCCCCCGCGGGATGCAACCCGCAACACCCGCGGGTTGCATCCCGCGGGTGCACCCGCGGGTGTGTCTACTTAGATTTTTTTTTTTTTTTTTTTAATTTAATTATTTTTAGTGTCTACATAACCCCCTCCAAAGTTTTTGAAGTTCTGTATTGAACCGTACTGAATTTCGAAATACTTTGGATTTTTTAATTTTGGTTATGGACCTTTTAAAAGATTTGGTCGATAGAGATAACTGTTAATATATTTATTTATTCCATAACAAGCAGAGGTATGATTTTAACGTACTCATTAGAGGACAAGCAGAGGTATAATGTTAACGTGCTTATTTTAGGTCAAGCAGAGGTATAATATTAACGTGCTTATTTTAATCCTAACCGTTCAGTGACATCTAGTATGACGAATCAGGAAAAAACAGAGGTGACATTAAACGTGTCTTGGAGCTTAACCTATTCAGAGGATTTGGTCGTGATAGGGACAAGCTGACTAAACAGAGGTGACGGTTAACGTATTTAGTTTTGGAATCGGACTATCAGAGGTAACTGTTAACTTGATAGGGAGATAATTTTCGTCAGAGGTGATTTTCAACTTAACGATATCTAAAGCACGTTCATCAGAGGTTGTAATGTTGGACTTGATGAAGTGTGAATTTTCTTTTCTGTCAGAGGTGAAATTTTAACGTGACAGGGGACCGATTTAATTAGGATTTTATCTCTTTTGATTTTGAATTATGATGTCAGAGGTATGATTTTAACTTGACTAATATTTTGGAGTGTCGCTTGCTCTGTCGGAGCAAAATGACAAGAAAAGTTTTGCTGTCAGATGTGAAATCTTAACGTGACAGGAGATTTATCTGATTAGGATTTTTAGCAAACCCCCAGCTATCAACGGGTTTGATTTGCCTTTACCAACTACCGTTTGAGTTGGGCTAGCCATGCTATTCCCCTCAGCATGGTGAGTTGTCAAGAATTTCGTTTGGGCTTAAATGCCAAACTTTTCCTCTTCCCTTTGCCTTAGCAGCTTAGGGCAGTGATGTATTCTTATATTCGGATAAGAATACTGTTGTGACAGATTTGTCGTGGGATTTTTAGCAAACCCCCAGCTATCAACGGGTTTGATTTTGCCTTTACCAACTACCGTTTGAGTTGGGCTAGCCATGCTATTCCCCTCAGCATGGTGAGTTGTCAAGGATTTCGTTTGGGTTTAAATACCAAACTTTTCCTCTTCCCTTTACCTTAACAGCTTAGGGCAGTGATGTATTCTTATATTCGGATAAGAATACTGTTGTGACAGATTTGTCGTGGGATTTTTAGCAAACCCCCAGCTATCAACGGGTTTGATTTTGCCTTTACCAACTACCGTTTGAGTTGGGCTAGCCATGCTATTATCCTCAGCATAGTGAGTTGTCGAGGGTTTCGTTTGGGTTTAAATACCAAACTTTTCCTCTTCCCTTTGCCTTAGCGGCGTTGGGCAATTCATACTTTTACCCCCAGTATGGTGGGGTTGACGAGAAATTTATTCTCTCCCCGTAGCCTTGTCGGCATTGGGTAATTCATACTTTTTACCCCCAGTATGGTGGGGTTGACGAGAAATTTATTCTCTCCCCGTAGCCTTGTCGGCATTGGGTAATTCATACTTTTTACCCTCAGTATGGTGGGGTTGACGAGAAATTTATTCTCTTCCCGTAGCCTTGTCGGCGTTGGGTAATTCATACTTTTTACCCCCAGTATGGTGGGGTTGACGAGAAATTTATTCTCTCCCCGTAGCCTTGTCGGCGTTGGGTAATTCATACTTTTTACCCCCAGTATGGTGGGGTTGACGAGAAATTTATTCTCTTCCCGTAGCCTTAGCAGCGTTGGACAATTCATACTTTTTACCCCCAGTATGGTGGGGTTGACGAGAAATCTATTCTCTTCCCGTAGCTTTAGCGGCGTTGGGCAATTCATACTTTTTACCCCCAGTATGATGGGGTTGACGAGAAATTTATTCTCTTCCCGTAGCCTTGTCGGCGTTGGGTGATTCATTTTTTTTTTTTTTTTTTTATGGGGGTTTAAATTAACCGTCCTGAGCTCGTCTTGGAAATTGTTGTGAGCCCAAGTAGTACCTTTAGACCACGCACATTAAATGTGTCGGAGTTAGCTCTAACTCCTTTTTTGTTCAGCTTAACTACTCCAGCGTCAATCAACGCTTGAATTTTATCTTTTAAGATAAAACAATTTTTTGTGGGGTGACCTACAATCCGATGGTACAGGCAGTAGTTCGGATCGTTAGTTTTCCCTACTTCTTCAGGTCTCTTGCTCTCCGGCAATTTAAGCATCTTGCGTTTGGTGAGCAGATTGAACATAGTAGCAGTATGTTCATCCTTGAACGAATACTGCTTTTGAAGTCTGGGCGACTTTGCTGTGTTGCTTGTAGTTGGCCATGGTTTCTGCTTCGGTGTACTTTCTACCGCCATTGCCGTTATGTCTTTCCCTTTTGAACGGAAAAAATGGAATGGAGATTCGTTTGCACCTTCTCCGGTTGCAGACTGTTGCATTTCGAGACGTCGAAGTATTTCTTCGGCCTGTTCGCCCTGCTTAAGCAGATCCTTCCATGACTTGGATTCGACCGAACCCATCTTGTCTAAAATATCGGTCAGCAAGTTATGTCTGCAGGTTTCCACAAGCGTATCCTGCGTCATGCCATGTGGGCATCGAACGGAAAGTTCTCGGAACCGCTCGACATAAGTTTTGACCGTTTCGCCTTCTTCTTGCTTCGCTGCTAGCAAAGATAATATGGAGACTTCTGTATCATCTTCAAAGAATCGGGCTAGGAACTCACGTTCTACATCAGCCCAAGATTTAATTGTTCCTTGGGGAAGTTGCATAAACCAGGTAAATGCGGGCCCCCGTAAAGTGCTCGCAAATATCCTAGTCATAGTTGGATTATTCCCCATGAGATGTCCTGTCTGTGAGAGGAAATAGAAGATGTGTTGCTGCGGCGAACTTTTACCGTCGAATGATTGAAGATTCAACGGTTTATATTTTGCAGGATAGGGTACGGTCTCCCATTCTATGGGATATGGACGGACTACCCCCACCTCTTGTAGCTTTTTGCGATGAAGAAGAGCTTGTAATTGGTTCTCCATCTTCTCTATTTTCTCTGCGTGAGGATTGAGGATAACTTTCACTTCCTCTTCCTCTCTTGAATGAGGAGGCACTTCTTCATCTTCGTCTTCGCTGTCTTCATTTATTTGGACAGGCCGTTTTCCTTTCTGCCGACTAGAAATGGACGGCGATGATTGGTTCTTTTTAGTTTGAGCCAGCAACTCAATCAAAAGTTGTTTCATTTCTTCTATGGTCTCCTCGTGCTGTTCGAGACGTTTTTCTTGTCTCTCAAGCCTTTCAGAGACTTCTTCTAGAAGCGCGCCCTCTGGTTCGCTAGAAACTCCTTTTGATCCTGGAGTAATTTCTTTATCCGAAAGGTTGTTTCCGACCACCTTTTTGCCTTTATTAACCATATTTGATGAGGCAGCAGGTAGATCGGTTCCAGAGTATGCCTTTTTCACCGTCCGTATTCTTTTAGGTTCGGTGATCCGCTCAAAAACGGATTGTCTCGGATGGCACTCGCAGTTTGATAGAACAGCTGAGATTAACTGTTCGCATTGGCATTGAGGAGTATTCTGTGCAGAGTTCTTCTTCCAATTGAGGTATTCTCTCAAGTCTTGAGATATCTTCTCCTCTCTATTTGCAACCTGACGCCGCTTGCGTCGCAAACTTGGTTCATAATACTTGAGAGTCTACAATATCTCAGGGCTGAGCTCTTTTCCAGCATCAGATTGTTCCCCAACTCTCCTGCAAATTCTTCTGGAGTGCACGTTGTCCTGAGTAGTTGTATGGGCCCCAGATGCCTCTGATAGAGAGATTAAAATTTTTGGTGCATGTTGCGTGCTCGCCATAGACGTGCTCGAGGAGACATGAGAGTTGTGTTCATTGAACGTAACCCGTCGGTGGCATCTGCGGGATGCAACCCGCGATTGAAATTGCAGATTTGTACCCAGATTTGTACCCGTGGTTGCAACCTGGAGGTTGACACCCGCGGTTGGAAGCGGCGGGTTGGCACCCGCGGTTGGCAACCGCGGGATGCCACCCGCGGTTGGCAACCGCGGGTTGCTACCCGCGGTTGGGAACCGCGGGTTCCCACCCGCGGTTGGCAACCGCGGGTTGCCACCCGCGGTTGGGAACCGCGGGTTCCCACCCGCGGTTGGCAAGAGCGGGATGCCACCCGCGGTTGGGAACAGCGGGTTCCCACCCGCGGTTGCAACCCGCGGGTTGCCACCCGCGGTTGCAACCCGCGGGTTGCCACCCGCGGTTGCAACCCGCGGGTTTGCGCTCATGGAATTACTTCCGGATTTTTTTTACTGTCTTGGAGTTTCCTGCAATTTTTTCTGTATGATTTAGGCGTGCTCGTTGAGTTTTACGCCTTAAATTTCTCTTTTGGGAGCGGGTCAGGGACTGGTTTGACTTTTGGCTTGACTTTGGAACGGGCGATAACGCCTCGTAAGTTTCAACGGGCGATGACGCCTCGTAAATTTTCATAGGCGATGACGCCTTTTGATTTTCAGTGGGCGATGACGCCTCACCTTTTTTCATCGTCACCCGGCGATGACGCCTAGGCTCCGAATCAGAGAAGGAAAGAAATTCCTCATATTTTTGCTGGTCAACTTCTATGACCAGCATCTCAACCATTGAGCCAATCGGCACCCGGTCGGACTGCGCCACCAAATTCTCTGTGGTAAACAGAGGAGCTCCCACTGTGGTCGCCAGTTCTTGTACGCCCGAAAATTGCATCTTTGATTCCATTGCAAAAATTATTTGATTACAACGAAGATTTGAGATTACAAAAATTTCGAAGAATTACAAGAACGGGAATATTAGTTTATTCCCTTTTTTATGTGGGTTCGGGTGGCGGTGGAGTCTCGTTGCTGCCTCCGTTGACCGTCCGACCAGGAGAAGATGGCTCTGCTCTTTTCTTTGATTTCACGAGCTCGCCCGAAATCTTCCCAAAGTCCAAGAATCCCCAAAAATCAAAAGTCCCCTCTCTCGTTAAATTCCTGTATTTTATAAACCGAAGAAGCTCGAAATCCGGCTCAATTCCCTCCTGAAAAAGCGGATCACGGATTATCAGGAAAATAAAATAGGAAATAAAACAACGGGAAAACAACGAAAAACAACCCGCGGGTGGCAACCCGCGGGGGCTCCCGCGGGTTGCAACCCGCGGGAGACCTCCCGCGGGTGGCAACCCGCGGGGGCTCCCGCGGGTTGCAACCCGCGGGAGAACTCCCGCGGGTTGCTTCCCGCGGGGGTTCCCGCGGGTTGCAACCCGCGGGTGCTCCCGCGGGTTGCTTCCCGCGGGTGCCCCCGCGGGTTGCAACCCGCGGGTGCACCCGCGGGTTGCATCCCGCGGGTGCTCCCGCGGGATGCTTCCCGCGGGTGCCCCCGCGGGTTGCAACCCGCGGGTGTTCCCGCGGGTTGCATCCCGCGGGTGCACCCGCGGGTGTGTCCACTTAGAATTTTTTTTTTTTTTTTTTAATTTAATTATTTTTAGTGTCTACAACCGTATCCCTTCACAACAAGTCTAGCCTTGAACCTTTGTGTCCCTCCTGCCTCATGTTTTACCCTGTATACCCACTTGTTATGCAATACTTTCATCTTTTCCGGTCGCTTCACCAATTCTCATGTGTGATTCTCCTCCAAAGAAGACATCTCATCACGCATGGCTTGCTCCCACTTAAGATGAAGTTTATCCTGCATAGTTTCTTGGTAACTCTCTGGTTCACCTGCATCAGTATGCAAAATATGATATAATGGAAGACAAAGTTTTTGGGTTGGCTTCCTTATCCTCGTGCTCCTCCTCAAAGTGGGAACACTCTCTAATGAAGTACTGGAACCATTTATTTCAGTCAATGACTCTCTTTCCTGTTCGGTCTCATCTGAAACTTGTGTATTCTCAGATATAGTCATTTCTTCTCCTTCAGATGTAGGTATTTCTTCATTTCTTTTATCCATAGGATCCATCCCATCCTGTGGCTCATCCAGCTCCAAGCGCCCTTTTTCCACTTCAATCTCACTGTTACTTTCCGTTCGGTCTTTATACATACAGCCCTCATTGAATACTACAACTCTGCTACGAATTACCTTGTTATGCTCATAATCCCATAAGCGATAACCATATTCGTCGCCACCGTATCCAATGAATGCACACTTCTGAGATTTAGAATCAAGCTTCTTTCTCATCTCATGATCCACATGTGCATATGCTATACAACCAAACACTTTTAAGAAAGAGTAATTCACAGTCTTACCAGACCACACCTCCTCTGGAATTCCTCCATCTAAAGCACTAGCTGGACTCCTGTTGATCAGATAGACTGCCGTATCTATAGTGGCTCCCCAAAGTTGCAAAAGCAAACCTGCTTGTAGTCTCATACTCCGAGCTCGCTTCAAAATGGTTCTATTCATCCTCTCAGCCACGCCATTTTGCTGTGGTGTTCTCGGTACAGTTTTCACTCTTCTGATCCCGTGGGTAAAGCAATAGTCATCGAACTCCCTATTGCAAAATTCCCCACCATTGTCTGACAACAGACATTTTACGTTCAAACCTGTTTCATTCTCAATAAGAGCTTTCCATACCTTGAAGATCTTGAAAACATCGGATTTTTGCTTAAGTGCAAACACCCATGTTTTCCTACTTGCATCATCTATGAAAGTGACAAAATAAGAATTACCTCCAAGAGACTTCGCCGAAGAAGGCCCCCATACATCTGTATGCACCAACTCCAATCTCTCGGTTTTCTTCTCTTTGTCATCCTTCATAAAGCTAACTCTTTTCTGCTTTCCAATCACAGAAATCAAAATTAGCATCTTTCATATCTGTCTACATACCTCTGGATTGCAATACCCTCATGCCGCTTTCGCTCAAGTGACCGAGTCTCTGATGCCATAAGGTAGCCTTCTCATTCTTCACGGTGGTGAAAGAAACAACGTGATCCACTGAGCTTGAGAGTAAATATAGAGTTCTCACTCTCTCACCCTTGACCACCACCATTGCTCCTTTACTGATCTTCCACTGTTTCTTCTCAAATGAGATTTGATAACCTTCGCCATCCAGCTTGCTAACAGATATCAAATTCTTCTTCAAATCCGGTATGTGCCTGACCTCTTGTAAAAGCAACTTTCCACCATTGTGCAACTTTAACTGAATTGCCCATTTACCGATAATCTTGCTTTCCTGCCCATTACCAACAGTCACATGCCCAAAATCACCTTGGACATAATTCTCAAACCATTCTCTACGAGCAGTGCAATGGAACGAAGCCCCTGAATCTACAAATCACGAATCTGACCTTGATTCTGTATGAGCAGACAGACACAAGTCATCATACTCTTTACTTGGATTCACCACATTCGCTCCTTCCTTGTCTTTGTTTGGACAATCCTTTTTCATATGACCCTCTGTCTTACATTTCCAACACACTAACTTTTTCTTGAATTTCCCCTTAGATTTTGATCTTCCTTTTTGCTTCGACTCCCTGCTTGAACTTCTACCCCTTTCCTTTCGTCTGTCATTATCAACCGACAGAGCTTGTAGAAACTGTGCTCTCACCCATACTCTTTTTCATCAATTCATCATTCATGATTGTACTCACAACATCATTGAATTTAAGAGCAGTATTGGAAGAATTGCTGATGGCCATAACAACATTACTCCAACTATCCGGTAACGAACACATAAACATCAAAGTTTTAATGTCATCAGCAAAGACAAAATCTAAATATTCAAGTTGTGCCCATAATGTGTTAAATTCGTTCAAATGGTTAACAACTGAACTATCAGAAGGCATTCTCAAGTTGAACAACTTTTTCATTAGAAACAGTCTATTTGAAGCAGACGACTTCTCATAAAATTTAGCCAACGCTGACATCAAACTTGAAGTGGTCTTCTCCTTGGAGACGTTGAACACAACCTGCTTTGTCAGGCACAATCAAATCTGCGCCAAAGCCCTCCTGTCCAACAATGCCCACTCCTCATCAGTCATCTTTTCTGGCTTTTCTCCAATCAGTGGTTGATGTAAATTCTTTTGATATAAATAATCTTCCATCTGCAACTTCCACCATTGGAAATCTGTTCCATCAAATTTTTTAATTTCTCCCTTCCTATCTTCCGCCATAACTCCCACTCAAAATCAACACCGATCTGAGTGAAATCTGACCCGAACCAGGGCTCTGATACCAATTGTTAGCAAAAGATAGCGGAATAATACTAATGCAACAACCAGCGGAATCAAATAGTTAACCGAAGAGAAAAATAGCAGAGACAGAGAACACGCAGATTTAACGTGGTTCGGCAATATGCCTATGTCCACGGGGACCGATCGAAAAACTTCCACTATATCAAAAGAGAATTACAAAATTCTAGTTCTCAACCATAAGAGAATTCACAAAGAAATCACATAAGATTTTGAGATCAAATCCTAACCTCTTATTGCAGTGATTTACCTCTTTGCTTCGACCGCCGAAGATTCAAAGGAATCCGCCACCTTCCTTCTCTGCTTCAGCCCACCGAGAGAGAAGCCCTTCGGCCAAAATTATTCACTTCGAAAACAAAAAGAGCAGCAACTCACACCACCAATTATTTGATACAAATAATTTCTGTATTAGCCCTGTTTCTTTGGCTGCAAAGCAATTACAGCAACAGCCGCATAAAAAAAACTTGGTTTCGGCTCCAATTTTCGGCACATCAAACCCTAGTACCACAACCCCATATATATATCATATCATAACGGGTTTGGGCCAGTTTTGGACCCGTTTCGGTTGACCGAAACCCGCTGCGGCAATGGGCTCCATTAGCAATAAAGGTGAACTAAACTTCTTAGACATGTGTCTTGCAATGAACTTATCAGTCTTCATTAGATTTTTTATGCAATATTTTCTAAGTTCCACCAGTTTTAAAAAATTCTACTCTGCCTGTTGATACATATGATTTGATTTTGAGGATTCAAGGGCGTTAGCCCGCCGTTTTAGTCAAAAAAACATCAAGTTAGATTAGATTGCTCTCAAAATTTCATAGTTAAAATATCCCCCTTTACTCTTGTTTTCTTTATTTGTAGGTTTTAGTAATTTCGGCGAGAATGGAGGGGGATTTCATAGGTAGAGAAGACGGAATTAGTAGAACCTATGTGAAGGTGTGAAAGGAAATCATGAATATATGCTAAACTTCTTCGTGGCACCTAAAGCTTTACCCTAGCAAAAGACAAAGTTTGTGACCAAGGTGGCTGAATATCTAAGGCGATGCTATAGGAGTGTTGCCTATGGAAGTGTCCTAAAATTTTATATGATCCGAACCGTTGATTATAATTTTCATGTTCTAAATAAATGACATATAAGAAATCATACGATTTACATGTTTTTTTTTATCTTAAATCAAGATGCTTTATTTGTTTTATTGCTGAAAAATCATTTATTTTGTTCAGCCCAATATACGGTCAAAATGTACCTAAAATGCATAATTTTTTATATACCATTATTTTTTAATGTAGAGATCACAATTAACGGTTTGGATCGGGTGTTTCCATACTTTTTGTAATGACACTTTTTGTACAATGTTTTGATAAAAACTATTAAAAACATTATTTTGTAAAGAAACTATCATAAATTTCAGCTTTGGTAAGTTTTTCAAGCTATAAGGTAGGACTACAAAGAGAGAGGAGAATTCATTACTTGAATCTCAAGTAACAACATACTCCCAACTACTACAATTACTACATATGGAATAACATTTCATTCCATAAGGCAAGGCATGCCCTACTGACACTAACCAACACCAAAAACAGAAAGAGAGAGGATCTGTGGGCACCCCTCTCTACATCTTCATACTTCCTACCAAGAGTAAGTCTCAAGTATGAACATGCTAGAGCTGAATCAAGGATCAAAACTATTGTGCACCGGCCTCCGCCGCCTGACACCAGCATAATCCTCGGACCACCACGCCACCTTCCCCTTTTGCTTCTCCCTCGTTGCCACCTGATGATCCTTCAACCGAACCGCTGGCATATATGCGCCATAAACAAGAGAAAAAGGAAACCATTGAGATAACACATCTATATATACATCTATCATGCATACATGGCATAGCATAACACAGCATAATGGAGAATGATGCATGAAACTAATGATATATGTATATATGTACCAAGTATTTGTTGTTGTGGGAGCAAAAGCAAGAGCAAGAACAAGCACATGAACATAACTGCAACCATAACCAAACCCTGCATCCTAACAACACCCATAATAATACTCTCTCTCTCTCTTTCTCTCTCTCTCTCTCTCTCTCAAAATTGAATTACAAGAGTCAAAAGAGGAGAGAGAGATAAGGTCCAAGTGGTAGAGTGTTTGATAATTTAGTTTGAGTATTCTTGGGTGCACATGTCCTAATTAGCTTCATTCCCCAAATGAAGAAGATTCCACTACATTAATTAATCACTTCTTTATTATATAAATATTAACTTGGTTTTGGGAAAATTTTCAGAATATTGTCTCATGTGAGCTCCACTATAACAGTTCAATAATCTATAACACATCACTTAATTAGTTATAATTTGTAGAGTGAAGGCCATAGACCTAATAATTGGGTTGTCATCAAGTTGTTAGATGATAAGTTCAATAGATTTTGGAGATGATTTGTTTATGGTTTAATCAATTCTTAGACAGAAAGAACTTAGGACTTTAGATGGCATGATTGTGCTGCTAGGCTAGCACGTGATTGTCATTCTCCAGGATTAATCATAAATTTATTTTGATTTGTTTTTGAGATGTTAATTCAATTGGCAATAAAATAATCAGAAGAGGATCAGGAAATTCATGTTGAAAGATAAATTGAACAGATAGATTGTGCAGCATTGTTTAATGGTTGAGGAGTGTTGCGGAAGTGCGTGGTATATGATGTATAACAAGATAGTAACCAACCAATCAATAAATATCAAGCAATCAAATCACAATAATAAATCTCGAATAGTCAACGCGGATAGATACAAAGATTTAGCGTGGAATATCTAAATTGGATGAAAAATCAAAGAAAAACTACATAGTAATAAATATCAAGTAAAATAATTTGACTCAAATTCGCTAGATAGTCGCAACTAAATATTAGTAAAAATAAATAAATAAATAAATAATAGTCCAATATCTAATTACTGTTTGATCTCCACGGTATGAGCTCTAACTCTTAAGTTATTTTAGACTTGGTAACGGCTACAAATAGAGAGATTGAACACATAAATGGGTGCAAGTTACCAATTTCATAGAATAATTCATCATCTATAAATTGGAGATATTAATCAGGATCACTGATCTCTAACATCAATAACAGCAAACTTCTATTGTCGCAAGCCTTTTAAAACCTCCCTTCAATTTCTTAGCTTAAGTAATCTTCTCTGCCTCCTCAAAAACCTTGAATAGATGACATATTTGTAGAGCTTCCCACTCTCCAATTAAGCCTTGAAACTCTTTTTAATCAGGTCCATCTACCTCCAATCCAATGAGTTAATAAGAATTAGTTTCCAAATAAACTACTTCAAAGTCTAGGTTCTAAATAACCTGAAGAGTTCCGTAACTGCTTGTCAGCGACAACCCATCTTCCATGGCCGGATGCTACTGCAATTTGTTCATGTCTTTGCACATGCCATCGACGATGAAACAGTGCCATCGATGGATGTCTGGCAAATTTGTTCATGTCTTTGCATATGTGATGTAATTCTTCATTATTTTTGACACGGAGATGGAACAGTAAATGCGAACTCAAATCTGCCGATGACGAACTTCCCCTACGACAATGCTCGATGGGCGGCTCAATTAGTACGACGGCTATACTTTTCGAGTGAGACGGGAGGGCTCTCTCTCTCTTCAGGTGAAAAGCTCTTTTCGACGCAGTGACAGAGAAGTGGGAGACAGAGCGTCGAGGAAGAGGTAGGCGGGGTCAGCAGCCCCCCCCGGTCCGCGCGGAGCCTGTCTGCTCATCCAGCAAAGCGAAGAAAGGGCCTTTCGGAGAGAGACCAACGACACATGACCGAAATCAAAAGGTTGGGGTCTGCCCCTGTTCACTTCCTGCAATGTCGAGTCCACTTTACGTCGACTTCGGAACTTCGAAAAAACGTCATGAACGAGGCAGCAGTCAAAGACTCCTTCTCACGACAAGTATAAACTGGACGAGGCGGACGCATATTACCTGACGTCGTCGTCAGTTGACTGGGCAGACAGCGGGATATTTTCCAAAATGTCGTATCAGAGAGGGATGGCAAAACAATCGACAATTGCTCGATGTCGGATCGTCGGTAGATCTCGTCTTTAGTCCGTCCCAGCATCAACAGTCCGAAGGGCGCTGTTGGTCTACCTTCGCCTTCTTCACTACCTCGCGTTCCTTTGCATCGGACCCTGACATCGCTTACAGCTCACTGCCTAAAATCTCTATTTCTGCAAATATGTCACGTCTTTCGGTCGCGCAGGTCGTTCTCTACGTGCTCTATCTCCTCTCCAAAACAGTTTGATAGAATCCTTCAACCGAGCCTCCGCAGCTCAGTTGGTAGAGCATTGGGCTTTTAACCGAATGTCACATATCAATTAGATTAGGATATGAAATTCTAATAAAATCCTCCTTAACAATTTCTTGACAAAATCATCCTCTTTAGCTCAAAATTCCAAAATTTCTTGTACGCATGAAAATAAACAAACAGGATTTAGTGCATATATCATCGAAGTTAAAAAAATAACAATAACCTCCAAACTTGAGACATGCACATGCACGCAATGCAATCTTTAAACAATGAACATCAATCCATCACTAATCAGTCCTCCCCTTGAATAGTTACTTCTCCAATTAACACAATATGCTTCAAAATTTTATTCCCCCCTTTTGTCAAAAATTCACAAGCACAATAAAGATCAACAGTTCACATTAAAAGATACAAAAGGAGATGAATATAGAGTTCACATAGACAGTTCAAACCAAGAATATTCACATTGAAATAAATAGAGGCTTACAAATTAGAAAGAGTTCAAAAATTATGTTTAAACCTAGTAGAAATGTTCAAAGCAGAAATGATAAATTAGTAATGCAGACAAAAGTAATATTTTACCATGTTGTCATGAAATATAAATCAATATCCAAGATCATAGCTTTAAAAAAATAACTTTCCTCTCAATGTGATACTCAAAAATTCTTTCTTTTTAGCACTTCTCATCTTTAATGAGCTTATACTCCTTTAATTTTTTTTATTATTCCGCATTTCATCTTCGATAAGCTTATACCTTGTATCATGTGATGGTGACTTTTATCTTCATGAGAAACAATTATGATTTTGAGAATCATAATTGATTTACTTTCAATATTTGGTAGTCGTTTCACATCACTCGAAATATATAACCTCCTTGTTCATTTTTAATGTATATTACATGGGAGTAAAAAAATACATTATTCATATTTGAAAGTGAAAGCATGCAATGGACTAGGTTACTTTACTACCGTGTCACAGCATGATAGTTATCAATAACTAAATATGAATAAATCTAATATCAATATTGACATTCACAGATTAAATCACCCTCAAACAAAAGTATGTAGTAATATACAAGGGTTTCAATTTCGTAGCTATAGGAAAAAGATTTACATAAATACATGTCATAGGTTATATGGTCATATGTGTTCACTCAGTTAGCAAATGCTTATAGTACCATAAGATGAATAATTTTTTAGTATTAAGAGATTTGATAAAAATATCAGCAAGTTTTGTTTAATTGAGAATGCATTCAAAAGCAATAATCTTCTTTCAACTAGCTCTCTAAATAAAATGTTGTATGTCTATGTGTTTTGCAATGGAGTATTGAATATGATTCTTTAATATGTTAATTGCATTCATCTTATGACAATCCAAAGTCATTACATTCTGTTTAATTCCATAGACATGCAGTATTTGTTACATCTAAAGTAAAAATGCGCAATACATATCTACTGCAACGTATTTGGTCTCAATTGTTGATGACGATGTAGAGTTTTATTTCTTATGTGCCACATTACCAAATTATTTTCAAGATAGAAATATTCTCCAGAAAATCCTCCAGAAGTGTTCTTCCTATCTAGTTTCATCAGAAAAACCTACAACACTTTTACTTGAATCAGAAGTGTACCATATATCATAATCACATATGCCAAAGACGTATTTGATAGTTCTTTCACAATATTTAAATGGGACATATGAGATTTGCTTGAATCAGGCGGACACATTTATACTAAAAAACTTGTCTGGTCCACTTACTGTCAAGTATAATAGGCTATCAATAGTAAATTATGTATTTTACAAAAAATTCCGTATTATCTCATATAAGTTAAATGTTGTTTTGGTAGGTGTTTAGTATGCTTAGCACTTTTATACCAAGCTTTTTCTTAAAGATTTCTTGTGTATTTCCATTGAGATAAAAAGATACCATTTGACCTCAAATTAATTTATATGCTTACAAAAAATTTTAGTTCACCCAACGCATTCATTCAAATTTTGAACTCATCTAATTAGAAAATTTACTTCCCAAAGAATTACTAAAGCAACCAAAAAACAATATCGTCGACATAAATTTGCAAGACAAGAATATCATATCCAATTCCTTTCAAAACAATGTTTTATTTAAACTTCTCCGAGCAAATTCAGAATCAAATTAGAAGGTACCAGTATATCACAATATTTAAAATAGTGATAACGGTAACATAACATTTTGCCTCTGTTAGGTTATGTCGCATATAACGTAACGCATAACGTAGGTTATATGATTTCCTATTTATTGAATAAAATAAATATAAAACTATATAAAATATTTTTTATAAATTGAAAAATAAATTTAAAATATCTAAAAAAATATAAAACCATTTTGTAATACATAATCTATCCTAATTTTATATTAAGTTTTACAATAATTTAACATTTATCTTTATAAATTATATTAAGTCTGCAACCATAATTGCAATTATCATTTAAACATGAAAGTAAGATTCCAATTTTTTATTTCAATTCCAATTATTATCATTATTGTAACTTATATTTTGTAATATTCAATTTATCTTATTTGTAATTGTTGATTTTAATTTAGTTAAAAATTCAATAGAATCAAGTAAGATATTTCAGCAACCGAAAAGGAATTACAATAAGCTAACAAGGAAACGATTGCAAATTAACAAGTTAGCAATTTCACAAGCAATCAAATAAACCAACAACTAATCAAGTAAGAAAATTACAACAATTCGCTAATAATCAACAACAATATATAGATTACTAAAAAATAATTATAAATAATGCAACATAACGTAATTTAACATAACATTACGTAATATAACATAAAATAAGATAAAAAGAAAAACATACAGTTACAGTGCACTGAGTTATTTTCAGCTGTTACGTAGCGCTGGGGCTCCGTTAGATTATGTAATGCAATATAACGGATTTCATAACGTGTTATTTTCAACATTGGTCTATCATTTCATGCTATGGGGCTTTTTTCAATTTCAAAACATATTCAGAAAAATGTGAATTCTATTAATCTTTATTTTGTAAAAAGTTTATACTTATTTTCATAAGTATCCATTCAGAAGCGCACTCTTGACATTTATCGATATAATTAAGCTTTACATGCAATAAAAATTAGCATAGGAGTCACAGGTGCAATATTTCATCAAAATCTATTCTTTCAACATGCTTTTATCCCTAGCAACAAGTCGTACTTTGTTTCTTACAATGATTTCATTAATTTTATTTTCAAATATCCATTTATTCTAATGATACTTTAATTAATGGGATCAAGTTTCCTTTTAACAACTGATCTAGTTTCTCATGCGTGGCACTAACTGAATATTCACCTCGTAATATCTCATTATTTAGGATTGATTATAAAAATATGAAACAAACAGATTGTAATACTCCAAACTTCGAGCTACCTATATTGCTCTCTTGAAATCAATCGTGCCAAATAAGTCCACCGAAGTCAATTTTGGATATCGAAATAAACTTCGGTGAACGTAACTCTAAATCCACAAATCCAAATGAAATTCGGTCTTCGCGATTATTAGTTTTGTAATATTTAGGATTTTTAGAGATTTTTCTTACGAGGCCGAAAAATACTCCCAAAATTGCTAATTTAATAATATTAAAATTATCTTTCTAATTATTTCGAAATTTCGGTTCATTTATTTCGGATATCGAAACAATAAATGAATAATTTTGTAGAGTTTCCCTCATCAAGCACTACTTCCTGCATAAATTTGGTAGTATTTGAAAATGTTTACCTGAGCCGTAAGCACTATTTTATACACACACCATTTCTATAACAGATTTCTAAGGGCACACCCCCAAAGAAAGTCGGTTTGAGCTGTCGAATGGAGAACTCATGTGGCAAGCTAAGACTTTAGGTGGCGAATGGAGATGCAAGCAGTTTTGTTTAAATTACGAAATTACCCTTGAATTATTTTTCCCTCTCCAAAACTCCACTTCACTCTCTTCTTCTTCTGTCTTTCGGCCAAACCAAGCAGAAGAGAAAAGAAAAAGGGGAGAAAAAAATAAAATAAAATTTTCATGCGCATAATTCATTATGACTATGGGGATGGGAGAAACTATATGATGGATAAGAGACTTGCCGTATAAGGATTGATTATATTATTAGGGCTGGGATTCTTTTACTGCAGCGGCCTAGGTGATTACTGGATCACTAATTATAATTACCCAGAGTGGTATATCCATTACTGTAATACAGTACGGAAATTGATTATAGTGCCTAGCGGCATGTCATGATTCAGATCCATGAATATTGTGGCCGGGTTCCGAGTATGCACGGGCACTTATACGACAATGGAGAATAGCGCTATCTTATCTATTAATACAGTTTCTACAATTAAATTGGACGGTGACTGAGACCAATAGAATATAGAATTAAATAGACAGAACAGTATTGTCATGTTTATGTAGTTATTGTCATATTCATTTATTTATCCATTATGCAGTAATTGTCATATTTATTTATTTATGCATGCTTACTTTCATGTTTAACTTATATGTATACAAACAACACTGACATAAATATGCTCAAGAACACTGATATTCATGTACTATGACAGTACACAATTTCTCTTTTTAAATATGTTACTTGCTGGATTTAATCCCCTGGGTTTTGAACCCAAATTTAGAAGGTGAAGAAGGGGATCCAGCCCCAGTTGAAAACCCGTACTTCGTTGGACAGATCGACTGACAATAGGCAAGCGAAGTACCATATGGACAATTTTTATATATTTTGTTTATATTTCCTTTTGTCTGGGCACTGCTTTCTCTTTTAATTCTTTTGTGTTCATATTTAAAGTAGTGTGTCATTTTATGTAATGAACTTTTTGTATAATAAAATCTTTTTAGTTTCAGACATGTTATTTATTCATCTGATTGTGGCAGTAGTTACGGTTATTCCAAAATCTTGTAACTGTCGGGTTATCTAGTGCAAGTAATAAGTAACGTCTTCCGTTTTGGAATGCAGCTGAAAAACGGGAGCGTTACACAGATGATGCTTACCATGCTTAAATTTCATTCATATCATCGTTGGAGCTGTGATCTCACCTTTTTCCTGTGAAGTAAGATGATTAAGCCTTATAAATTTCTGAGCTATGTTTTCCCATTAAGCATTGCTTGTGTCATTTCTTGTATAACCTATTTTTCTTTCAACAACACCGAGGGATGCAAATAATAATAATAATAATAATAATAATAATAATAATAATAATAATAATAATAAAATAAATAATAATAATAAAATTTAAAAAAAAAATTAAAGCTTCATCGCCTAAAAAAAACCGAGGCATCATCGCCCACCAAAAAAAAAAATTGAAAAAGCATCATCGCCTATAAAAATAAAGTTAGAAGTCATCACCCACAAAAAATTGACAAAGCTCTCAAAAAAAATATAATAATAAAAATAAAAAAATAAAAAAAAGAAAGAAAGAACCGTGCGATGCACGAGGTGCAGCCGCGGGATGCACCCGCAGGGTACAACCCGCGGGTTGCAACCTGTGGGATGCAACCCGCTGGTTGCAACTTGCGGGATGCACCCGCGGGGTGTCGAACAAAAAAAATATATAATAAAATAAAAATATATAATAAAATAAAAAATATATAATAAAAATATATAAAATAATAATAAATAAAACCATATATATATATATATATATATATATATATATATATATATATATATATATATATATATATAAATTAAAAATAAATTTTTGAAAAAAATAAATATAAATATAAATATAAAAAATTTAAAATAATAATAATAGTGATACAATAAAAATCATATATATATATATATATATATATATATATATATATATATATATATATATATATATATATATATATATATATATATATATATATATATATATATATATATATATATATATATATATATAAGTAAACGGGAAATTCACCGGCAGTGAAGGGAGTTCCTTCACCGCCGCTTAGGTGGCCCAATAAAATTATTACACGTGGTACCACTCAAAGGGCAGTTAAGATAATTCATTTATTTATTACCCTTGAATAGCGCCACTTGTAATAATTTTATTAGGCCACCTAAGCGGTGGTAAATGAACTCTCTTCACCGTCGGTGAATTTACCGTTTACTCATATATATATATATATATATATATATATATATATATATATATATATATAATTTAAAAAAAAAACGTTATGTGAGCTAGCGGCAAAACTATAACGACTCAATGATTTTTCTTCATTTTTTTTAACAATTACTATCTCTATCTCCTTAATTTCTTTCGGATTAAATTTCATAAATTTTGGAGTTCATTTAACCTTTCATCAAGTGCATACAAAATGTTCTATTCATTGAAAATTGTTAATTTTCTATTAACTTGATGGAGGACCAAATCAAAATTAAAACCCAATAAATTGGGTATGAGTGAACCCTAGGGGGTTTAGATCATAATCCAAAAGAAAATTTTTAAAAAAGATTATTGAAAATAGTGGAAATGAACTGCAGCTCAGGTAACTTGCGTGAGCTGTCAGCTCATTTCCATTTTTCTATATATATATATATATATATATATATATATATATATATATATATATATATATATATATATATATATATATATATAATTTAAAAAAAAAACGTCTTGAGGCATACTTGGGAAAGAAGAATTGTTTCAAATTGTATAAGCTCTAAACATAAAGATGTGGGTAAGGCCAGAGCATTTGCAAATCATGCACCTTCTCTGACTTTTATTCACAACAAGGACTTCTCTTTCAAAAGTTAAGAGTTGTTCCTCAGTACAATGTCATCTTCAACAAACACAGATTTTGTTATGGTGCTTTAGGTGCCAAAATTTTGTGACAAATGCTATAAGAATTACAAAAATCAGCAAATCTTTCATTTTACTAATACTCTTTTTCAAGGTCAGTTTGAATTCTTTTTATTAAACCAATCTTGCACCCTTTTCTACTTGTAGTTTAAGACGCAGTAATTTAAATATTTCAAAAGTTCTACACTTTTCATGCAGTAAATATATCCAAGAAAATCTTTAAAATTCATCAAGGGCTAAAAATATGTATTTCCTTCCAAGACTCTCAATTGTCAAATGATCCATCAAATCCATATATATTAGTAAATGTTTCTTATAAAGAAATCTATTTTTTTTTTATGTGAAGCTCGTATCTGCTTGTCTAATTAATGAGGACCACTTTTTTCAGGCATAGTCAAATTAGATATATGTCTTTGACAATACTATTAGTAGACTGATTAATCAAATTCTTGAAATTAATGTATTCTAGTCTTTGGTGCCATCATGTTATCAAAAATAGCTGAACTGCATACCTAATCGCATATATATGATATACCATATTAATTGTTTGTTGTTCAATTCCCTGTCATTGCAATCTCACTAAATTTATATGTTACTGTAAACTTTTGTTTCGTGAAGTTCACGCTTAAACCCTTGTTACTGAGCTGACTGATACTGATTAGGTTTGTTTTCAGTCCATAACATAAAGCAAACAATCGAATTTAGGCATTCCATCACACATAATAAAATATTTTCCATAAATTTTAGTGGACTCATTATTAACAGAAGTTACCTTACCTCCTCTGTAATCCTCAAGTGGCATAAAAAAATAATTTATTATATGTCATGTGCCTAGATCAAATACTGTCTAAATTCCACATATTTTACTAGCTAACACTCAAGGCAGATAAAACAGTAAACCTTTTTAGTTTTGGTTTTCTATTCATATTTTTATCAACTTACCCTAACTACTAGAGTTAGGCACAAATAGATTTTTAAGATCATAACAATATGGACTTATGTGTCATAATCTATTATAGTGAAGATATGTTGGAATAAATTTATTTATTGTATCGTATGTGTAAGTGTTAGGATAGTGATCATACGTAACAGTTTAGGTATTGAAGATCTTACCTTCAGTGATGTAGGTATACTTATATTTAGTCCCCCGATCTTGGTTGTCGACTTGACGAAAGAAGTACATAAAGTAGTAATATATTTGTCATGTGGCTCTTGTCGAACATACCCAAGTCTTTAGTATTTGTTTCCTACTAATTATGCTCTTAATATCTCATCCAATTTTGACTTCCCTGCAAACATACGTTGAAGTCATAGGTTATATGTATTCAATTGACTCTTAAACTTACTGACACTGTTCTCCAATATAGCATTTGTATATTGGAGATCTTTAAATTTTTTGAGAATAGAGACCATCTCAGTTATCAACTTTTTCTTGTCATTCTCCATAATGGTAATGGTGGTCATGAAATTCAATTTATAAATTTCAAACTCCTTATTCCTTCTTACTTCCAAAGTCAATTTTAAATCTACTTCCTCTATTTCTTCATCATGGACTAGATCTTCTTCGTGAGCTTCATATTTTGTTTCTCCAATCCCAGTGATACCTCAAATAGTTTGTTGTATGCATCTTAAATATCTTTATTTTTATTGGAATTATAACCATCATCTTCCATACATCAATTCTCTAAAACAGTCTCACAAGAAGAATCAGTATAAACAAAAGAAACAATAAAAGTAATAAAATTAGTTAATTCATTATTTGGTTTCTCAACATTTGAATCATCTCAGGTGGCTTGTATGATTTTTCCTTTTCCCGATTAACACATTCATGAACAGAATAATCAAAACCAAGATATTCAAAGCATTGTAAACCACTTGATTTTTTTTTTTTTATTTGAATTCCTTTCATTTTTAAGCTCCACTTTATTAGCTTGTGTGTTATTCTTAGCTGTAGATTTTTTCTTATTGGAGGAAGCTGTATTGTTAAGAAAAAAAAATTCTTCAAAAGTTTTTTCTTATAGCATTTTATGAAGTTAGCAACATCATATAATCAATCTCAAAATCAGTGCCAATATCGCTACTCTGTGTAGTATACTTTGGATTGCTTTTTCTTTTGATTATTTGCCAATATGTTTTAGTCTGTAGATAAAGTAGTACACTGTCAAAATTACTGTCAATCTCAAAATCAGTGTCAATATGTTTTAGTTTGTAGATATCTATACTTTTCTCAATTACGATCACTTTTGACTAAAATCTATGCAAGGATCTAAGAATCTTCCTAACCTATTTAAAATCAAATATTTTTTTTGCCCAAATTAAGAAAGTATTAACTATATCAACCATTTTTTTCATAACAAATTATCAAACGTTTCATATCATTCATTTTTTTCATAAAAAATTATCAAACGTTTCATTATCATCTATAGATATATTTTTTAATTATTAGGTTAGTTTTTAGAGTTTGAATACTTTCACACCATTTGTGCATTCATGTACAGTTCTAAGAATATATCAAACCTCTTTTCTGCTCTCACATGTACTAATATGTCAAAATATAGTTGAGTTCACCTCATTGCAAATAGTATAAAGGCTTTGAAATTCCACTAAGCATGATTCTGTACAGTAGTCATCCAATCCTTTTTAGGTTTTAATTTTTTATCTCCTTCCACAAGACATTTCCAACCGTTAGAAACAAATGTCCAAGTCTCATAGCTAAAGATACAATAAAAACACTCATCTTTGTTTTCCAGTAGGAATAATTATTTTATTCAAGTAGAGGTGATCTATTGGTGGAATGATCCTCCTAGAAATATCCTTTGAAATCAATAAAAAAATCTTATTATAAAAGAATTGAGTTGTTTTGATACCATTTGAAAAGTGTTGCACAAATGTGTATTATATGATAGACAACAAAGTAGTAGTCAACCAATTAATCAATCAATCAATAATAAATCTCAATTAATCAACTTGGGTAGACACAGATTTAATGTGGAAAAAGCAAACTAGGTGAAAAACTACAATAGATGAATAATAGCTAAATATCCAACTCTATTTCTCTGTGGTACTGTAGTATGAGCTCCAACTCTTAATTGATTTCAAACCTAATAATGATATCCCTCTCAAAGGTACAAATATATAAATAGAGACAATTAAAATATAAATTAGTACGATTTACCAATTTCATAAAATAATTCCTCATTTGTAAATTAGATATGTTGATCAATGTTGATATCCAAATATCAATAATAATGAACTCGTCAAATTTCCATTATGGCAAACTTCTCGAAATCTCTCTTCAATTTCTTAGTTTGAGTCGTCCTCTCTGCCTCCTTGAAAACCTTGAATAGATAGCATATTTATAGAGTTTCTACACTCTCCAAGTAAACTCTAGAACCTTCTTTTAATCACATCCATCTACGTGTCAGCCGTAACCCGCCTTCGATGGCAGGATATACTACCATCGGTGGCTCAACTGCCATCAATGGCAGTAGCAAAGGCCTGCATCTGAGGGTCTTTGCAGGCAAACTTGCCATGGATGGCAAAACAATGCCAATGATGGGTGCCAAATGGTGCCAAACATTTGTGCATGTTTGTGTATGTGTAATGTCAAGTCTCAATTATTTTTAACACGATTTGCCACATATTATATTAGGATATAAAATCCTGACAGTGGTGACATCACAATTGCCAGATTGTGATGTAAACCTGATGTGAAAAAGGTGTTAACTGACATGAGACATCCCATATAATTTATTCATATTCTTTTAGTTCTGTTTAGCATTCTTCCCATATCTCCGTGACGCTTGTCTAAATGATTAAAAAGCAAGATAAAAGCGAGATTACCGTGATCGTAAGCACTAAAGTTCGTTCTCTCATGCAAGCATTCAAATTTCAAGTGGGCCTGACGCGGCAAAGATAGCTGGGAGTTTAGTCTCGTATCGAGCAGAGAGCAAGACATAGCAAAGAAAATAGAGCTGTGCAGTAGATGGATAAATTAATTTGCTGATATCTTTCAGGCGTACTAATCACATCCATCCCCGTTTCTGAGCTCGCAGATAAACATATAACAAGCCAAGAAAAGGTAAACGTGCAGTCAAGGATTCGCATTCTGCAGAGCAAAAACTCAACAAATGGATTCAAATTCTGCACAGCAAACACTCAACAATCAAGACCGAAAACTAAACTGCGCCAGGGTCATGTTTCCATAGGCCATTACACAAGAAAATTGCAATCGAGTCATGAAAAAGCTATTAACTCGTAATAAAAAAAAATGATGCTTAAAGATAAAGTTCTATGCCAACGCTTAAAAATTCGTAAATACTGCACATATATACCAACTATAATGTTGGGCCAAAGGCTTAAAGTGTCAGCAGTTCCAAGATAGACAGAATGTCTTTTGTAAATTGAAAATCGATATAGAGCTTCTGATGTGTTGCAACAATAAATATAACTTACCTACGCCTTCAAACAAACCATACATGTACTCCCCAACCCCCCAAAGCAACTCCGATGGAAAATCTATAAACAGAAGTTCTCTGTAACTTCTCGTAGGCAGGGTTCCCACATCAACCAAAAACAACCAAAGAGGAACTGCTGGCATAGATGATGCCAAATGAATTAAGGAGATTTTACTCTACAGTTGAAGAATGTTCGCTCTGACCAAATATATCGGGAATTTCGCCCCATTTTCCTTCCTCTCTTGCTTCCCAATATCCTCCCACATATCGGTACGTCTCATCCTCTCTATCTTTTCTGAACCATCTGGGTTGCCATCCTTTTTCCTGTAATTTCCGTGCCTGTATCACAAAGCATACACTAGTTATTCAGACAGTTACACCAAATGAATCATCAAGAATGCAAAATTTTACTCTCATCTTTCTACATGGGCGCAAAGAGTTAAGATCACGAATTCATCACTCCGTGCATGAAATATAAAATAACACAATAAATGACCTGGCTTCCATCACCTATAAAATTCCCTAAGGTTTTAGTTCAATTGATCTGAACCTTTTGAGACATTCTCAAATAGATTACTTTGTGACTTTCAGATAAGTTGGCAACAGGAATGACAGAGCAGAAGAATCACAGTGAGATGCATGCAAGCAAACATATCAAACTCTCTCCAAAAAGATGTACTAAAGTAGTATACATGCAATGTCTAATCCTAATCTAAACATCATGTTTGGAGGTAAGTGAACTAAGGAAAAAAACGTGGAAGGGTAACACAAGGGCTGTAAAGTAAGCCATGTGAGCAGCGCTTTAGCATTTTTGTATATTCATCAATTTAGACGAGCTTAGATTTTTTATCAAGATATGTTCGTCTATTTAAGGAACGAGCTCAGGATCGAGCTCTTAACAAGTCGAATTGAGCCACACCTTAAACAAGCTTATAAAAGCAAACTACAAACAAGAATCGGAAGACCAGAGATGTGATCTCTTGCAAATTTTTTGAGCTTTTCCAGTATCTTTTCGAGCCTCTCGAGCCAATCCAATTAGATAATTAAGCTTTTTGTGCTTTAACACAAGCTTGATTAGAACTAAAATCAATAAACTAAGAGTTCACTAACGTTTCAATAATAAATACAAGCTGGAATCAACCCTAAATGAACAAGTTAGTTCAAACCTAAATGAGCCAAGCTCAAATATGAGCCAAGCTCAAATATGTCCGAGCTCGAACAAGCATTTTACGTTCGTCCATTTAGTTTACCAAATAGAGATTCAAGTTCAGACTTAGTTCATTTAATAGTCAAACAAGTTTGGACAAGCTTTTACTGAGTCAAACCCGGGCCGAGCTTCGAGCTTTACTAGCTTTTAAATAGGCACCAGATATAGCTGTAGTTCATGTTGTAGCATCACTTTAGCTGTCTTTATACACTTAAAAGCGCATAAACGAAACAAATACTGTAGATTAATAACATAGCTCTCCCATGTTCACAATGAATGATCATGTAAGAACTTTAATCCAATATCTCACAAGAAAAAGCATAATAACATGTTGCATTCACAATTGTTCACAATAACAATTAATGGGTGAAAGTGAAAAGCTAAATCTTCAAAACAATAGTGACACTAGACCTATGGTAAAAGCAAAATGCAAAATTTTATGATATGTTGTTGGGGAGAAACATCGGGCCCCCTCGGGAGCATGATGAGCTCTAAACACAAAGCTAAGAACCAATCCAACCCAAAATCTTAAATTTATGGGTTAGTTTGGTTCTCAGCTTTGTATTTGGAGCATTTGGGTTGGATTGGTTCTTAGCTTTGTGTTTAGAGCTCATCATGCTCCCAAAGGGGCTCGACATTTCTTCCCAACAACTGATATCAGAGTCCAGGTTGTAGCCCAACGGGAAGTAAAGCCGGTGTGAAACCCGAAGTGGTAAGGTTGTGACTTTAGGTTTAGTTTCCCATAATGCATCACATGGATATTCAATAGCCATAGTATAGATGGCTGATGATTTAGACCAAAGTTGAGAACACCTACGAATGGTTGGTGCCTAGGAGGGGCCCTGGCTCCCGTAGATGATTGTTGTATACTCACAATGAAATAGGACAAAAATTCATGAGTTTAAATATAAAGGTGGGGGCCTCTATTTATTAGCTTAATCTTTTGGGTCAGATTGGTTCTTTATTTTGTGTTTAAAGTCTATCATGCTCCTGGGGAGCCTGACGTTTCTCCCCAACAATGTTGATAGATAAGCATTGGAGTATTGCCATATTAATACATATCAGTTAAGGCTATATCACTGTACTCCTCTGTTTTCATAAGTGCTTCTTAGACGGATAATGATTTATATTGTTAACCTTATATTTTGTACAAAATTCAGTTAAAGGGCCCATTTTAGGTTGTGTATGCGAACTGTGAAGGATGTACAAGGAAACAAGATTGGAAGTTATTCTGACCCAAAAGAGGAAACCCCCTAATGGTTATTGGATCTAATCTTTTTAAAACATATGTCCAATCATCTCTTTAGTCGATGTAGGACTAATGTTACTCATCTTATGCCTGATTTCCTTTTCAACCTAACTCATAAAGTTATCCCAGCTGGATTAGGATTTAGAATTCCAACTTCTATTGGATTTAAGACTCATATTCAACAAACTCCAGCTTGGACCTATGAGGCCTTTGGCTTCCTTCATGGATCGACGAGGCGTACTATGCGCCTTCAGGTCTCTTTGGCATCTCATGGGTTGATAAGGTGCACTAATTTCAGCCTATATATCTTCTTCTGCACATAGCATGGCCCGAGTTGAAACTCATCTGCTAGTGGTAATAAACCAAACTTCATTATTTACCACAGAAGATCCAATAAACCATGAGCTCTGATATCAAGTGTCCAGGGCCCAACTCCAGAGAGGTATGCAAAGATGAGCGCTAAATAAGATTGAAACCTAATTTGATTCAAACCCTTATTAGAGATGAAGTATTACAAGGATATTTAGTGTAATTTATTGTGTTTCTCCTACCATAAAATAACATGACAACCCTAATAAAAGGTTTGGCGTCTTGTTGCTTCTAAATCCTAAGTTCCTAATGTAGTATCAAGGAATATGAAGAACGACAAGAATATTAAAAACCCTAACCATAAACTGCCCCATACATAGCTTCAATATACAGTCTTTGACTTCCATATCTGACTCCTGTTCATACTATCTCAATCCACCTTCAAGAATGTCATCCAACTTCAATCTCTTCTTTCACCCATATCTAAAGTTAAACTCTGACATTCAGTTTCGATCTGACTTCTATAACTATTTCCATGTCCGGCTTCAAGATCTTTCTTCGTCCAACAACTTCCAGATCGTATCCTACTATGACCGCAATTTCCAAATCTTAACTTCAAGAACCCCCTTTGTCCCTTCAACGACCTCAACAATCATGTTGTCTAACTTCAATGACGGCGCCATCCTACAATCCTAACTTTGATGCCAACTCCCACTTTGATAGCCACTGGTGACTTTGTCTTCTTCCTTCAGTGTCTACTTCGTAACTCTACAGGGTTGACTCACTAAGGTGAACCCATGGCGGCTCATCTTCATGTGAGTTTGCCTAGTCAGATCAAGTCCCTTCTTCCTTTTCGTGAAAAAGAAAAACACAATGAACAGATAATGCAATTAAAGAAAAAAAGTGTTTCCCTTCATCAAATTTATTACTAGCCGAATTCTATCTATTTCAATATGTTCTTTTTCTACCTTGTTAGTTGTATAAAGTGCTTTTGTTTTCTCTTTTTAGGATGCTTGTTCAACTCACCCTATTGCAACAAGCTTAGAATGATTGTTATCTAACCGTTAAAGGGGAGTACTAGAGTAGAATACTAGTGCATGTTTTATGTGTATTTCACTTCAATATGTAACATGACAACCAATATGTGCACGTTACCTCAATGCTTATGAATCCTAACACTCCTAACGGAGTCTTGGACCTAGGACCAATCCTACTCATCTCGTACAGTGTTTTCTTCTCAATCAAACACAATAATATCAATCAGATTAGGATTCTTACTTCAACTAGATGTGAGTCACCAGAAATAAAAAAAGGCAAATAAATACATACCCCAAAAATCTTTTATTTTTTACAAATTTATCCATTTAAATATTTATATATACGAATTTACTTTACAAATTATTTGGAATCAAAAAATTATACCTTCATAGGATAAACAAATTTTTTTTGGGAAATTTGGTTTATACCCCTCATTTGACTTTTATATCTGAGTAACCCTGGAGCAAATCAATTATTGGATAAACTATTGAGATCTATTTTGATTTGGTCTAACCCTCTATTCTCACTTTAAAAACCAAAGCGCCGAAGGATACAACACCAAGTTTTAGAAAAGTAAGGGTTTAAAATTTTATTTATGATTTTTTATTTTTATGAAAAACTTAAAATTAAAGAGAGAATCCTGGCTTTTAATTTACTTTAAAACTAATAAAATTTAGTTGCTAAGCTACGTAAATAATTTCCTATAACAAAATTTTGATGACTCAAAATATCATGAATTTACAAATTTATCATGCTCATTTTCATAATTTGTCATTTATTTAATCTAATGAAATATTTTGCGACTTATTTTAACTTATTTTGGATCTTGAAATAACAAAACAATTGGTTTAATTAAGCTTTAAGGCGCATTTTGGTTTCAAGAAAGGCCTCAGGCATCAAAGACCTATACTAAAATCCCTTCAGATTAGAGGGACCTATTTAACAACCAAATCGGCCGAAGGCTTTCAAACAAGAGACCTAAACAAAATTTCCCCTTTTAAGATAAACGAAGAGAACATAATTAGGAAGTTTCCTACTTTAAATGAAAGAAAAGATTATGAATCCTTAAGAGTGTGAAAGCTCCTAAAATGTCACTCATTTGGGACTAGGGAGTAATATTTATTTGTAATGGGCATGTAGTCAACCCACAGGGAATAATGTACACATGTTGTCAACAAGAAAGGGTTGACAACAAGAAACCTAATACTTTCGAAGTTTTTTATCCAACCTTTTGATAATCATTTACACCACCTTAGCATTTTTAGGACCAAATTTTAGATATTTTTTGGTGCATTTGCCCCTCCATCTAGGGGATATAAAATGTTGTATTCCCATATGAAATAGTAAATAAACGATAAAAGTCATAATTTAGTCCTAAAGAAATTAAGGGGGCATATGAATAAGAGTGGGTTGGATCATGATTTTTAATGAAGAGAGATCGATTATTTGCTATCAGCACAAGAAAATTTCCTCGACCCCATTTATTTGCAATCGGTGATGTTGTCAAACACGTCAGTCAAGTTTGATATGGGTGTACATCAACTTTGAATTGGATTTTTCAAGAGTTTTGAGTTAAATTAGAAGTGAATTAGAAGGTGAAGACATGCAAGGGGTAGTGTAGGGGGAGGGGGGTGAGGGCTTATTGAGATTTAAGAGCAGTTTATAGTTGATGTCATGGAGAAGCTGGGTGTCGCCTATTGATAAGACAATAATGGAGGATATGCAAAGATATAATCATACTTCTGCTTTTTGTTATTCTATTTTATTTAGAGATAGGGAGAAGAGTGATGGGTTCTCCAATAATTGCTTGTAGATAGTTTCCTTACTCCTCTATTGCTTGTAGGGATCGGAACCACCTTTGAAGATGAAGGGCGGGGCAATAGGCCTGATGAAGATAGGTTTGTAATGGGCAGGACAAGTGGTTGGAAACTATTGAGATGGATTTGAGGGACCAAGTTTTGCTCCTTAAATATTTCTCCAGATGCATTGTTTTTGTAGACCTCTTGATGGGTTGTTAAGAATTAAGAAATGGCACCATCTCCTCTAAAGCTATGAAGAAAGAAGAGAGAAATTTGATGGACTATGCACAGGTGAAATGGGTATTTTAACCATTTTCCTACAAATGTTAAATACAAAGTATTTAAAGGAGTAGAATCACTTTATCCCAAATGATTCCAGGGATATAACGAAACAACAACTAAGTCTTCTATCCCAAATACTTGGGGTAGGCTACTTGAACCCAAAAGAGAATCACGCCGGATTGATCACATTGATAATCCTTCTCCATACATTCCTATCGAGCAATATGTTCTTATTTAAACCTCTGGAATCCATATTTTTTTGTATCACCTCCATTCATATTTTCTTCGGCCTTCCTTTCGCTTTTTTAACTTGTCCTACGTTGATAAGCTTCCCTCGTCGAATCGGTGCATTTGTAGTCTACGTTGCATATGATCAGTGTTCAAAAAAACGTTCTATGCGGGCGTATATGCACCCGCATAAATGTTTGCGGGGTGAAAACACACAGAAATAGGTAAAATCGCCCTGTCCATGCAGACAGGGCGATTATGCGGCCCTATGCGGATTATGCGGCCGCATAATCCGCATAGGTGCATAATGGGTTGCGGGTTAACGGGTTTCATAAACGTTTTGAAAACCCGACACGCATCCAACCCTTTAATTCCCCTCTCCTCGTTTCTTCCCTTCACGTTCGACCCGAAAAATTTCTCTCGCCCAAAAAAAATCCTAGATCCCTAAATCCCCCTCCAATCACCAATTCTCTTCCCTTTGATCGCCCTTTGCCGCCGTCAGTCGTTCAATCGATCCATTCCATTCTTCGCCGACCTTGAAATTCTTTTCTTCACCGACCCGTTCGATCAATTGATCGGTCGATCGAGTGATCCATTGTAGGAATCGGTCGATCAAGTCCTCCGATCATCGATCTCTCGGGCCTCCACCCCCTCCGATCATCAATCCCTCGAGTCCTCTGAATCCGATCATCAATCCCGTGGTCCTCCCCCCTCCGGCGAACAGATCCTCCCCTCTGACGGTAATTTTTTTTTTTACTTTCTTCTCTAGCTGCTTCTATTCTTTTTTAATTTTATATGTTAAATCATTTTTTCAATTTCTGATTAGTGAGATTTTTTTTTAAATTTTGTAAACAAATTTTTTTTCAAGTACAAAATCTGGATTTAGTGTGGGGTTGATTTTTGCCCTGTCCATTTTCCCTTGAATAGATTTTTTTTAATTCAGCCTTTTTTTTTTTTAAATTTAATTTTCCTTTTACCATAGTCTCCATCATCTGATGGTAAAATATGATGATAAAAAAAAATGCAGTTGTGCTCTTTTCATCAATGAAATCAACATGTATACAAGCCACAAGGATTATTTGCATAAGCTTTAATCAGCTAGCAAGAGAAATGTAGTTAATAATATTTCAAAACTTATATGACTTAAAGCTGAATTTCCGGCAGTAATATTTGCTTGACCATTTCAAAGCTAGCAAGAGAAATGTAGTTAATAATATTTTTTTGCTGCAGATACTGGTTGCTACAGGACTTATTTGAACTCCTCTTTTGTTTTAATAAAATCTTTTGAAACAGTTTTCAAAACTTATGTTTTCTAAAATTTTTTTTACTTGATGTTAATATAATTTGAAAATAGTTTAAATTTTTTTCAGTGAGAGTTTATTGTTTTTCTTAATGGTGATGTAGGAATTTCTTTAAGGAAGTTTATTTGTATGTCATCATCAATGGCCTCTAATTCAAGTAGTTGTGGACGGCCAAATCCATCGAGTGAGGAAAATAGTCAGATTCCATTGAAACCAGTAGGATCAAATGACATTGAGTGGAATTATGGAAGGCTAATAAAGAGAGGATCCTATAATGATGTAAAATGCATCAAATGTAATAAGATTGTAAAAGGGGAAATAAACAGATTGAAGCAACATATTGCAGGAATTGGAGAAGTGTGAGCATGTGTGCTTGCCACAGATGAAGAGAGGCGTATATGCAGAGAGAACTTGGAGGGAATCAAAAAGAGAAAAGTTGACAAGTGGAAAACTGATTATGAGCTCTGGAAAGAGGTGCAGATATCAGTAGAAAGAGATAGCAGAACCCGAACTCACTGGAGATCATAGGCCCCGTGTTAGTGGTCCACTGAACAGACTGGTGGATGAAGGTAAATGGAAGCAAACAATTATCAATGAAATAGAGAGAAGAAAGTGGAAGGAGTTGGCGCATGATTATGCGGCCATGTGGGCATATGCCAAAAGAATTCCTTTTAACACTTTTGACTGTTAGGAGTTCGATTTGTTTTGCGAGGCTGTCGGCAAGCACGGTCCAGGGTATAAGGGGCCCAGCCAATATCAATTGAGAGTGCCTCTCTTGGATAAGGCATACAAAAAAATTGAAGACAGCTTGGAAAAGTCAAAGGAAGTATGGAATGAATATGGATGCAGTATTTTGACTGACGGGTGGACTGACAGAAAGTATAAAAGTATTATGAATTTATGTGTCCATTGCAAGAAAGGCATAAGCTTCATTAAATCTATTGAGGACTCGGCTAATGCACACACTGGCAAATATATGTTGAATTGGGTGGAAAAGTGCATTAAGAAAATGGGTGAGAAGCACGTGCTGCAAGTGGTTACTGATAACCATCCATCCAACATGGCAGCAAAAAATATATTGAAAGAAAGGAGGCCTAATATATTTTGGACCAGTTGTTCAGCCCACACTATAGATCTCATGTTGGAGGGTATTAGTAAGATACCAAAATACAAAACGGTGATTGAGAAGGCAAGATCAATGACAGTTATCCTCTATGCGCATCACAATGCTCTGGCTTTGATGCGCTCATTTACAAACAGGAGGGAGCTTGTTCGTCCAGGAATCACCAGATTTGTTACCACCTTCCTGAGCTTGAGCTGCCTAGTGGACAAAAAATCACAGTTGGCTGCTATGGTATCTTCAGATAAGTGGAATAATAACGGATGGTCCAAGACAGAGAAGGGCAAGTCAACTAAAACCACAATATATTCTGACTCCTTTTGGAAAGACATTAAAGAGCTTATGAAGGTATACACTCCTTTGTTTAAATTGTTGAGAATTGTTGATGCTGATCGTAAACCTTCAATGGATTTTGTCTATAACATGCTGGAAGATGCAAAGGACGAGATCAAAGCTGCTTGCAATCAAAAGGAGTCTACATTTAGACCAATTATTGATATAATTGAGAAAGAATCCAGGAGCAGACTTGATAGCATATTGCATTTGACAGCATATTATCAAAATCCCTATTATTATTATAGGGATAAGACAGTCCAAAACAACACACTAGTAAAAAATGCATGCATTGCATATGCATATTTTATTCTGAGCATGACATCCAAGATCAGATTGGCTCGCATGAATTCCTCATCTACAAGAATAAGGAGGGACTTATGGGGAGTGGTATGGCGGAAAGGTTCCGATTGAGTTTTAATGGCACGGATAATTTTGATCTAGGTAACCTTTATATGTGAAATTTAAAAGAATTGAATATTAAATTATATTCTTTCTAATTATTAATATATTGTTATATGTTGCTTTAATTAATATATTGTTATATGTTGCTTTAATAGCTCATTGATGGGATTTTTATGGAGAGGCACCAAATCTTCGACAAATGCCAATTAAAATCCTAAGCTTGACAAGTAGCTCTTCAGGGTGCGAGAGAAATTTCAGTATATTTGAAAGGGTAAATACTAAATACTACTAAAATGATTATATATTTTATAATTTACAATTACATTATTTTCAAAATTAACACTCTACCATTCTCTTTTCTCTTGTGTAAAATCATATATAAATTTATAGATACATACCAAGAAGAGGAACAGGCTGCATGCTAAAAAGTTGAATGATCTCGTTTTCATTCAGTTTAACAAAAAAAGGCACAGAAAAGGAATGCGAAGAAGGATGGAGATAGTAAGGATGTGCTGATTACTTTAGATGATTCCAGAGCTTTGCACTGGAAAGATGAATTTGTTAGAGAAAGAGAGAATGATGACGAAGATGAGATCTTCCCTGGTTCCGGCTTGACATGAGATCTTATTGCTGCGGCGAGTGGAGCTAACGAAGATAGACTTACAAGAAGCAAAAGGACACTAAGAAGGAGAGCTGCAGTGGGAAGGAGAGCACAAGAGGGTTCATCCAGTGCAGTTGTTGAAGATCTTCCCGAACATGATCAAGATAGAGCTGTTTTAGAAGAAGAGGGTGATGATGCAAATAACGATGATAATGATAGCTCCGAGAAGTTGGAAAACAATGTTCAATATGAAGATGACAATAAGGATGAGTAAAGAATTTGTTGAGTGGGATGAACTGTGTTTGACATAAAGTTGTATTATTTTTTTAACATATAAAACTAATTACTTATGTAGTTGACACAAACATGTATTAGTAATATGTGGATTATTGTCATATGTTTATTTGTACATGCATTGTTCATTTATATATGTTAAAACTTTCTTAAATATCATATATATTGATCCACATTTTTCTTTTCGATTTGCAGGTGAGTGACGTTTTTGATCCATACATACATGCGTCGTTATTTCTTTTATATTGGGAGTTAATAGATAAGTCTTTTTATCTTTTTAATTTCTTATATAGAGCCAGTTTATATTCATTTTACATGCTGACGGTTATTATTTATAATTTTTTAGAGTTTTATAGCACTTAATATATCCATTTTTTATAATTATTATATTAATATTTATTAAAATATTAATATTCCGCATAATTCCCCATAATCCGCGTAATCGACGCGTAATTCGATTATGCGTTATGTGGTCCTGGACCGCACGCATACTGAAAACGCATTTTAGAACATTTTATATAACCAAATCATTGTAAGCGATTTTCTCGTATCTTCTCTTCGATAGAGGCTACACCTATTTTAACACAAATATCTTCATTTGCTAGTGTTGCCACACATCCAACAAAACATGCGCATCTCTACTACACCTTATCTTCTGTGAATGACGTTTCTTTATAGCCAGCATTCCGTGCCATATGATAAGTTAATAAATATGAAGACTTTGAGGATAAATTTTTAATGAAGGATTGGAAGGGTGAAAATCTTAAAAAACCCAACTAAAAGAGAACTCTTAATTTGAAGAATTATTAAGCATATTACTATCTGGTATCTATTAGAAAAGAAAAGAAAGAAGAAACTACTGAACCATAATATCACAGTGAAAGCAAAAAGACTTTCTGTTTGTGTGCCTAATTCAAGTCAAAGCTTCATCAATACATGTAAGATAATGGACAATGTTAGTCTGTAATGAGAACCACGTGCAATTATCATAAATAAAGAGTCAAATTTGAGGATTGGATTGTCTAACAGGTTGGTTGATGATGGATTGGGCTGTTAGTTAATGCCAACGTGAGATTTGTTTTCATTTTTGACGTACTACATCCAGGAGTTGTTAAATTGACTATTGAAATATTCTAACCCTTTGTATTTAGAGTTTTCTGACAAGTTTAAGAGGTGGATTGAATTGATAAAAATAAGTAATACTTGAGGACAGACTGATTCCTACATATAACACGGTAAGGTTGAAGAGTGTTGTGTGTCCAGTGACCAAATTCAATTTGGACCGAAGTGGATCCAATCCTACTTCAGAGAGTCCCATGTGGACATTGTCCGCTTACAATTTCTGAGTGCTTATATTGAAAAACAGAAAAGTTAAATCATTTGCTTCTTGGTTTACAAGCACTCTAAATAATGTAGATCAACTTGAACAAAATGGATCCTCAGAAAGATTTGTAATTTTTCTGTTCTTTTTTAAGGAATGCTAATTATTGTATTTATATCATCCGTGATCCATGTGTATGTGCGTGTGCTCACACATGTGAGTGCATATGAGAGATTGTGTGTCCGTGCCATGGCCTTAAAATTCCAAGACCAAAACTAAGTTATGTGCAACTACCTATGTTCATATTATGCAGCAAATTGCATTATCCACTATGCATTTTGGCATAATATGGAAATTCGATAAACAAAAACATCATGCATTTGAATGACATTTCAGCTGCATCACGTTGTAACAAAATAAATGATAATGTGATAATAACTAAAGAGGCCTCACGATTCACGATATTAGTAATCATTTTGATAAATTTACAGTACATTTTCCATAATCTAAATATCTAAAGTGTAGATTGTCATACCCTCCACCTGAAACCGACATCCATAAAATTAATTTTACAGGATGAAGGAAGAGACTAATGTATCACATATTTCTCTCGCGTAGCAGCTAATTCCTAGTTAAAAACCTCAAAATAGCAATTTATTATCAAAATATTATTGCACATAATTTATAAAAATAAATAAATAAAGAAGTCTAAACAAGTCACGTTCCTGAAGTATTGTAACTACTTTTTTCTGAATTGCATTATATGCAGGAGATGTGTGATGATGCATTTAGATCAGTACTAATACAGTAATAATACGTATCAGGCACTGAATTCCTAAGGTATCAGGACAAAAGCATAAATCATATACCTGTCTTTGTAACTGTTCCAGCCTAAGCTTCTCAGCATTTGCCATCTCATATTCACCATTCTCTAAATGCCGTTGATCAGGTCTTAGACGTGAGTCTGTCGGAGGCAACTTCTCTAACAGGCTATGTGTCAACTCATTCAGTGAGATAGCAAATGGGGTAAGGTTGTACCTTGTCTGGGTCACAGCCTTGTCTCGCTCCCATAGAAGAATGGCCTCAGACATTGGATCATATCCCTTGGGCTTTGTATTTGGATCTCCAGGTACATAATACATGGCTTCATCCCATTTCCCTATCAACATTGCCACCTTTTCCCCTGTTTTATTATCTTGCACGAATCCGTGGACCTGCATATCAGAATGAGTGTAATTAGTTATAAGAACAACAATCATAAAGTAAACAATAATTTAACACGCAAAGTATCAAGCACATGAAATATGAAAGCTTTTGGAGATAAGAGAACTTCAGAAGCTTGAAATGAGTTTCAAGTGTTCTTCAAAGGTAATTGAGGACTATTTTTGGGTTAAGCAATAATTAGAAGCAAATATGGAGGAGAAATGGTAACAAGATCAAAAGGTTGTTGCTTGGCTACAACAACGTAATATTGTAATGAACAAGGAACATTAGATTCTAACTGACCATTTGGTCTGAATGATAAAAAAAATTGGTTAGTTACATAAACTACCCCTGTTCTATAAGCCGTGTAGTACTAATAATCCCCTCAAAAATCTTAATAGCACTTAGATCCCTCAGAATTTTCATTTTCTGAGAAATTTAGATCAAATTGTGAGATGTTTTCTAGCCTCTGAACAGTTTTATCTTCAAATATTTTGTTTAAACAAATATTGCGTAATTTCTCTCAACATAGTAAAAAAAAAAAAAAAAATCCTTCAAAGATTTGATATTGATATGACTTCGAGCATTAATCTTCAATATTATTATATTCATGCTATTGCTAATTACTATTATTTACTTGTTCAGTTTCATGATTGCCAGTCCATCTCCAATCTCCAATCTGTCCATTAATTTTCTCTCTAATTTCATTACCCTTTTTCTTGCAGGCCCGAGAATGAAGAGGCATTACATCTGTTTGATGAAATGCTTGATGCTGTACCAAATCCATCCACTTTCTCATTCACCATCCGCAAATTTCAATTGCTCGAATGATTAAAAAGACCCATCATCCACATGTCAATGACAAGGTAATATCCCTATACAATAAGATTAATTGGATCAGCAGTCTTTTGGTAGATGCCTCCACCTACTATGTCTTGATCACCAAAACTTGGAGATGAAGCTTCTCTTATTTCTATGAGGGCACTTCACTACCACATTATACATACAAGATGGTTCTCTTATGTCGTTTAGTTTTCATGGGTTCGCGTGCTAATAAAATTTTTAACGGATACTGTTATTACACTGCTAATAAAATGGCGTACTTTATGCAATTAATCCTAAAAAAATGAGGACTATTTACTACTCATCACATAATAACTGATAATAAGCTATGAAAACTCTTATAAAAATAACTATCCACTTACAAAGCAATTTGGCCCCGTATTAGAATATGATTAATACATGAACTTCTCATCCTACTAAACTTCTTTCTTATTCGGATTCTTCTTCTCCAAGTTGTGCTTAGGTTAGCTTTCCTTGTTCGCCATGTTTCATGTATCTATAAAATCAAGGCATTGTTGGGGAGAAACGTCGGGTCCAATCAGGAGTATGATAGGCCTAAACACAAAGTTGAGAAACTGTCTGACCCAAAAACTTAAGCTGTGAAGAGGCCCCAACTTTGTAATTAAATCCATAAATTTTCTTTGTCCTATCCAATGTGAAACTATACTCACATATGAACAACTAACAATCTCCCCTTTCATTGTGAGTATACCAATTAATGCGAAGCTACTGCGAAGAAAAGGGGCAAAAACACGAGACTAATAGCCTCGCGTCGTGTCTTGGAAGCAGCAGCCTCGTGTCTCGGCCCAAAGGCGGCAACGCCGCCGCCAGCGGCCTCCAACACCGCCACCGGCGATCCAGGGTTCTAAACCCCGTTTCGTCCACAAAATCATGGTTAGAATCCTCCATAAAGGCCTCATATCAAGATTCTACTCAAAATAAAGGAGAAAAACGATATTTGGAAAAGATTTTAACTCCAAGAACGGGAGGAACTCGTCCAATGCCGGTGGGCGTCCAGCGGAGACGGCGCCACTATGACTCACCAGAGATTCTTGGGTTCCATTTGACGAAGAGTGATCGAAGAAATCCGAAGAAATTTGAGAGGAATTCGAAGGAACTCAAGAGGAGAAAAAGATGGGTTTTCTTGAAATTGAGGGAAAAAGGAACATGAAAGCTATTTAAAGGAGGAGAGGGCGCCAAAAGAGGCTAAAATTTTGCAGGGCAGTTATTATTCCTCCGCGAGGATATTTTAAGCGAGGCTACTAACCCCACGTAATTAAATCATAATGCACCTTGGGTGATAGAAACCTAAGTAATTGAAATCCAAAGTATTTCAAAACTCGTTAAACATCAATAAACAATATTTTGAAAATTTTGAAAGGGGGGGCAGGCCAAAAAAAAATTGAAAAGCAAACGAAAAAGCCACACGGGGCAGAATAGCCTCATGTACACGAGGCTATTAGCCTCTCGCATGCAAGGCTAGCTGCCCCGTGCGCACGCGACTAATAGCTCCGCGCGAGGCAAATAGCCTCGCGCAAAGCGCGAGGATGACAGCCTCGCACACACGGGCTATTTCAGTTTCTAAATTGGATTTCCTTCTTTCAATCCGAATTTCGATTCTAATCAAATCCAATCACTCGGAATTAAAAATTTCGTATTTAAATACGAATTTAGAGATGGATTTGATTGGGACTTCATCCTTATCTCGAAGGAAACCCCGAAATCTATAAATATGACCCAAGAGAAGATTTTTGGAGAGATCTTTTGGAAATAAGAGGAATTTGGAGATCAGATTTTCCTGCAGAAAGTCGTCGTTCAGCAAAAAGAGCTCTCGTCCAGAAGTTATTCTCTACGTTCAAGACCGATTTTGGGTGCTAAATCGTCAACGGAGCACAAGGGCGATGCTCCATAGCTACTTTAGAATTCACGAACTTCTGTAAAAGAGAGATACGTGATCTATAAGTCTCGTTTGTTTCTTTGTTTTCTTTATCATTGTAATTTGGATATTTTCATTGTAATTTTTATAAATCCATGGCAATGAAAGAAACCGTGTCTTTCAACGGAAACATCTACTTTCATGTTCCGAAGGCTACAACCAGATACAGGGCATGTATTAAGAATGAAGTCGTAATGGATAACGTGTTGTACAGTTTAGAGGGCAATGGAACTGCGGCGCCATCGGGTAGCAGCATTTACCGCTACCAAGGGCCCCGATCACGGCCAAATGCCTCATTTTTTAGGAGTCGCTCATTCTTAGGGTCTTATTGCTATGGTATTACTTGAACCTTGATTTGGTTGACTAAATTCTAGATTAGGGTCCGTATAGTAAAGGGGATCATGGTTAACAAGATTTTGATGAAGATAAATTAAAGAAAAAATTGATTTGTGGACTTCTTGCTTACCTACCATTATGCAGTTGATATTATTGAGGTTTAACTATGAAAAATGGAGGCTAGAGATGAACATGGTTAAGCTGTAGGGAACCGGAAATAATGGGCAAGGTTTGACTGCTAAGCAGTAGCATACACCGCTACCCAGCGATTTAATCTTTGACCACTGATCATGGATTTTGGCCAGCAAACTTAGTTGAGGCTTAGGTTACTCTGGGATGGTTAGCGTTTCATGGGTCTTACTGTAAAGATATGAACCCGAGTGTTATATGCATATATAAATCAAACCTAATTAACTAGCATGATTATTAAGGGAATTTGGACATCAAGTCTTGATACATGGCCATAGCTATATTAGAGAAATTAGGTAAACCTAGCTAGAAATTATGGAGAATATTGTCAAGGAAATCAAGCATAGGTTAACATAATGATATGTGAAACTGGAAATCTAACTTCTAGAAACTAGGGTTTTCTTACTGTAGGGAGAAGCTATGGCATAGAAAGTTTCCCAATGATCTAGAAATGTAAAATTGAACCTGGTAATGTAGCTAAGCAGAAAATTTTTAGTGGAGTCTGACTTTAGTTAAACTGTCGGATAGTGATCAATGTTGTTGGTGGCGGTTTAACCAAACCTGACAACCTTGAATCTTACCCTGAATAATCATAGTCTTAACTTGTTTAATTTGACCTGGCTAGAATAACATAATCCCAGTAAGATTTTAGTAATAACTATATAAGTATAACCTCATAAATCAATTCTCAATAATGGACTTTATAGGGTTTTAAGCCACTAAATACCAGCTATGATATCATTTGGGATTAATTATTAAAGGTCAAAGCATGTAATCTAGCTAATTAGACCAACTAGTATAACATATAGATTAATCCATAGTAAGCCCTAGAAAATTAGTAATTGGTGTGGGTTACACTTTAGGCAGCATCATCACATGGCTTGCATGATTGCTAGATGATAGATACTTGTACTCATGTATGACAAGAAACCCTCAAAATTTGGACATGGCACCTGAAACTGATACTAGATCCATGACACATGCACGATTAACAGGACACATGATTTGCATATGATACATGATAGCCTAGACATAAACTACTTGAGCACGTGGTACATGATGGATATGAAAGTTTTTGGAACATAATGACATGATGATTATTTTGAATATTCTAGTGACATGCAGTGTTCTAAATATTGGATACCGGTCCCATACCGGTCAGCCAAATTACATACCGGTTACCGGATACCGGGCGGGATATCGCGATATGACCCTAAATACCGGAGTGTCATATCGGTGTCATACCAGTTAAAGAATAATCATATAATTGGCTATATAGAACATAATAAAATACATAAAATAAGTTTATAGTACTTATATTGGCCTCAACTTACGAATTTGCAAATACCATTTAAAACGTTCGCATATGCACCGAGCGACATATAATCATAAAATTAAGAAAAATAAGTTTTCAAGATAAAAGAAAAGTGTTTCTACAATACATAAGTGATATAATTTATAAAATTACAACATTGTCCTTTAAATGAGTTTATTTGAAACATACTAGAAACTTTAAATATCAGTCTTTACAACATATTTTCTAACTAGATTCACAGTCGACTGGTTTATTTGATGGTATGCCTTCCTCATCATCTGATGACGATTCTGATGATGTGTCAACTTCTTCCTCATCATCATCATCTGATGCATGCCGCTGCTTAGACTTTGATGTTTTTCCCTTTGAAATTCTACTACTCTTGGATTTAGATGCCTTAACTCTTTCACTTCTTCGGATTAGCACCCATAACAATTGACACCTGTCGAAAAGTCAATTGTTCTCCAGGAAAGACTTTATCATCACTAGTCTCATAAGGATCGCCATTCTTTTTCCCAGGCATGAACCACTCAGTGACCTTTTGCTCTTCACTGTATGCTACTAGTAGATCTCTGTTTGGAATTGAAAGTTTGCTCTTAAGCCTTGCATTGAATTTGACAAAGACTAAGTCATACAATTTCTTGAAACTTAGCCTATTTCTTTTTTTCATATGCACCTAAATAAAAGATAATCACATGAAGTTCGTTTAGAACATATCTATTTGGGAAAAAGAAATATTAAATTAGAAAACTTAAAATTGTAATACCATCTCAAATGTGCTCCAGTTCCGTTGACAACCCGAATAACTGATTGTCAGGCTCAAGATCCTCATTGCCATGATCCTCAATTCGGGAGCATCTGTCCCGTAGAATTGCCACCATTGAGCTAGCAATGAATATTTAGAAATAGTTATTAGCTATTTAATAGTTTCTTTAATTAAAAATAGATTGAATTTTGCATTTCTTAAATTGAAATGCATACCTGGATTAATGATTCTGTTTACTGTTGCCCTTGCAAAAAATATTCCAAATGATCCATTTTGATTTTAATACATTGGGAGCTGCTGTGCAATCTTATCAATTCTATCATAATCATTTAGATAGAATCTGTGCATCACGTCAACGAAGCCCGACATGAATGACCCATCAGCATCAATCTCAGGCTGCTTCGCATAGTAATACAGAGGGTTCAAGAAATATCCAGCTCTATGCAGAGGACGCTTAAGTTTTTTCTCCCATCTCCTATCAATAATCTTCCATATTGGAAGAAATTTCTTCTCTTCACCCCCTAGAGCATCTCTTATCTCCTCTTTAGCAGTCTCTAGATCACCATACAGAAAGCCCATTGAAGGAACCTTGTCCCCATCAACTCTACGCAAAACTTTCACTAGTAGAGTAAATACTTTTAGGGCAATATTAGTGGTCCCAAAATTTGTTGCTAGCAATTATTTCTGCAAGTTAAACATTCATAAAAAGATGTATTAAAAAATATGAATAACGTATAATTTAAAATTATAAAATAAAATTTTTTATTAATTTAAATAAATACCTTCTTGCCTGCATCTGTTCTGGACAGAGTGCAATCCATCCAGTCATCAGAAATAAACATATGCTGCAGCTCCTCTCTGATTGATGATAAAGAGAGAAATATCGTGGCAAACCTAGTTGTACCCGGCCTTATTAGCTCTCCACCAATCACCTTCCTCATAATATCTAAAAATTTGGTGTGACTGTATATATATACGGAGACTGATATCCCCATCATAATTGCACTTCGGATATGTTTAATCTTTCCAATATCCGCAAGTATCAGATTAACTATATGTGCTACACAAGGTGTCCAAAATATATTTGGATGCGTCAGAACCAATGTGTTTGCTGCAGCCATATTGTTCGAGGCATTATCTGTCACAATCTGTACAACATTTTCCACGCCAACCTCGTTCATTTCCCTCTCCACAAATTTGTGAATATAACTGCCATCGTGTCTCTCAGAAGATGCATTTTGAGACAATAAGGTTATACCGGCCGGACAATGTATCTACAACGATATTCATTAAACTTCTCCCTTTTCGATCCGACCACGCATCAGTCATTAAAGTGCAGCCATTTGTTCGGCAACTCCGTTTGAATGATTCAAGAGTTGCATTTGTCTCCTCGACCTCTCTCTGGAAGCAAGTCTCGCTTAGCTCGTATGGGCTAGGAGCCTGTAAGTTTGGTCCATACATGCCAAAGGCTTGGACTATTTGCATAAAAGATGGCTGCGTAGTAATATTGAATGCAAGCCCTTCTTCATAAAAAAATCTGGCAATGTATCGAATTGCATCGTCTCTGGCCTTTTTTCTGAAAACTGATGGCACGGTAGGCTGTCTTTGAGCTGCTTCTACTGCTTTCTCGACCGATCGAAGAGCAAATTGATCCATCGGTCCTGTTATTTTGCGAGAAGATGACTCCTCTCGAGTTATCTCCTCATCTTCTTCTTCCCCAACACGAATTTCTTTTAACAAATTTTGAAATTTTGTTGCTTTCCCTTCCTTTACTTCTCTAGTTTTATTTAGCATTATCAGAGCTTTCTGCTTCACGTCATCTGGGACCAGGGGACAGCCTCTGACATTCCCGCTGACATGACCTAAATATTCTTTCAAGCCGGTAATGCCTCCCCCATATTCATTCTTACAGAAATTACACTCCACTTTATTGGGTTTATTGGGTACTTTTTTCCCCCATTCCCAAGCTGGATCTTTACCTCCTCGCTTCTCTTGGACATTGGAAGCACCAGAAGAGGACATCCTTCAAGCTATTTCTGACCTCAAAATTTATAAAAAAAGACAAACAATTAATTGATTAAATAGCTAAATAATTGTTGCACTTAATTTATATTAACTTAATCTATTCAAGAATTCAAGCTTTTACTAATATAAATAAATTTAATAAACATAATCTAAGTTAAAAAATAATCATATAAATAAAGTTAATAAACATAAAGTTAATAACATAAATAAAGTTACTAATTTTTATTAACTTAATCTAATTAAGAATTCAAGCTTTTACTAATCATTCTAATTCAAATTATATTAGCTAATTACTCGAAACTCATAGACACAAACAGACAAAATCAGTGAATTCGAACCATGAAACTCAGACACAAACACACAAATTTTTATCTACCATGAAACTCATAGACACAAACACACAAAATCAGTCAATTCGAACCACTGATTCACACTGAATCAGTGATTCGATTTACTGGTTCAGTGTGAATCAGTGAACCGAATCAGTCACTGATTCACACTGAATCAGTGAATCGAATCACTGATTCAGTGTGAATCAGTGATTCGAATTCACTGTAGACTACAATTCACTGACTCACTGCCACTGCCACTGGCCAAAATACTCAAATTCAAAATTCCAAACTGAAAAATGAAAATTCCATTAACACTTGAATTGTTCATGAAAAAGAAATACTCTGTAGACTACAACTTAAGTATTCGCCTCAAATTACACCAAAAATAAATTCTAACATAAATCGCAATCAATTAAACCTAAATAGCACAATTATAAAAGAAATTGAAGAAATTTGTAACTCTAAATGTTAATTAACATGAAAAAATCAAACTTGACTTACCTGGCCGGCGGCCACTGCCCCACTGAACGGCGAGCGTCAACGGAGATCGGCGAGCACCCTTTGAAGACTCCCAGACTGGGAGAAGAGCAATCGGAGAGCGGAGAAGAAAGAGAGAGAAAACGAGAGAGATTTAGGGCTCGATTGGGAAATTAGGGTTAGGGTTCGGCTCGATCGGCCGACGATCGCGGGGAGAGAACGAGAGAGAGAGCCAGAGCGTGGGAGAAGAAGAATCAAAGAGAGATTTAGGGCTGGATTGGGAAATTTGGGCTAGGGTTTGGTCGCGGGGAGGGATCGATCGCTCGGATCGCCGAGAGAGAAAGAGAGAGAAAACGAAGAAATTTTACCCTTTCTCTCCCCTCCCGACCCGTTTTATTTCTTAACGGGTCGGATTTTAACGGGTTAATGGGTTTGACCCGTAACCAAAACCCATTAACCAATATTACCTAATATCGGCCGGTATTTTCATCTCGATACCGACCGATATATCGCCACGTAGCCAATATATCGGTCCATACCGGTCCAAAACGATAAGCGGAAAAAAAAACTCCATATCGTCTCGTTTCTTCAATTTTAACGATATACTGGCCGATATACCGGTATATCGGCCGGTATTTAAAACACTAGTGACATGATTGGACGTACCCATGGGATATCCATTTAGAGGATCTTGATGTGACTTGCCACTTGAGTCATGATTTCTAGATACAGCCTGTACACAAATTGACGTGAACATATCTGGATGTTCCAAATTATTCGTGTATCACGAATAAATAAAACAGGGTTAGGAAAAATACATGATAGACAAAAATTGCATCTTACAAGGAAAACTTGTTATGATTAGTGTCAATTTTCTCTACTACAGCGGCACAAGTGGTACTAGGCCATTGTGTGTTTATTTAGTACCCCTGTCACGTTATCGCATTTGAGAACAGGGTTTGACAACGGCATTGCAGAATTCAGTGCCATTACATCTTGATGTCAGGTCCCGAGTATGCACGAGTACTTATACGATATAAAAAATGGAGCCATCTTGTTTGTTTATCTAGTTTAAATACATATAAATTGAACATGGACCCAGACTTAATTTGTGACATTTATACAAGACACCTATACCCGCATGACTTACACTGATATTACCGGACACCTGTACACGTTGGATAAATGATTGCATGGCACCCACACTTGAAATAGCACGATTACCTAGGAGGCTTGCATGTTTACTAATGAGAACTTAGATCACAACCTGACATCGGACCTGTGGCACATGCACACATCTTCTCTCTCTTACTGTGATAATACACTTGCATTCCCATATGTTTTACATATTAGATTTAATTCCCTTGGTTCCAAACCCTAAGTTGTGGGCGTCCATGGAGTCTCCAACATCCAGTCTTGGTTCATTAAGAGATCATGTTGCCATACCGTATGAGCTGTGTGGATGGAGGAACCACACTCGAGAGAGCTGTGTCCACTACACCATGATGAGCCCACAGGTTCTCGTTAAACATCCTTGATTTGACAGCAGCTATCATGAGGCAGCACCCAGATCTGTTCCTTGACACTGCTCTCATGGATCGTGGAGTTCAAAGGATGGTGACATTATGTCCTCACAACATTGGGGATGAGCCTGGACAGCATGAGAGGAGAGCATTCTGTTATGGGGAGTGTGGGCAGGCAAGCCACGAGAAGAAACTGTGTAAAATGTTCTGTTTTTAGGAGTGTGGCCAGAAGGGCCACGAGACGGAGCAGTGTGAGCTATATAGGGAGGATTGGTCGGTGCAAAGGACCGTTGTAGCCTGGAGATAATTGCAGACATCACAAGCCAGCCTTCAGCCAGATTCAGCTCACTGCTGCTATGGGTATTATACTTCAATGGGCCATCACTCTATGTTATTAACGGATGCAGACACAGGACAGACCGTCAAAGATCCCAGCAGTGAGTGATAGTTGTAAATATCCGGAGCTTGACTTGTGGCCATCTAAGCCCAACCTTCATCTATCATCTAATGTACCAGGACTTCATGCATTTTATTGTACCTGACTCATGTATGTATTTATTCATGTCTATGAATAATGTGATTTTTTTCCTTTAAATTCATGTGATTAATAGATGTATTCATTAACGCTATTGATTCTTGTTGCCAACTCTGCTCTTAGACCAGGTTGTGGAAACAATTGGAGGCCTACTGCACGTCAGTTGTCTTTTAAGCATGCTTGCCAGTAGCGCACACTGCTTTGAGAGTAGGCAAAAAACAAGGCGTTAAATTTTGAGTCTCTCAAAACTCTCAAAATTACAAAAAAATTACTCTAAAATTGAGAAGATATCTACAAATTCTCAAAGATTAAAAAAAAAAGAGTTCTCAAAAGATACCACAAAAGCTCTTATCTAACCAATTATATAGTTTAGGGATGTTTGGCACAACTTCTAAGTCAAAAAGGATTAGATTTGATAACTCAAGCATTCCAAAAAATGCACAAACTCTTGTTTCAGCATATCCGCCATCGATGGGGCACACTAGCCATCGATGGGGCGCACTTGCCATCGATTGCAGATATGCCTACACACTCCTATTGCTACAGAAGGTTGCTAGGTCCATTGATAGCCAAATCTAAAATTAAGCCAAATTGATGGAGATCAGGATTAGATTAGATTAGATTAGGATTTGGATTGTACTAGATATTTGATTTGATTAGGAGTTTGGATTTTATTAAGATTCTGTTTGTTAGGGTTTCCCTATATATAGGGGTTGTATGAAGTATTGAAAAGATGAATAATATTTTGAGAAATTTTCTTGAGAAATCTCTGGCGTGGAATTCGCTGAGTAAAATCTTTCCCCGTGGATTCGTGGAGAGTGGGCGTGGGCCTGGGTGGATTCCCAAATCCCAAAAAATTTTCCTCAATTTATCATTTCTTCTCCAATTCCTCTAGAAAAAACCCTAATTTCAATACCCTAACCCTAATTTCGCCTCCGTCCTGCGTCAAATTGGTATCAGAGCCTAAAATTATTTTCTCATCCTCCACCTGACCCAGCCACCCTCACCCTCCATCAACCAGCAAGAGAGAGAGAGGAAAAAAAAAAAACTAGATCAGATCTGTAAAGAAAAAAAAAAATCAGATCAGATCTGTAGTAAAAAAAAAAAACTCTCTTTCTCCACATCTCCTTTCCCCTTCAATTCCACCCGACCGACCTAAACTCCCACTACCCAACAAATCTCCTCCTCTTTCGTCCAACTCCCACCTCCGCCCTCTCCACGACCGTCCAACAACGCCGACCGACGCCGCCCAATTCTCCACCACCGTCCAGCAACGCCCGACCGCCACCGTCGTCCGCCACCGCCACCTTTATCGTCGCCCGACCGCCGACCGACCGCCCGCCAGCACCCTAGCCGCCTTCATCCAGCAACGCCGACCTACGCCGCAGATTTCATCCTCGCCCGCCGCCCTCCCATCCAGTCCTCCCACTCTGATTTGAGTGATCTGAGTCCGCCTCCCATCCAGGCCGCCACCGCCGCCTTCAACCTCCTCCCAAAGAGCACTCCTCCAGTCCCCCCTCAACCTCCGACGAGTCAACCGGCCTCAGTGCCTCGATTGACGCCTTCGACGCCGGCGGTGCCCCTCCACCACCTCGGCATCCCCGCCACCCCCGACAGCCCGTCGCCCCTCTCCACTCCTTCTCGCCCAAGCAGCCGCAACAGAAGATCAGTGAACCCCCCGACCGCAGTCACCTGCAGAACGAAAGAAAGGAGAGGAAAGTTATTGGGTTTCGGGTTTGTTTGATATTGGGTTGATTTGGTTCTGATCCACTTATTCAGACCCATATCCAAAAGAATAGAATGTTGGATTTATTTTGGGTCCGACCCGCAAGCTTCAGATCTGATCCGCAGATCCAGATCCATTCCACTCTTGGTTCAGATCAGTACAGCAGTGCAGACCCGCTGACAGTGCAGACCCGTTAAGAGTTTTTTTTTTCAATTCGGAGTCCGTTTCAACTCCAATTCAAGCCGTTTTCGAGTCGTCATGATTTTTGGGTATTTCCTAAACTTTTTTGAGATAAAATTTTGAGTTGATTATATATGGGGTTCATGTTCTATGGTCATTACATCAATACAAATGCTAGAAAATCGCAAATTGAGAGAGATATGTATGCTACTATATCCTTTTTTTTTCGGTTTCGATGGTCGACAAAATTATCAAAATTGGGAGAATCATATCCAAGATTTCTTTCTAACTTCTGATCTGACTTCAGCACAGAAATGCCTTCACGCCCGACAAAAATTAGGTGGAGAAGCTTATACTTGGAGTAAAGAGTATAAATTATGTTTGGATTGGAATATCTTGCGACGTCTACTTCGTCATCGGTATACTCAACACCACCTTCAAAATTTTTCATCTCATCGGTTTCAATCATCCGAGCCTAAAATAATGACTAGTGATGAAAAACTTCAATATATTATCGATGAGCTTAAGAAATGCAGCCGAATACTAGACAGTTTTAAAAACACACTTAAATGCAGGGATGAAAGAAATCAAACGGTTAGTAATGATAACATCGCTAACAAGATTGAAGCAGATATTCCTATGTTTGGTAAATGTATTTTGCAACTTACACCGGATACAGAAGTTCATGATGAGCCATTACTAGTGCTAGATGGAACTTTTTTTCCATCCACAGAAGTTGAAGACTCCATGGTTCAAATTTCTGAAGATCCTTCAATAGAACCAACTGCGAAATTTCAGCCGCCTGTGAATATTTCTGATGATCATACTTACGAGGAGAAACCAACGGAAATATCTTCTTCTCTCCTATTTGCAGATGTACAGGGAGTACAAGAACTTTCAAGCCAAAGTGAGACTTCACACAGAAAAGAAGTTATTGTTGATGATGAGGTAAAAATTTCAGTTCCTCTTGAGAGATTCATTACAGGAATTATGAAGAAATTACCGACTCAACATACAAATTCATATGAAGTTTCGAAGAGGTTTGCTTCTACTATTCATGGCCAAAATAATTTGTGGAATTTACAGTCATTTGAAACTGGTTCACGAAAGAAACCAGTTCCACCTCCACCGCCTTGGTTCAGATGTGATGTACTAGATACAGTTTTTCGACCACCACCATGGCCTAATTGGGATACTTCGTGGATGTCGATCAGTTCAACCCGGACGTGTTTATCATTACTTATCTCCACATTCATCGGGGATGAATGCTTTGAAGCCGGGGAGAATTGATGGAGATCAGGATTAGATTTGATTAGATTTGATTAGGATTTGGATTGTACTAGATATTTGATTTGATTAGGAGTTTGGATTTTATTAAGATTCTGTTTATTATGGTTTCCCTATATATAGGGGTTGTATGAAGTATTGAAAAGATGAATAATATTTTGAGAAATTTTCTTGAGAAATCTCTGGCGTGGAATTCGCTGAGTAAAATCTTTCCTCGTAGATTCGTGGAGAGTGGGCGTGGGCCTGGGTGGATTCCCAAATCCCAAAAAATTTTCCCCAATTTATCATTTCTTCCTCAATCCCTCTAGAAAAAACCCTAATTTCAAAATCCTAACCCTAATTTCGCCTCCGTCCTGCGTCACAAATCTTCAACACATGTAATATGTGATGCCACTCTTATGACAAGAACAAAATATCCGATGGTGTTGGAAAATTTTATAGATCTGAGTTGCAAGTATAGAAGACAAAGAACAAAATCACACAGACAAACATAGAGATTTTACATGGTTCATTCGAAATTGGGCTAATTCCACAATCCACATCTGCCAGTAAGCCAATATTTGAGAATTAGGAGTACATGTATAGGGATGAGAATATATATACTTGGGTTGCAGCATGATAACAAGTGGGAAGTACTGAAATACCCTACCAAAAAAATTCCAGGCTCTCAAGCTCCACAAACCCAACAAACCGTTCATTTAACTATAGTAGCTTCCTTCATATGTGAATAATAACTCAATACATATATTTGTATGAGTTAGATTATTTTATATTTTTTTTAAAAACAAACATATATGGCGGTGTCTTGATATTGGAGGATTAGGGTTAGGACTACGACACTCATGTCCATGTCAACGGATCATAGCTTAATAAGAATGAGAAGGTTTAACATATGTACACAACGAGACAACAGGTTTCAAATATTTCCTTCATCCAGATATTCACTTAAAGTACCTGATGGGGATTTCGTTCGATGATAGATTGTTCTTTAAATTTGAGCTTGCAGGAGTATTGACCATTGCCCCGTATGCGCATGGTTCCATAATGATCACAGTAAATTTTCCCAAGTATTATATTATAAATAGAAGTGGTGACTTTACTCCATTGAAACATTTCTCCATCTTCAAATTGGAGAGTCAAAATGCCAATGGGATCAAGCTGAATTGATCGACCCCAAAATTTTCCTTTGAGATTTGAATCACCCCAAAATTTCCATCCTCTACCATCACAATGACAAGCAACTATCATTGGATGGTGGCTCACCTGCAAAACCATTCATTAAGATTAAAAAACGAATAAATTCAGTGTTATTAACCGCAGGCTATTGACAAGTGTCAACATAGAATTATGTACTAGCTTAAAAGAATAGAGGATGTAGTTGCCTTCTCCGAGAAGAATCTACTATAAAGTGCAACTGTTATATAAAGTGGGGTCTAAAATTGCTGAAATCACATTATTATAAAAGGAGGGAGATAAAAGACAGCCAGTTACCTTTTCAGAAAAGAAGCGAAGACCTTTATCAGGATAATCAGCCTCATATGTCTCTCCAAGGAGGGGGTTAAAGGGTTTGCACTGCCGTCCTTCTGTTGAAGAATATCCAGATACAGCAAAGGCTGCAATGTGCAGAATTCTCATTAAACTGTTTCCCTGCAAAAGGACCATGCATGTTTAAATTTTGTACGTTTAGCCAAAAGAATGCATAATACATCACTACTACAATTTACCAATCTTCACCATCAACAGGGTCAGTAAATAATCCAAGAAAATATTTTAAGCAACATGTCACCAAGTCCCCCCTGCCCCCCACCCACAACTTTTTCCACCGAACCCACCCACACTCAAGAAAAAAGGAAAGAGATGGTCCCGAATTTCATAATTTCCACCATCCAGTATCAATCCAAGAGGGTTTCCTGACATTTTGTAATTTGTAAGATAAAACCAGTGGTGAATGTTGTGTTACGTAGATGTAACAGTTTCTATCTAAACCAAGGTTTAGGACATCAGAACCAGTACTGATATCAGACGCTCATTTATGGCATCATATTCATCAATATCAGACATATCACTGACAGTGATATGAGATAGAAATATTAGACCGATATTATACGCTATATCATGTATCGGTAATGTTGGAATATCATGTATTGGATACCACAAAATCCGATACTATATAGGCGACATCATCTGTATCAGTCGATACTTAAGACCTTGCTCTGAATAATTGATAGGCAGCAAATCTTACCAAAGTTTGATAATTTACTTGTGCACACAATGACCAAACATTCCACTAGAAAATTTTCAAGTATAACACAGACATCATCCATTTCATTGGTGGAAATGTATCTCAGTCCACTATCCATGAGGGTTAGATAACAAAATAGATGATAAAATCAAAGTAATCTGCCTAGTCAAAACAAAAGAAAAACAAAAAAAGTACTTGAATATGGAAAATGTAGATCTTAGTGTTAGAAAAGTGTCTTGCACCCCATTTAGTGACAAGTGGATTTAGTATGAAAAAAGCAAGAGAAATTGGAATTTAATCCCTTATTGATGGTTAGATGAATATGTTGTTAAATATCTTCAGGCTCATGATTTAATTATGGGTTAATTCCTTAGAGTCCATGTGGATCTAAGTAGAATAGCCATTCCATCTATGTCCGTGGACCTCTCTCATGCAAGTGGTATCAGCAATGTTAGATGAACACGAGAAACAGGTGTCAAGTGCCCTAAAGTGTCTGACATGGCAACTTACAGCAACTTTCAAGTAATAGGTGACACAGCAAAATGGATCCCATATTTCGAGGACCAACTTTGCTATCCTAAGCACTGTTTAAATTATGATAAGCCAAGGCTTGTGGAACTGATTGAAAATAACATATAAAGTTTGGATTGCAGTGCATATAAGAAACTGCCCACAGGTAACGCTTCTAGTTGCTTCTTCCCTTATGGAACCATTTTAATTATCCTTATACTGATTTCCTACTTTAGTACATAATGCACTTGTTTCGGGTATTTTAATTGCATGACAAGTGTCCAAGGACGGCTAGACGGGTGTCCCATTAACCTATGAAGCAAAGACGCTTCAAAGTGAATGCCGTGTTTCATGTCAGATACATATCGGATACCGATACTTGCATGAGACTTATCGATAAGTATAAGACATCAGAAACCATGTCGGATTTTAAAAACCTATAAACGTGATGGAGACCTACTGCTTTCAAAAAGTCAGCATAGATCACGTGTACTGTGTCCGCTTACAAAAATCATAAAGATTGTGTGTTGGGCAGCACTATATAGTCGTACATTCTCTAAAAAAGTTGAAAAAATTCTTTTGACATAAAAGAGAAAAGTTAATAGGCCTCAAATGCGTTACAAAGATAAAGCCCTCAAATGCGTTACAAAGATAGAGCCCGTAAATATTTTATTCAACATTCTGGTCCATTGGATTGAATTTGGACTCTTCTCATTAATATAGTTACTTGATTAGAAGTTATGTTTTAAAATATTAAGATTTTTCTTTTCCTTCTACTTGAGAAAACATGTATTAATGATTACACGTTTTGATGTGCATTTTATATAACATGCATTGTATGCACATAATTTTATCATCATATCCCCGTGTCCTTGACGAATTTTTTTTTCCCTATAAACGATCATGCTTTGATATCATGCTAGAAAACACGTATTAATGATTATCAAGGGGTCTCTCAGCGACAATTTTTTAAGAAGGCATTAGTGATGCACCATCGGTAATACAAGAGTAGCTTTTGTAATTAACTCAAAATTGAAAAATAATTCCTCAAAACCGTAACATTAGCCACCTAGCATTTTCTACTCCAACTCTTCGTTTTCGACTTTAGATCCTCAAATTTTCAACTTCAACTACAATGTCAACTTCAAGATTTCAAAAAGGCAGCAATCTTGCAATCTCGACCGCGAGATCTCTCTTTGAAATATGACACTTATTTAGACTTTGAGATCTCAACTTATCCTAATCCTCCCTGCGTCTTGTTCTTCCTTGAACCTTAGTCAACTTTTCTTTGCCCAAAAACATAGGCTATTGTAGCTACAGTATTACATAAAAAAGAATTCTTATTTTTTCCATCTCCAATTTTATTCAATATGCTACTTTTATAAAAACAAAACTTTTTCTTGTTTTCAATCTCTTGCTTTAAATAAAAATTTATTTGTAATATTTCTCTCTTTCTTTTTGATCTCCCGATTTATTAAAAAAAATTATCTTCCAAATCTTACCCGCTTGTTCTTTACAAGAAAATAGCATTTTCTAATGAAAAGAAAGTTAAAAATTTCACGTTTGTAGAGATGATCATCAGCTATTGTTGCTTGTCAAAAAGGACCACTTATGCTTGTAAGAAACGCATCAATTGCTGCTCGTCAAAAGCTATAATGCTACTTGCCAAAGGTTAACGACAAACAATGTTGCTACTTATCATTGAATACAGATGCGCCTTAGAAAATCTAATATCGTTGCATTCCAATAAAGCTTTTACAGTTTTAGTTTCCCTGTCTTCTTTACAACAAGCTAGAGTGTGAGTTATATCTATGCTCTGGCTTGGGGGGAGTATTACAGCAGTATTCATAATAGAGTACTAATTTGTATTTGTAATTTTCTATTCACATCTATATAAATAAGAAAACCAACACTAGATAGGGTAGGTTGTCATTACCTCAACTTTGACTGGCCTCTTGCAAATTTATTATTATCTCAATCATCTATCAGTGGAAGGGTCTATGATAGGGAAATGTCTTCTAGTTGACTCTCGGCTTAAGTGTACCATAAAGTTAAATGCATTTCGCTATAGCAAATTTTTCCTGGTCATAGGGAAATCTCAAGGCTACCAAGTGGCATCTTAGGATTATGGCAAACCCTCTCTCTTCCATAGCTCCCTCAGCCAGGAAGTTAGAACTAATTACGAGAGGAATTAGAGGCGACAACCACTTATAAAAGTTTGTCAAATCCTTCAAGGAGCCTACATAGCCAACACCATCGTGATAGGAAAAGGCTTAGATGCTTTCATGATGATAACAATGATGATGATAGAAAGGTATTTGAATGGGGTCATTGTTGTAAAAAAGCGCAAAATGCACTGCAAAAGCAGCCCAAAAAGGCCTGCGACCTAGGCCCACTGTGCTTGAGGCCCCTGCAACTAACTTATGCGGGCCAGCCAATTTGGGCTCTCAAAAGCTTGCCAAAGCAACAAAACCGGGCCAAAAATGCTAAACATCCTACTTTTGAGCGAAATTTAACTTGAATCCACTATAAAGTTGATTTGAATCATTATATTTTAGCCTTTATGAGATCGCATCCTAACCTTTAGGCTTATTTTAAAAAGCAAAAGTCTTCATTTTTGTTTCCACTCAATCATCTCGTGAGCCACCACAGTTTAAGTAGTAACCAAGTTTGTTGTTATGCAATAAATTTCTTTCTCACTAAAGGCGCTTTAAAAGTATTTTCAAATTTTTCCGCTATTCTCAAATTTTTTGCCATATCTTCTTATTTTTATACCTAATTTAAAAAACTTTAAATTATATATTTGAAGCTTTTTGCCCCAAAATCCCTGCTTAAGCCCTAAATGTCTAAGCGATGCATGTTCACTTTGCTCCACTTTCCATTTTCCGATTTCCACGACCTAGAATATTGTAGAGATACCAGTTCAGTAGAAGGCCCATCCAATAAACAGAAACCCTTAAGGAGAGTGAAATTTAACAAAGTTTAGATTGGCAAAGCAGATCTCAGACTGCAAATTGACACGTCACATAACTCAAGCTAAGATCACATCACAGCTTTATGCTTCTTCAAAAGTTCAGTTGACCTCAATTAGCATTTTGTCCTCTAAATAGGCTTCTAACTGAAAAACTTATAATAGCAATTTGGTTCTGAAGAAGGAACATGATGGTAAAACAATGTTGAGGGTATTCTAGCTTGCACACAAAGCTTCTATTTGTTAGGTTTGTGTCTCGCATCTGTTGAGCATCCAAATGTAATTGGAATCACAAAGAGTTTCGGTTCAGTTGGACTTAGGTCAACTGATGGTATCCTAATTGGATTGGAACACCAATTAGATGATGATAGTGCTATCCTGATAGGGTTTGAATACTAGCACTATATAATATATATATCTCTTGTATGTGAGATGAAATATGAGAACAATGGAAGAGAGACGGATTTTGATATCATGTTAGATGAGAGATGTAGAGAGAGATGTAGAGAGATGTAGTGGATCTCTTCTTGTAACATTTTCCTCGTAATGAATCTCTCTTCTTACTTTCGTAGATGTAGATCGAACTTGATCAATCGAACCGTATTAATTATCTTGTGTTTTTCATGTATTTATTGTTTTTTTTATCTCGATGACATTGATGGTGTGATCTCGTTGTGATTTAAGATCAAATTGGGAGTTTCGATACCCAACAAGCGGTATCAGAACCAGAGTTATGGATCTCCAATCGAGATTAGGAGATGGTGGATCTAATATCAAGTCGACAAGGAGGTTGGACAGCAAGAAGAAAAAAAAAGAACCAGCTGGGAGTAACAGGTGATGTGCACGACCGTAAGCTCCGATGGTGCGCACCAAAATAAGTAGCTGAGTGCTGAAGCGGATTCTAAGTCGCAGATCGACGGTTGTGGTCGATCGAAATGTAGATCAAGAAATCGGTGTTCGATTAAGGTAATTCAGGAGTCGAATCCTATATTTTTCAGCATTCTGAACGCAGTGATGGATATGAATTGGGAAAAAGCCACTGTTTGAAGCATATTTTGAGCAGATCAGTAGTTATCGACGGTGATCGAGGGGTCGATGTTGACCGAGATGATCGATACTCGATGGTTGGTTGATTGCACGATGATGAGGTATGGCATGGTACTTCATGGTGTTGAATATAGTTACTTCGTTACATGGTATAGCACATGTAATGTATAATCGTCTATATTTGTCTCTAGAGATGGTCATAGTTTTTTGAACCAAGGTGGAGTACGGTATAGCAATCACTTTTGCTTGGTGAATGACATGAGAAGTGATTGTAAGTGCTCAGGTGGTTCTAGTGTCTTGACCATGATGGAGCACGTGTAGCAATTATGAACGCTCGGTAAAGAGCATGGTAGCAATCTTGAGTGTTCAAGGGAATACAGTTATGAGTGTTCGAAGGAAAACATAGTTTAGTGATCATGAGAGCTTAAGAATGGAATCAGTGATGATTGTACAAATTGTTCCCTAGAGGTGGAGTATGGTGAATATGCAATGGATGTCTGCAAAGTGAATAGCGAGAACGGGGTTTCTCCAAATTACATGGCTCATCGGATACGAGCAAAGGTGAAGATTATTGGACTCGCATCCGTTAAGTATCCAGATGTGATCGGAGAGCACAAAGAGTTTCAATTCAGTTAGACTTAGGTCAGCTGATGATATCATAATTAGATTGGAACACCAATTAGATGATGATAGTGTTATTCCAATAGAGTTTGAATACTAGCACTATATATATATATATATGAGAGATGAGAGCAATGGATAGAGACGGATTTTGTTATTATATTAGATGAGAGATGTAAAGAGATAATTGGATCTTTTTTTGTAACTTTTTCCTTATAATGAATCTTTCTTCTTGTTCCCGTGGACGTAGGTCGAACTTAGTCGACCAAACCACATTAATTCTCATATGTTCTTGTGTTTATTGTTTTCTTATGTCGATGGCCTCGATAGTGTGATCTCGTTGGGGTTCAAGATCACATTGGGAGACTTGATCCCCTACACTATCTCAGTGTGTAACTGACATCAGAACTACAGAGATGCTGGCTTCAAGATAAACTGACCTGAATGTTACATATGCAATAAGTTCGTAGTTAATAACTTTAACTAAGCTTGCATATTCTTGGTTACATGAGTCCCAATATACACATCCATCTAGTGATCTTCTACCGTCGGATCAATTCTGAATATGTTTCCTTTGTCATACCAAACACACTAGAAACGGAATTAAACTAATCTTGTCCATCTCCTTGGGTGCACATGTTGGGTATTTAATTGACAAGGTGATTTAGTTGGTCTGCTAAATCTTGGTTCTGCACTATCTCCATAGGCTATTAAATTAGTTAGTTGGGCTCTAATGGATCTAAGAGTGGAAATTTATTACAAATTCTCACTCCATTCGGTTTCAGGAGGATTTGGTATGGCATACGCAAGCGATTGAGATTCAGCCCACATAGGAGATGTTTAGATAGATACGTGTTTAAATATGTTGGACTCATGGCTTAACCACGGTTTAATCTTTAGTCACTATGATCCAAGCAGATTAGCGTAATTCATCTCTGTCCGTGGGCCTTTGTGACCAAACAAAATAAAGACCATTCTTAGATACATTACAAACGATTTGTTAGCTCTAATCATAAAATCATAAACTGTCAAGCGTGGGTGTGTGCACATGTGCATGCAATTTAGAAGAGTCACGCACTAAATTGTACATTTCAAAGTAACCTTCGCATAAATGGAAGCATAGTCTTCTTTCCTCCTTGTTACTATTCAGTAAAAACTTTAACCTCCAAGAATAAAAGCTTCAAAATAATACAAATTCATCAGACAAACGTATAATTATTAATAAAAGTAAATAGTTCTTTGCAGTATTGCTCAAAAATTGGGAATGAGTAATTAACGTTCTGTTTATTAGGAAAGACATTGTTCAGAACTAGGTACTAGATGTGATGATGGCACGACTGCAGTTATTCATTAAGTGGCATCCTCATATTCTACCATATTCAATACAAACAAGAAACTTTCACAGCAGATTGCAGAGTAAAATTTGTGTAATACAAACCTGCTTGCCCCATTCCAGTGCTCGATCGACCAGGTAAGAATACTCCAAATCTTCAAAACATTTTTGCAAGGAAGAGAGTGGTTCATTGAAGTATACGGGAAGGCAGACGCCAGATAGGTCTTTACCAATATTTTCTTTGATGATTGACCAGAGTCCTACAGGTTTCTCTTTCTCCTTTGGATCAGGCAACCTCTCCCTCCGTTTAACATAAGGATACTCAAAGGTTTTGACACCCATACCGTTATCTTGTTTGATGTCAGGTGAAGATATACCATTGGGATAAATATTGCAACCATTTCCTGCCAGTTCCCTACTACGACAGGAAGCACTTCTTAGAGATTCTGCAGACAAAAAGTCCCTTGTGTCGAAATAAAGTCCATCGTCTTCATCAGTTTCGGCATCTGCGCCTTGACTCTCATTGTCTGCATCAGAATCAGTTGCACTTCCCTCTGACAAAACTGAATAGAAATCTGTAACATGGGACATAAGATGCACATGAGTGTTAATCTTAATACCAATAGAACTCTCATTACTGTAGTAGCAAGATTTAATTAAATCATTAATTTGTGAAAACTGACGAGGCAGAATCCTTAAGGGCATTCAGCAGGTGCAAAAGATACGAATTACAAAAGCAGTAATAGCATAAAGGAAGAGAGAGCTGACTTACACGTATAACCTAAGCCCTTATAAAGTAAAAGGAATATACTGTTATCAACTACCACCTGTGCCAAGAAACTAGACAATAGTGAGAGCACTAGTATCTTCTTAAGTTGGTAGTGTAACTCCAAGAAACTAATGGGCCTAGCACAACACAAGCCCAATTCAAACGGGCCTTAACCCAGTCAGCTAATACGCATTATGGAAAATAAATAATCTACAAGTGAGACTCAATATGTAACGCCCCACTTTCCGTAGTGTGGGTAGCTGGGACGTTCGGCGTCAAATGATAACTCGACAAGTCTCAATAACATTACAGTCACATCCCAATAGAAATATGAATAGCAAATATCAATAAACGATAAAAAAAAATTCCCAACCAAAGTAATAATAAGTTTTCTTTAAATAAATCCAATAAAATGTCACTACGATAAAATTATATCTCAACAAAGGAAATTTTTCAAATAAAACTAGCTAGCGTGCCGTATGCACTTATTATATTTTCCTAATATGAAAGCAGTCAACTAAAAAGAGTTCATCACTCTTGTAGATCTACAAGTTCCTTAAAGTATGTCATATCCAGCTCTGTTTCTGATAGATCTACCTCTTAATAAATGTCTGCATCTGGTCATGTATAACCAGAATCGTCAGTAAAGCGATCCAATGATAAATAGTAAAACACAAAAATAACAATGTCTCAATATCATGAATAGTCATATGCAAATAAATGGTGTAAAGTCTCATATTTGAACGTTTTACGTAGTTATCATTAGTTTTTTTTGTCTTTTTCAGTTGACGTCTTTTAATTATGATATTTGAAAATTTAGTAAAATATGAATTTGACTGGTCTGAATGCATCCCCGTCTACCCTCGGAAAAACGGAACAGTAATGTTGATGGGAGCCTATCCCGATCCTCCCAAAACGGGAAATAGTGGCAATAGTGATCGGAGCCTATAACGATCCTCCCGAAACGGAAAACAGTGGCAATAGGGATCGGAGCCCATCCCGATCCTCCCAAAACGGAAAACAGTGGCACGGTTACATCCAGCCATCAAATTCATATGAACCTTAATTTTCTCCCAAATTCAGTGTATGTTGATTTTTGTGTCAGTCGTTTGATTTAGTTTAAGGGATTGGTGGTCATTGAATTTCAGTATCCTGTGACAATGATATGAACATTAAAGAACATATACAATACAGCAGTTAATGGTCTACCATCACCCACAATTTATAACGGTCTTCTGTGTCTTTTCAGATCTCGTTTCAAATGTTCATTTTCCATTTTTTTCCCTTTTCTTTTTAATAGATAAATAAAAATAAGTGAGCTAGAAATTATAAAATAGCCTTTATGGATAACATGTATATCTTTAAATGGGATAGAGATATGGACTTGATAAGAAAATACTCATGTAGTGTACTGATTCTAATTTCTAAGATGGACATGACAAGTACATGGACATGGAAATTCTAAAAAAATGTAGGATGTGGCTATTCACAATTAAATTATACATGAATAATGATATTGCATAAAATAATGTAGAATTTCAATATAAATGCTACTTCAACATGTTAATACAGCATGAATTTGCCAAATGACATGCTTAGTTAGCAATACATGCTATGTACATATATACTCGAAGTAAACCTGCAACATTATAAAAACATTTCCCAAAAGTACAAGTTTACAGGGGGTTGGTTCTGTATAGATTCTTACTGTGAGAAAGCATTAAAGGTTGTCAGGTTGTCTTTTGAAACCAGAAGACCCAAGAGCCAAGTGATTAGATGCTTAAACAAGTTCAAGAGTCCAGGGTTGGACCCAAACCCACTATCAATGCAAATTGTACAAATATGTCAACCAAAAAAAAAAAATTAATCCAATATCTCTAGCCCCTAGTCAATATCTATGCTCTCATTGAAGGGAAAAGGGTGGCAGATGCAACACAGTATCAAGCAAACTGAGTGAGTCAAAACAATAAAACATTCAAAAGAGGATCAAAATGTAGTAGAATGTCCAAAACAAAGAATGAACGGAACAAACTGAGGATGATTGGGTGGATTTTTTTTTTTTTTACCCTCATTTTTGTTTTCTTTTCACAAAATTTAGCTTTCGTCCAGGAGATTCATAACTCAAGAACCCCAAACATGCATGCGTGATCTCTGCATGCAAGCACCAGAGTTGGAACCTCATTAATTATTTGTTTTTTTTTTTTTCTTTCCTTTTGTTTTCTTACTGCAATGTTATACTTAATTAATTGATTACGGACTTTGATTATGGTCACATGCTAATTAGAATGTTGCATCTATAAAGCTCTATAGATTATGTTCATGGGGAGGAAAAAAAAATATGCGAGAAGCTTTTATAAATACTTGGTAATTCCACTAGGGATAAGTCAGAGTATAGTTATGGTGGATCATTAATTTGGTAGTTGGATCACACACTACTTAGCATCAAAGAAACACGCTAAAGTCATAATATAACCTGTAATTTTTATCCACTAGCAGATTGACTTCTATACTTTTCTATACTACCCTATGTGAAACAATCACCTATATGTGTATTTTAATTGCGTCATTGCTAAAGATTATTAACAAAATATTCAGAAGTACCAACAATTGCATATGAATAACTAACCTGATGATTACTTTAGAAAAGTGTGCAACACCTATATTCTGATCAATTACGATTGCAAAATTCATAGAACTGTTTTCAACAAAACTCATAGAATTGTTTTCAATATAATATATATATATATATATATATATATATATATAATTAAATAAAATAGGAAGTATAAAAATAAGCATAAATAATAGCATGTTAAAGTGAGTCGAAGAACTCACATTTGCCTGAATTTTTTCTTACCTCTCTTTTCTTTTCTTCTTCCTTCCTTTCTCTCTTTCTCCCGTACATTATGTATTTCTCTGCATTTCAGAAGAGAGGAGGGGATTTTGTTTTTATTTAATTATAGGAGGTTAGATAGTTAAGATAAAATTTTATTAGTTGAGGATCCAAATAACTAATTCCTAGATAAGGGTAAATCTAAGAGTTTGATTTAGACTCAACCACCTTTCTAGATCCTCATCCTATTAAATATGATTTCATAAAAAAAAAAATCTTTTTTTTTACCTAATTTTATTTTTAGAAGTTAAAAATAAGGGGTATTTACTGGTTTGTCCCTCAAATCTTTATATATTATGATTTTGCCCCTCAAATCTTCATATTTAGGATTTTGCCCTCTAAATCTCATAAGTTACAACAATTTTGTCCCTCTCTCTAGCACAGTTAAATATTTGACCATTTTACCCCTCTTTTCCACTTCTATTTTCCTCCTCTCTTCTTCTTTTCTCTTCCTCCTCTCTTCTCCTTTTCTTCATTATTTCTCCTCTCTTCTTTCTCCTTAACTTCAATTGGTATTTGTTATGGATTGTGTGTATGATCTCCCTAGGTGATACCAATTGAAGTTAAAGAGAAAGAAGAGAGAAGAAATAATGAAGAAAAAGAGAAGAGAAGAGGAAGAGAGAAGAAGAAGAGAGGAGGAAAATAGAAGTGGAAAAGAGGGGTAAAATGGTCAAATATTCAACTGTGTTAGAGAGGGGGACAAAATTGTTGTAACTTATGAGATTTGGGGGGCAAAATCCTAAATATGAAGATTTGGGGGGCAAAATCATAATATATAAAGATTTGAGGGACAAACCAGTAAATATCCCTAAAAATAAATGCATAATAAAAAAAAGTGATTGTTACACAATAAGAGACCCACAAGCAGCCCCAGTAAGAGGCCCATGTGAGATTGTTCATGCATAACCCAGTTGAGCCTCAAGGGTATAGGTCCCATCATAAATCACCAAACTACCTCTCCATCATCTTATAAATAGATCAAAATGTTAGTTGTTCATATGTGAGTATAGTCCCACATCGAATAGGTCAAATAAAGTTTATGGGTTTAAATACAAAGTTGAGACCTTTGCCTAATAGCTTAAACTTTTGGGTCAGACTGGTTCTCAGTTTTGTATTTAAATTGATATCAGAACTGAATGTTCAACCTTGGCAAATTATTGAAAAATATCAGAAGTTTATTCGTCTACACCGACTAAAATTACTATGTATTGTGACAGCCAGAGTGCAATTCACATGGCAAAAAACCAACTTTATCATGCACGGACAAAGCATATCGACGTCAATTCGGACTTCAAACATCGACTTCACTCCCCTTAGGCCATACCCTGAACTCTTGACCCGACGACAACTTGGTCCGAACTTGGACTCTTATACCAATTGTTGCGACAACTTGGCCCGAACTTGGGCTCTTATACCAATTATTGGGAAAGTAGATATCTTACCCACACAAATAGGCACCCAAAATAGTGTCACACAAGAACTAATGGCAGAGAATATTTAACGAGATTCAGGAAATATTACATACGTCTTCGGACACCAACGATCAATTCACTATACCAAACGCCAACGAGCAATCCACTATCACCAAAGTTTTCAAATTACAAAAATCTCTGACAAATTTGAAAGTTCCCCAAGGATAGGAGAATTTTTCCAATATCCAAAAATCCAAAATTACAATTGAAAGTTTTCAAATTTGCAAACTTCCCAAAATAAAACCTGTTTTCACATAACAGTTTTATAAAACAACTAATTGTTTTTAGGATACTAAAAACCAAAAACCCAAGGCCCTATTTATAGAACTCATGAATGGTGTCTCCCAATGTTGAAAATAACGCGTTATGAAACCCGTTGTATTGCGTTATGTAACCACCTTGGTCATCATATCAGCAGAATTCTCTGCAGTTCCAATCTTATGAAGTAGTATATTTTCATCTTCAATAATTTCCCACACAAAGTGATACCTGACGTCGATATGCTTTGTTCGTGCATGATAGATTTGGTTCTTTGCTAAGTAAATTGCACTCTGGCCGTCACAATACACAGTAAGCTTAGCCAGTGTAGAAGAAGTTTCTGCCATTTTTCAATAATTTACCAAGGTCAAACCTTTGGCTCTGATACCACTTGTTGCGAAAGCAGATATCTTACCCACACAAATAGGCACTCAAAATAGTGCCACACAATAACTAATGGCAGAGAATATTTAGTGAGGTTCGGTAAATATTACCTATGTTCTCGGATGCCAATGATTAATTCACTATCACCAAACGCCAACGATCAATCCATTATCACTAAAATTTTCAAATTTGAAAAATTCCAAATTGTAATTTTGGATTTTTGGGTGTTAAAAAAATTCTCCTATTCTTAGAAGATTTTCCAATTTGTCAGAGATCTTTGTAATTTGAAGATTTAGTGATAGTGGATTGATCGTTGGCGTTTGGTGACAGTGAATTGATCGTTGGCGCCCAAGTACGTAGTTAACATTTACCGAATCTCGTTAAATATTCTCTACCATTAGTTTTTGTGCGGCACTATTTTGGGTGCCTATTTGTGTGGATAAGATATCTGCTTTCGCAACACAAAAGTATTCTAATCTCACTCATTTTAATTTTAGGATAAAGGAGGAGGGTCGTGGTAAACATGTGAAAGCCAAAGTAAAACATTGTCACATATTATGACATGAGTCAAAAATTGAATTCTATTGGGCATACTCTAAGTGATGCGCTACACCAGAACTCAAGTGTAATGAAAAATGTGTGAGGGTTTTTAGGCTCTCACCCCGAAAGAACATGCCACATCAGCATCGAATGTGGTGCCACATATGAGAGCATTGTAGCACCTTAATGCGCAGGTGGGAATAAAAAAATTAGCTTATGAACATAAGATTCAATTAGTCTCATGGAATATAGGTTCCCTCACGGATAGAATAGCAAATTTAGTTGATGTTATGATTAGAAAGAGTTAATACTTGGGCATGTAAGACTAAATGGGTAGGTGAGAAGAATAAATTTATAAAGCCTCTGGGTTATAAATTTTTGTATTCAGACAGAGATAGAAATCATAATGGGAAAGCTGTGATCATATATAACAATTACTTGAAGTTATAGTGGAGCTTAAGAGGAAGGGTGAAACGATTTTATTGGTTAAAGGTATTTTAGATAGGGATATTCTTAATATTATCAGTCCTATACACCATAAATAGGACTAGATGAATCTAGTAAATATCAATTTTGAGAGAATCTAAATGAGATGGTATAGAGAATACCGCTAGATAAAATCTCTTTATTGTTGGTGATCTTAATGGACAACAAAGGAAAGAGTCGTAATTGATTTAATAGTTACATGGAGGATTTGGTTATGGAGAAAAAAATGAAGCATGTAACTCGATTCTAGATTTTCTTTATCCTATAATTTGATTTTAGCGAAAAGCTTAAAAATAGAGTTTCTCACTTGATTACTTTTTGAAATGGATCGAGAGCAAACCAAATAGATTTCTTTTAACTAAGAAGGTAGATAAAGATAGTTGCATCGACTATAAGGTAATGTTAGGTTAGAATGTCGTAATCCAACATAAGCTCTTAGTTTAAGATATTCGGAATGGAAGGAGACTTGGAAGATTAAGCATAAGTTAGATCCTAAGATTAAGTGGTAACTAAAGAGTATTTATAGATTGAGTGGTACAGGAAGCAGATTGTAAGACCCATGATAATCCTAATATAACATGGAATAAAATTAGCTACATTAAGATGGTAGCTAAAAATATAATTGGTGAATCAAAGGATAATACTCCACCATATAAGGACACGTCATGGTGGAATGAAGAGATAAAAAATACTTTTAAGATCAAACATAAACTTTACAGAGATTTGAAGAAGAATAGTCATGGAGCAAACTTTAAGAGGTATAAGCTAGCCAAGGAGGCTAAGACAACTTTTCAAGATACACGAGGTAAATTACACAAAGTATACGAGAAGTTGGACAATAAAGAGACTGAAAACGATAGACTTATGTACTATAAAGTGTATTAATAATGAGAATCAAAAGGTTCTACTTCGAGATGGAGAGATTAAAGAAAGTTGCAAAGATTATTTCGACAAATTGTATAATGGTAGTTTTACTCAAGATTTAGGGATCTTATGATTCAGTGTGAGGATGTGAATAGTTGTTTTATATGTAGAATTAAACAATCTGAAGTAAAGAGGATTTGAAGAGGATGAAATCAAGAAAAATTTTTGGTCCAGATGAAATTCCTATTAAAGTATGAAGATACTTAATAGAGATGGATGTGACTGACAGACCTCTTAAACAAAATTTGGCAAACTTGGAAAATACTAAATAAATGGAGGAAGATTACTCTAAAACCTCTATATAAGAACAAAAGTGAGATTCATAGTGGTTCTAATTACCTGGAATAAAACTCATGTCACACTATGAGATTTTGAAAAAGGATAATTGAACATTGATTACGACAGACTTTTAAAATATCAGAGAACCAGCTTGGATTCATGCCGAGATGGTGAATAACAGAACCTATACATTTGCTTTGTTAACTTATAGAGCAAATTTGAGAAAAAATAAAGATTTGCACATGGTCTTTATAGATTTAGAAATAGCCTATAATTAGGTACCAAAAAAGGTGCTTTGGTACACATTGATGAAAAAGAAGTCCCATCAAATATATTGACATAATTAATGATATGTACTAGGAGTAGTAGCAAATGTCAGAATTTGTGGTGGCCTAACAATTAATATTTCAATCACAATAGATTTGTAGCAAGGATGTGCATTAAGCCCATTCTTATTTTCCATAGTAATATATTAGCTTACTAGAGCTATTCAGAATAAGACATCTTGGTGTATTATATGCTGATGCTATTTTCTTAGTGAGATAACAACAAGACTAAATGCCAAGTTGGAATTATGGAAACAAACAATTGAGTCTAGAGGTTTTAGATTAAATATGTCCAAAACAGAGTATATGGAGTGCAAATTTAATAAACGAAGAACCTGAGACTATAGTATCGTGACACTAAACGAATAACGAACACAAATAATTAATCAGTTTAAATACTTGTATTCTATTATTCAAAACGATGGTGAGATTGAGAGTGATATCATAGGATCCAAACTGGCAGTTGAAATGGAGTGCAATGAGAGTTTTATGCATCTGTAATATTTTTTTAAGACTGAAGGAAAAATTTTATATGACTGTTATTAGGCCAGTTTTGTTAATAGTACGGAATATTGGGCTATACAGAAGATAAGTGTAACCGAGATGCGGATACTTCGTTGGATATGCAGTAATAGTAGAAGAGATAAAATGAGAAATGAGAATATTCGTGCTAAGGTAGGCATAGCCCCCATCGAAAATAAGCTGCAAGAAAATGGCCTAAGATGGTTTGATCAATGTGTAACTTAATCTACAAATACACCAGTTTGACGAGAGTAAGCTCATCAATATACGACAAGTAAAACAAGCGAAGGAAAGACTGAAGAAAATATTGATGGAGGTGACACAAAAAGATATGAATGCTAGATGTTTAAATGAAGATATATTGCTCGATAAGAATGAGTGCAGAAGGATCATTCATGTTATCGATCCGAGGTGATTCTTAGTTTATGTAGCCTACTCCAAATACTTGGGATAAAAGGCTTAGTTGTTGTATTTACTATTTTTAACTAGCTCCACCTCTTTGCAATCACTTAGTTGAGCATAGAGGATCATTGGTTGAGGCCCAACCCTTGACGTTCATGTTTTTAGCGCAGGGGTCGCTCGGCACATACATGCTCGAGGATAGGTTGGGAGAGGGCCATCAACTCACTTCTCCTAACATATATTCAACCTACCTTGAGTCCACGGTTTTATTAGAAATATTGGCACCATCTATAAGAAAGTAGAGAATAGTCTCCTAAAATGGCTAACGCTCGAGGGCAATCAAGCCCAGGTGCCACCATTTAGGTGGAAGGACCGGAAGTCGCCAACCTACTAGACCGACGACTTTTGAAATGGCTCATCAATCGCCACATAAGGGCTTCATAACTCTTGAACAATTCCAACAGTTTATGACAAGTTGTGACCTAGATCGATCACTTCCACCTCATGACCAAACTTTTCATTAGAGGAGGCAACTCACATGTGCATGGAGGCTCTCAAGCTCCTGAGGGGATCATAACCAAAGACCCCCATCTAACTTGTCATGTATCTGACATATGAAGTCTACTCATCCAACAAGGAGTGTGAACAAATGACGCCCCGAGACAACGGGCCATGATAGGCGGGCCAATGAGGAGGCTCATGTCGCCCAATCCTGTGCGGCCAGCACAGTAGAACAAATGACTCCTCTAGCGAGGTGGAAGAGAGTAGGCACCACCAACGTTGAAATAAGCGATCTTCTCACCACAATAAGGAGGGCGCCCTGCTACTTCGATTTAGAGTTAGATGAAAATGACGAAGATAAGGATGAGACTCCCTTCCATTGGAGCATCAATGAAGTGATGAAATGGCTCTCCTAGCTACAAGGTCTCCAAGTATGAACTTTACAATCGTTTAAGTGATCCTCAAGAGCATGTGAATACATTAAAGACGACAATACAACTTCAAGGAGCTACTGACGACTTGCTATGTATAGCCTTTGAAACAATCGTTTAGTTCATCAAACCTCCTGCCTTGCTCCATATGCTCCTTTTCGAAAACTCTCCCACCTGTTTAACAATTGATGGAGAGGTTCAACAAGGTAGAACAAGATAAAGAGGAGTCCATCCAAAAATTCGTGGAGAGGTTCAACAAGGAGATACTTGAGACAAGGGATGTGGTCCTAAGTTTACCATTTCAGAAATAACCAATGCAGTTAAGGAAGACAAGCTTTCCATCTCTGTATATCCACTTTCTAGTACAGTTAAGGAGCCCATGGCCAGAGTGGAGACTTTCATAATAACTGAAGAGCTCATGCAAGGGAAGAACGGAAAGACTAAGGGTATTGAGAACTAGACGTGAAGGATAGAAGAATGGCCGAACTCACCCAAGGTAAAGAGGGGCCGCATAGAACATGCCCATGACCAAGGCCCCTTACAAAGACCAAAAAGCTTCACTCAGTTAACAGCGTGTCTTTGTGGGCAACATTGCAATTCCGACCGAAGGTTGATTTGATCAGTTTCGTTTGATGACTTCGGGTTAAGCTTCTGCTGGCTGGAAAGCATACACATCTATTATTCTCTGAATAAATAGACCATGGCACAGGGCTGGAAAGCACATGAGAGCTTGCTAAAAAAAACTACATCAGCCGCTAAACGATTATAGGAATAAGGATTAAAAAAAGTACTCTAATCATCACGATAATGGGCACAACACTAACAAGTGTCAGTGACTTTGAAGAGATAGAAATGCTCATTAAGAAAGGTAATTAAAGAAGTTTGTTGACCAAGACAGTTGTGAAAACTAAAGACTTGGCTACGTGCTAAGAAAACAAAAAACAAACCAAAGCCTTGGCTATGCATCAAGGAAATAAAAGCCCTGGCACTATGCCAAGCAATCAAAGGCTTGGTTATGCTCCAAGCCTCTAAGCAAAGGGAGCTTTGGCTACATGTCATGAAAACAAAAGCCCTGGCACCAGGCTAGAAACAAAGCCTCGACTACACAGCAAATAACCAAAACCTTGGCTATGCACCAGGTAACCAAACGCCCTTGAACCATGCCAGGAAACCAAAGACTTGGTTATGCCCTAAGAAAACGAAACCTCGACTATGCCCCATGCAAACAAAATTCCTGGCCCCAAACCAGAAAACCAAAATTTTTGTTACATGCCAAGAAAACGAAGCCTTGGCTACGTGCCAAGCAAACAAAAGCCTGGCATGTTGCCCTTGGTTGCATGCCAAGCAAAAGACCTAGCTACATGTTAGGCAAACAAAGACTTGACTATGCACTAACAAACCATGGAAAGTCACTTGTGGCCACTCACTAGCAAGAATGCCAAGAGTTACTCCCATGGAAAGTCACTCATGCCCATTTTGAAGCATCTATGCCTAGCCCCGAGGAGTAGGATGATCGGTCTCCTTGCATGAAAAGGCATTAGTGCCCACTCTAAGATAAATGTGTCCACTCCTGATGAGAAGTAGGAATCTTAGTCTCCTCGCAAGGAAAGGCACTCGTGCCCACTCTAAAGCATTCACGCCCACTCCCAGCAAGAACGCTTAGTCTCCACTTCTCACTTGTGCTCACTCTAAAGCATTCATGCACATTCCCATCAAGAAGGATGTGTAGCCTCCTCACATGGAAAAGCCTTCATTCCCACTCTAAGGCCCTTGTGCCACTCCAATCATGGAAGGGCTCAAAGTCCCATTGCTCTATGAAAGGCACTAGCACCCACTACAATCATGGAAAAGACACAAGTCCCATTGCATCTCGAAGAGTAACTACACGCTAGGTGAACATAAGTCTAACTATATGCTACAAAAGAAAGACTCGGCAATGTTCCAAGCAAATGAATACCCAGCTACACAGCTACACGCAAGACGAACTAAAGGTTTAGCTATGCACCAAGAAGACAAAGGCTTAAAACCACACCAGACAACCAAATGCTGCTCATGCACCAAGCAGGTAAAAACTCTGGCACCATTCTAGACAACCAAAAACTTAGTTACAACCTTACGGGCCAAGAAAACTACGACCAAGTTATGCGCTGGCAACCATGGACTTTGCTAAGCACCAAGCAAATGAAGTCTTGAATGTGTGTCAAGCAAAGGAAAACTCGGCTATGCCAAACAAACTAATGACAAAGACATGGCTACGCTCCAAGCAAACAAAGTCTTGGTTATGCGCCAAGAGAATGAAAACTTAGCTACGCGCCAAGCAAATTATGCACTAACCACGTGAAGTAAACATAGACTTGGCTATACGCTAAGAAAACAAAGTCATGAATATGCACCTAACGGAGGAACAATTGGCTACAAGCTTAGCAAACTAAGACCTAGGTACACTCAAAACAAACAAAGAACGACTACGTGTGATGCAGGACGGAAGCGAATTTAGGATAGGGTTTTGAAATTTGGGGTTTTTTAGAGGAATTGGGGAAGAACAGATAGATTAGGGAAAACTTACAAGGTTTTGAGAATCCACCCAGGCAAATCCACGCCCACTCTCCATGAATCCACGAGGAAAGATTTGCTTACACGAAATCCATTCAAGAAATTTTGAGAAATTTTTCCAATATTATTCATCTTCTAATTATCTGCAAAATACTTCATACAGAGCTTATTTATACAAAAGCCCTAATAAACAAAATCCTAATAAAATCCAAAATCCTAATCAAATATCCTAATGAAATCAAAAATTAAATCAAATATTCTAATAGGATCCAAAATCCCAACAAAATCCTAATAGAGTCAAATCTAATCTTTATTAAATCAAATCTGATCTTCATCAATCCTTCCCGGCATCAAAACATTCATCCGCGATGAATGCGGAGATAAGAAATGACAAACACGTCCGGGTTGAACTGATCAATATCCACGAAGTATCCCAATTGGGCCATGGTGGCGATCGAGGAACCGTATCTAGTATATCACATCTGAATCAAGGCGGTGAAAGTGGAACTGGTTTTTTTCATGAAACAGTTTCAGATGACTGTAGATCCCACAAATTATTCTGACCACGAATAGTAGAAGCAAATCTCTTCGAAACTTCATATGAATCTGTATGTTGAGTCGGTAATTTCTTCATAATTCATGTAATGAATCTCTCAAGAGGAACTAAAACTTTTACCTCATCATCAATAATAACTTCTTTTCTGTCTAAAGTCTCACTTTGGACTGGAAGTTTCTGTACTCTCTGTATATCTGCAACTGATATGCAAATACTATCAGTAAATACGAATTGTCGACGAAGTTCCTTACGAAAATTTTAGCAGGACTTCCAAAAAAATTATCGGTTGCATGGGCATGTGATATCGGAGAGTAGAAAGTACTTTTGTTGGTTTCTACTAATGAATATGATCATCAGGTGCATCCTTATGCGGCTGAAACTTCGCAGTTGGTTCCACTGAGAGATCGTCATAAATCTGAACTTTTGATTTTCCAACTTCTATGGATAGAAAGAAAGTTCTATCTAGCATTAATAATTGCTCATCATGAACTTCTGTATCTAATATAGGCTCCAAAATATATTCACCATCAAAAGTAGGATATCTGTTTCGACCTTGTTGGTGATGCTATCCTCGTTAACCATTTGACTTTTTTCACCCCTTTACTCATTGTAATTTCGAAGACATGGTTGTTCGGATCTCTTGTTGATACTGATAAACATTCGTTTGCATTTTTCAAACTCATCAATCATACATTGAAGTTTTTCATCATTTGTTTTAGGTTCAGAAGATGAAAACTGATGAGATGATGACAATAAATTTGGAAGGCGGCATTGAGCATACTGATTACGAAGTAGACGTCGCAAGATATCCTAATTCAAGCATAATTTATGCTCTCTACTCTAAATATAAACTTCTCCACCTAACTTTTGTTGGGCGTAAAAACATTTCTGTGCTAAAATCATATCAGAATCTAGAAAGAAATCTTAGATATGATTCTCCCAACTTTGATAATTTTGTCAATCGTCGAAACCGTAAAAAATGGGTATAGTAGCATACATATCATGCTCAATTTGTGATTTTTTAACATTTGTGTTGATGTAATGACCAAACAACATGAACTCCATACATAATCAACTCAAAATTTTTGCTCAAAAAGTTTAGGAAATACCCAAGAATCACAGTGGCTTGAAAATGGCTTGAATCCAAGTTGAAACGGGCTCTGAATCTCAAATTCCCTTTAACGGGTCTGCTGCTCTTAATGGGTCTGCACTGTGGACAGAACCCAATTTGAAGTTGTGGGTCGGATCTGAAGATGTGGGTCGGATTTGAAGCTACGGGTCGGGTCTAACTGAATTAAATTTAACATTTTTCTTTTCTTCTTAGATGTGGGTTTAATTAAATGGGTCCGACTCAAATCCGAATCAAACCCAATAATTCAAAACAAACTCAATAACTGAAACCAAATCCAAATTCTTTACTTCCTTCGTTCTGCTGTAGGGTTCATATAGCCTACCCTAAATACTTGGAATAAAAGGCTTAGTTGTTGTTGTTGTTCTGCTGTAGGGTGAGGCAGACATGGGTGCGGATAGCCAGCGAAGGTTGAGGCGGCGAAGAAAACAAAGTCATGAATATGCACCTAACAGAGGAACAATTGGCTACAAGCTAAGCAAACTAAGACCTAGTTACACTCAAAACGAACAAAGAACGACTACGTGATGGAGGACGGAAGCGAATTTAGGGTTAGGGTTTTGAAATTTAGAGTTTTTTAGAGGAATTGGGGAAGAACAGAAAGATTAGGGAAAACTTACAGGTTTTAGGAATCCACCCAGACGAATCCATACCCACTCTCCATGAATCCACGAGGAAAGATTTTGTTAAGCGAAATCCACGCAAGAAATTTTGAAAAATTTTTCTAATATTATTCATCTTCTAATTGTCTGCAAAATACTTCATACAGAGATTATTTATAGAAAAACCATAACAAACAAAATCCTAATAAAATCTAAAATCCTAATCAAATATCCTAATGAAATCAAAAATCAAATCAAATATTCTAATAGGATCCAAAATCCCAAGAAAATCCTAATAGAACCAAATCTAATCTTTATTAAATCAAATATGATCTCCATCAACGTGTCAAGCAAATTAAGTCTTGACTATGCACCAAAAACCAAAGACTTATCACGTGTCAAGCAAACTATGACCTAGCTAATCGATAGGTAAACATAAAGTTACTACATGTCAAGAAAATAAAGTCGGCTACGCGCCAAGCAAACGAAGTCTTGGCTATGTGCCAAGCAAGGAAGACTTTGTTACTCACCAGGTAAACAAAAACTAGGCCATGAGCCAGGTAACCAAAGATTTAGCCATGCATCAAGCAAACCATGACCTAGCTATGCACAAGGTGAACAAAGACATCTAATCACCAAGCAAATGAAAACTTGCCTATGCGCCAAATAAACCAAGACCAAGTTACATGCTCGCCAGATGGAATACCTAGCTACATGCTAGACAACTCAAGGGCTAGTTATACACTAGGTGAAAAAAGACTTGTCTATGTATAAGCAACCAAAGTTTTGCACATCTACAAGCTCTTCATCATCGAATCAAGTGAAGCTAAGACTTAACCAAAATCTTAAGCTCTTCTGATGAAGACAAATCCGAGGCATACACAAGCTCTTCATCGTTCAAGCAAAGATAATAATTGGCTAAATCCTAAGCATTTTATCCAAGTGAAGATAAGAAGTTGCTTGCTGCCAAGCAACTCAAAGACTTGGTGGATTCCAAGGTACATAGTTAACACCAGAAGTGTGGATCATTCTCCTTACCCAACACCCCCACTTCTTTGAGTATTTTTACCCCTCAAATTATTTTACATGAAACTGAAGGCACACTCTAGATCTAGAACCCACTTTCAAACAGTGCCCGTGAAGGGGAAAAGCACACTGGTGGATTCCAAGGTACATAGTTAACACCAACATTCAAGCACATGGATGTTAAAGAGTGGTGTCTGCGTTAATATAGTAGTTATTATACAGTTTGAACCAACAGGCCCTCCTTTTTACCATTTTCTCTTTGTTTGATTTAGCTTTTATAGAATGTCTTAACCTCGTTATTATTTCTTGGTTGAGTCCTTCCAATTCATCAACCATACAACAACAGATGTGCAGTAAGTTAAATTATGGCAGACACCAAAAAGTTATTGATGATTAGACAAAAGATAGGTTAGGAAGACCTTTGGCAGATATCAAAAAGAAATAATATTTGCTACCGAACCTGGAAAATCATAGCCTAATCTGCAATAGTTCCAAAGTGTCTACAACAAGTTAAAACTCTTACACCAATTTTTGGGTCTGCTTCACGCATGCTTTTCCACCGTTCAGATTATTAGGAGAAAGGAAAAGGGTCCGTTTGGATTGTAATGAATGCAAGTAGTCCCAAGGAGATCACCTATCCTGGTACTTCTCTCTCCAGGGCACACTTAGCTAAGAGTTGTATCACTATTCCTCCCTCAAAAACAATTGCTTCTCTAGCACATCTTCAATGTCACACTATTTGCTTTGGGTCGTAACATATTCTCCCACTCAGGGCTAATTGACTCGTGCTGCCAACTGAAGAAAAAAAAAAAAAATGCCCCACACAAGCATGAGTACACAATTTCCCTCAACAAGCATGAGTAGGCACTTGGCCACGCACCTTGTAGCTAATCTCATTTGAAGATGCTTAAATGGGGAGTTTTTGCCATGGTTCCTCCCAAAACATTGCTAGATATGAATTGTTTGATCCTTCAGTTCATGGGAACTGTCATACACTAACAACCTTTCTAGCACAATATCTGATATGGACTATTCACTTTTGGGTATGCAGAAGTACAAACAATGACATGCTCAAAGCACTACATGTTACAAAAGGAAATGGTTGCCTTAAAAATATAGCACCATAACAAACAAAATAATATGAATAGATTGTGTTTAGCGATATGTGAAAGCATCAAGATCACCCACGAGTTACAACTTTAGTTATTTTGAAGGATTAATACTTAGGTATACGTATAAGAACTACTAACCGCTCAATCGCCCATTCACCAGTCCAGCATGTGCTTCGCGTTCTTTTGTTTCATCCACTACTGTGGTTTCGAGCTCTACTTTCTCAGTCTGCAAAAAAGGATGTATGGGTTAAACATCCTTCTAAATAATAAGTTTTGATTCCAGCCTTGGAGATGTAAAAAGTTTTTTCTTTTTTCCTGCTTTTTTTTTAGATGTTAATAATACAAAACAACAGCAATATAATCTCTCCTTTGATTTTTGTTATAATAGTGTATACACTGCACATGCAAAAAAAGAGAAAATGAACAAAAAGGAAGTTATAAAAACACCCAAAGAAGCAAAATCAGAAACAGAAAAGAATTGCTGATGAAGGCCTTGTAAAGACAATGAAAAACAGTAGCATTAACTAAATTTCCAAAAGCCAAAAAAAAAGGTTATAACTATATCAATTTTGTAGTTAACAAGTTTTATAGTTACGGGGTGTTAGGTGAAAGAACTAAGGGGAATTAAGCATTTCGTAAAGAAGATTACCTCCAACTGCCTTAATGTGTCAAGCAAAACAATATGCTTTTGATGAAGAGACTTTAGTTTATTCTGCATCTCCATGAGTTCGAACCTCATAATAGATTCACACTCTTTAATTGCTGTTTCTTTGAGCCCTTCCTGCAGCAACCTCTCTCGCAATTTTCCTATTGACACACTCTCGTCAATTGTGGCTGCAAAGTCATTGCTTGTCAGCACACGAGGTAAGTGATCTTTAGCATCTAATAATGCTTCAATCCATGCACTGCGGTCCTCTCTAGAATCACAACGCAAATGAAGAGTCTTTGTGCCCGAAAAAATATACAATCTTTTATCATCTGACTTGCTTGCACGAATCGAAGAAACCTGCATTTCATATTCACTGTTCTCTTGTTATTACAGGGTTATCCTGATATTATACTGTTTCTTTGCAGCATAAAGAAAGTTATTAAATATAACGGCCACTGATTATGGTCCAGTACTTATATTCTACTTCAAGTATTTGATTTCCCAAAACAAAAAAAAAAAAATTTACCACATTGAACCCAAACTTAACAATTGAAAGTACATTAAAGGATAGAAATCTTTCAGTTCATATTTAGTCAATTATTGTAAAGGTGATTCTATTTGGCCCTTGGACTTAGTTGTGCCTCTCATATGAATGCAATTCCTTAAACCAACTAATCATCTGGCATCAGTCTCTTGACATTTTCAGGGTCAAGTGGAATTCGGAAGCCTATTCTACATCAGTAGATACTAAATTGCAACCTGTCATAGACAATGCAAACAACATTCCTTGGGCAAGTAGTTCTTTTTTCTTCTTTTTTTTTCCCCTTTCCCAACATCAAGTTCATATATCAGAACTTTGCGATCAGCAACATGAATCCTTGTCTTCCACCGAATTATGTCAAGGGCCATCTCTTCCAGTAAGTTAAACACATTAAAGTCATTTTGCCAAATAAATGGATATATTAATAACAATCAAGACAACTGGTTTACTGATTGCCAGATTTAGCATTGTAAACTTCTCATTAAAGGTTTGAATATGGCAAAATTGGACCCTACAATCAAAAAACAAACCAAACAATTTTGTTTATTAATTAAAAAAGGTAAAGATTTTCTATAAAAAATAATGTAACACGATAAAGAAAAGCTTTTATAATAATATCTAGTATCCATTATATAAGATTACATGTTGAAGAGCGTTTCTCATTGTGATGAAATTAATTCATGGTTTAACCTATAAAAATGGTTTACCCCAGAAATTTTTACAGCATTTTTTAGTGATCATCAGATCTTGAAAAATTACATATCAATGCAAGAGTTTGGTTCGCTCTTAATTCAAGCTAAAGTTTCAGCCTAAAGTAGAATTTTGTACAGATCTCAACGTAACTACTCTGATTTTCCCAAAATCTAGTCAGATATAGGTGCCTCGCAAACTTACCGCAAAGAGATGTTTAGACAATTTGATAACATATTTTGAAAGTTTTGGCCTCGGTCATGGAGACACTCTATCAAGACCAGGCTCCTGTATTAGAAGATCCCCATCTGCAGAAGTATTGCTCATAATGAAGCACAGAAGAGCAGTAACTTATTCAGTATCCCAAAAGTCTACAGTATTTTTATGCTTTCATTCCACACATAAAAAGCACAGGTTATGAATTCCATGAGAGATGACATCAAGCAAGGCCTTAGTTTCCGTCAAATATGAGATGTATCAATCATATTGTTTCAGTATTAGGTTGCTTGATATACATATTCAGGCCACAACCTGTCGGGCTAAACTTTTGGATGAAGTTGTTATCCGAGATTATACTCAAAATGTGAACCTCCAACAGGCCTTGAGCTCTGGAACATTTTTTGCCAATTTGAAAATTGGTTTTTCAGGTACATTACTGAATATACACCTTTTGGGTTGCTTTAAGACTACATTTAAGACAAGAAGATACTTTCATGTTAAATCATCTAAATTCCACTATAGAGAGGGTATTTTCCAAATTAGTGATTCAATATTATCAATGGTTATATCCACCAACCATATTAAGATGTAGTTCCATTAAAATATTAAATGTATGTTTCCCAACACTTCATATTCAAACCTTCAGAAAGAGTTTAAACCCCCCAAATATATCTTGGTCATGTAATACTTCACCTGTTCTGCTGAATCATATTGGTGTTGGAGCACAATAGATTAGGTATAATCAACCACCTTTTTGCAGATGATCAATTCAATTTGTGCCCTTAGCTCTCTCTATTTAATTCGAGATGATAAAACAATGTTTAAAAAAAAAATGCTAGGTGCTTTTGGAAGCCCAGGGTGGTGCCTATAGCCTAGATCTGCCTTGGTGCCCACATAACCTTGCATAGGCCACATAGTGCCTGCTTAATCAAAGCGCTTCAAAGACCACACCACTTAAGTGGCCATCTAACATGATTTTTACAACATAGGCATAATAACATCATGGAAAAGTATATATTAGCCGGTATAAGAATATCCAGACTCAACCTTAAAATAATAGGAGAGTGTGATGTAAAAAGGCTAGCATTTTATCTGGTCATAAACGAGTTATAGGTTTTTCAGCAGCAACATCCAGTTAATAAAAAATTGTGGGTTATATTCAAAATTCGTATATGTTTCTTCATCCCCACGTCATTCCAAGCAAATTTTCTTTGTAGAAGGCCTTTCCATATGGCATGAAGGCCCATGCAAGAGCATCAAGTGTTAAATCAAGCTTTTAAATATCAACTGACGACAATATGTATCATGAATATTGTATTGGATTTTGAAGCGAAACTGCAGCTGATCTTTTGCAGATATACTATCAACACTTCTGACAATACCAAAATTAATACAATCCCCTATTGTTGATTTCCAATACCATAAGTAACGCCGTACGGAATATGAAATTATGATTTATGGTAGATTTCAGAAAAAACAAAAAATAGTATTTCCTTAAAGAAATTAAAAAAGGATAAATTTCAGTCCTGAACCCAGGTGAATCACTCACCCACTCGCACGAATAACTAGAGAAAATATTTAACGGAAAATCATTATATGCCAAAATTTCTCACAGAAATAATTTTCAATTATCAATCTCCACTAGTCTTTTCAAGAGTCTCATACGACTTATAACAAAATTTACATGAATAACACGTGCAAAAATCAAGAGTCAAAATAAATGAAAAACCAAGGTTCAAAATAAATATAAGTCTTCTCATAAGGATTCCATCAATAAGTCATCCACTGATACCAATTCTGAGAATTTTTATCCTTTGTTAGGATTTCATGATACACATTGTTAATCATCTTATTTTGGGTGAAGATTTTCTCTAACAATATTTAACACATTAGATACAAACACCAATTTTTAGTGAAAGCGAGATGAAGAGACCAAAATACCCTACTCCACATATAAAAAACTATGACACACGATGTCATGCCCTTGGCGAAATTATATCAGCAATGTAACACAAACACTTCTATAATGAACTCATGTCATGTCAGATACATATTAGCTACATGTTGGATACATGTGCCTTATATGCTTTTCAGAATTCATAACGTGTCAGCATCTCATCTCTACATCTGCATTGCCATGTCTATACACATATTCTACCAGATATGGGCAAAGATGCCACTTGCATGATATATTTGACATTTTAAGAGATACATGAATAAAGAAACCAAATAAACTGCATTGTCGCAGCCATGTCAGCCTTCAAAAACTTTAAAGACTGAAAAAAAATGGAGACATGTTTTGCTTAGAAAAACATAAAGTAGGACTTTTTGACCTACAATACTCAACATGTTAATAGAACCTACACGTCTTCTAACATGTGAGGGGCTTCTTCAATTCATAGGTAAGGAACTGAATTGAAATTTAACACTTTTGTCCCATTGTTACTTGAATAGAACTTACGGATGTACGTAAATAATATTCACTCAATTTTTAATAGAACATATCCTTACAAACATTGGTTTTGATGCATAAGACATATAGACACATGCATACCCACCATTTAAAATACCAGAAAGTGTATCAGTATCAGCCGATTAGCTATGGACTCAAAATTAGTATATCAAGCACGTCATATTGGCAATATGCGAAATATCAGCAATATATTGTTGATATTACAAGGTATTATTGCATAGCAGGTGCGTCCACGTCTGTTGTGTGTATGGGATATTGGTATCAGCCGATATTTAAAATCTTGATACACGCTCACAGAGTCATGTCTCTATATCTCATATCCTACTTAAAGACATATCTTGACTGCATATCCGTGTTGTGTGTCTGTGTTCATGTCCATACTTCAGAAATAGTAAGTTTACAAATGTTTTTTTAGGAAAGACAAGTTATTTGTCAAGTCCACATAATTCTCCTGAGAGCTAAATGTCAAACTAGAGAAGGAAAAAAAAAAAAAACATAATGATCTCTACTGAGATTAACAAGGGTGGAATTAGAGAAAAAAAAACTCACTAGTATTAGACAAACAACACTAGAAATACTCATTGTCAACTATGCACGGAGTGGTGCCACTTTGTGCAAAATCCTCGACAACATATGGAGAATGCAGATGGAACCATAGATACTTTTTTATATTGTAATATATAAAATATTTGGCTCACCTCTCAATAAGCTTTTAGGTAAATGATTACCAAAATAGTATTAGGACACCGAGGAGCAAGAAAATTTGGATTCAAACTCCAATAGTATAGATGTTCAATTGGATCTAAACCATCGAAATAGAATATCTAGGTCAGGATAATGTCTTTGGATATAGAAAATTTGTGACTAAAGAAGGATATATATCATTCTCATATCAACTAAGAACATGGATAAACATAGTTCAATGTTTCTAGTAAGCACCATGTCTCTACAATAATTAATTATTTCAAATATTGACCAGATCATAGTCCATCAATACAACACGGACTCATTGATCAAGTCCAGAGTGCAAGTTGGAGATACATTTAGTAGTCTGCCTCAGGCGATTTGCCCTAGGCAATTAGACTCTACTTAAAATTCTACTTGTAATAAACTCTCAGTAGTTTATCCCAGGTAATTAGCCTAGGCAAATAGACATTACTTAGATTTTTCTCTCCTATGCTTAACAATCTCAAATATAATTCTAATATAAAATTGACAAGATACATATAAGCTAACAGGACTAAAGCATAACAGCAAGTTAGAGTACTTAGTTACTTCGAAACGAGTTGCTATTTAACAGCTAAACAAAAGCAAATATCAAACTCTAATAAGAAGGCGATGATCAAACAAATTCTTTTTATTCATTCCGCAACAATTACAAGACAATTGTTTGTTACAATTGAAAGGCAAATATTGTCGTTCTAATGAAGACTCTTCTACTCGAACTTGATCCTGGTGCTCATAGTGCTGACCCAGAAGCAGGCTGGCCTACGCACCAAAAGTCGAGCATCAGAAGCAGCGAACTTTCATGTAAAGCATTTGAAGCCTCCAATAGCCCTTAAGCTCCCACTACCAATGCTCAAACCAAGCATTAAAAAAAAAACCCATACATGGAAGGTCCCCAGTTACAAAAGCTAACGATTAGAAGCAAGGGAACTTAAAAGACGGAGACTCACAAGGCCAAATATCTCCAGTACTTTGCCTCCGATACCTTCACCTCATTGAGTTTTCTATTCACTTTGAAGAAATAGGAGACAGTTGAAAATCAAGAAACTTACAATAAATCTGTCTGAGAACTTGATAAGGAGTTTGTCGGAAAACTCGTTCCAAGACGAGAGTCGATATCCACTCATCATCACTCCCAAACCTCTGGAGGTGGATGGCAATGCCTCTTACAGCTCTCCAATTCAAAATCAAAGTTCTCCATGGTTGGAGACAGAAAGACTTCTTCCCATACTTATAAAGCCCTCACAAGAGGGTTGAGTATAAGAAAAGCAACAAAATTAATGTGACAATTCGTTCCCTCCAATTAGATCTAGCGCAATAGAAGCCGAAACGATAGGAGATCCTAACAGTCTACACACGACACATGGGTCCTGAGGCGGAGCTCAAGACAATCTCCATATGCCTCATCCCGAATCTTCCACATGCCTCATCCCGAATCTTCCACAATGATAATGCATTTTCCAAAACAACAGTTAATGAGGCGTTTCACTTTCCAAAGCAATGATTAATGTGATAAATCAATACTGAACTATCCCTTTGTTCTAGCCGTCCTTAGACGCGAAAAATAGGAGGTTAATCTCAGTCGTTGATAGCTTGATAGCTGAGTGATTGAGAAAACTCACCTATGAGTGAATCTCAACACTCACGATGAGTCACCTCCAGAGAAGTTGAACAGACGCATAATTGTCAATATCCTACGATATGCGATACGTATCCTACGATATGATGTGATATGTTAGAAAATCGAAAAGTACCTTATCTGCGATTTATTGGGTTATGTATCTTACGATATGAGCATATCTTATGATATGCGATATGTATCTTACGATATGATAAGCATATCTTACCATATGCGATACGTATATTGCGAGATGCGATACGTTACGATATGTTGATTTGACTTATAAATAGTTTTAAACTCATCTAGATGAACTTTTTGAGCTAAATATGTTACAAATTGGAACAAGTATAGATATTTAAGAATATCAAAATTCAAAATACTTATTTTAGTTGATAACAACATTAAAATAAATCATTAAAAGAGATATATTATTAATTTATAGTCATTACAAATTATTTTATTACTAATTCTCAATTAAAGCATCTAATGAGCTTATTTATTTTAGCTAAAATCTCGATAGAAGGAAGAATTCGTACAGATTTGAAAAGATGAAATAAAAATAATAGTTGTTAGGAATGATGATAGTGATATATTTATAAGGAATAATTACTTGATAATATATTTACTTGTTTTGTATCTTTTTGGAGGGATAATAAACTTATGCTCAATTCTTGGTTTTTGTAAAAATCAATGTTTTAAATACCGGCCGGTATATCGGCCAGTATATCATTTTTCCTGAAGAAACGAGAAGGAATGTCAAATTTTTTATCGCATCCCGTTTTCGACCGGTATGGGCCGATATATCGACCACGTGGCGATATATCGGCTGGTATCTGGCATGTGAAATACTGACTGATATGGCCATTTATCGAGATTTATGTTAACGAGTTAAGGTTGCAGTTGAAACCCGTTAACCAGTTAGACCCAACCCGATAGGAAAAATTAAAATCTAATTCCTCTCCCAATTCGCGAGAAAAAACCCTAAATCCTCTTTACCCGTTCTTCAGCTTGTTTTGCTCGATCGATCTCCCCCTAATAAAACCCTAATTCCTCCAATTTCCTCTCTCCCTCATCATCGCCGTCTCTCCCTCAACTGACACCGAGCAACCAGAGGGCTTCTCCGCCCTAAAGGAAGCTTCAGCAAGCTCGATTACTGAATTTTCGGAGCTTCGCCATGCAATTGAGAACTCGCTGATGATCCGACCTCTCCTCCAATTGCGTGTCTCCAGCACCGCTGATGAGCTCTTGTGGTAAGTCAATCTCCCCATTTGTAAATCTTGTAATTTCTATATGTTAAGCAATAATTATTAACTTCTAATTTTTCTTTAAATTTTAGTTTGTGACTGTAATTTGAGTGTTTAAAATATGAACGAATTTTGGATTTTACAATTTGGATTGGGGAATTTGTCCGGCCAGTGAATCAGACTCACTGAATCAGTGAGTCGAATCACTTATTCACATTGAATCAGTGAGTCTGATTCACTGGCCGAAAGTGATATTCACGTGGATTGGATGTTGAAGATGGTAGATAAAATTTGTATGTTATTAGCTTCTAATTAATCTAATTTTTCTTGAAATTTTAGTTTGTGAATGTAAGTTGTGTGTTTGAGTGTTTAAAATATGAAAGAATTTTGGATTTTACAATTTGTATTGGGAAATTTGTCCGGCCAGTGAATTAGACTCACTGATTCACACTGAATCAATGAATTGAATCGATTCACTGATTCAGTGTGAATCAGTGAGTCTGATTCACTGGCCGAAAGTGTGATTCAGTGTGAAAAAGTTGTGGTTGTTGAAGGCTAGATTAAGCAATAAGCATTGTGTAAAAGAAAGAAATTTTTAATTAGTAAAGACTTGATTAAGAATATATTATGTTTATTTATATTGAGTACAATAACTATTTAGCTATTTAATCAATATATTTTGTCTTTTTTTTCTAAATTTTGAGGTGAGTAATAGCTTGAAAAATGTCCTTTTCTGGTGTTTCTAATATTCAAGCGAAGCGAAGAGGCAAGAATCCAACTTGGGATTGAGGGAAAAGAGTACCCAACAAGTCCAATAAAGTGGAGTACAACGTAAGAACGAATATGAGAGAGGCATTACCCGCTTAAAAGAACATCTAGGTCATGTCAGCGAAAATGTCAGAAGTTATTCCCTAATCCCTGATGACGTGAAGCAGAAAGCTCTGGCTATGCTAAATAAAACTAGAGTAGCAAAGGAAAGGAAAACAACAGAGCAAAGGAAAGGAAAACAACAGAGCTTCAAAATTTATTAAATAAAGTTCGTGTTGGGGAAGAAGAAGGCCAAGAGACAACTCGAGAAGAAAAGTCATTTTCTAGAAAATCCACAAGTCAATCTTCTCGGAAAGGACCTATGGATCAATGTGCTATTCGATCGGTCGAGGAGACAGTGAAAGCAGCCCAGAAGCAGCCTACCGTGCCATCAATCTAAAAAAAAGGCAGAGATAATGCAGTTCGGTACATTGTCAGGTTTTTTTATGAAGGAAACGTAGTAAGATTAAATACAGACTCTCCGTTGTCATCTTTTATGCAGATAGTCCAAACCATTGGCAAGTTTGGACCAATCATACAGACTCCCAGCCCGTACAAGCTCAACGAGACTTCCCTCCAAAGAGAAGTCGACGAGGCAAATGCAACTCCTGATGCATTCAAACGGAGTTGCCAAATAAATTGCTGAAGTCTTATGACTGATGCGTGGTTGGACCGAAAAATGAGAAGTTTAATGAATATTGTTGTGCATTGTCCGGCCGGGACAGTTTTCTTATTATCACAAGATGTTTTTTCTGACAGGCACGATAGCAGTTATACCCACAAATTTGTGGAGAGGGAAATGAATGAGGTTGGCCATGAAAATATTATACAGATTGTGATAAATAATATTTCAAACAACATGGTTGCAGCAAATACATTAGCTCTGACACATCCAAACATATTTTGGACATTTTGTGTAGTACATACAGTAAATCTGATACTTATGGATATTGAAAAAATTAAATATATCCGAAGTGCAATCATAATTGGGAGATCAGTCTCCGAGTACATATACGCCACACCAAATCCCTATATATTATGAGGCAACTGGCAGAGAGCTAATAAGGTTGGGTACAACTAAATTTGCCATGGCATTTCTCTCTTTATCTTCAATCAGAAAGAAGAAGAAAGAGTTGCAGCATTATTTATTTTTGATAAATGGATGGATTGCACTCAGTCCAAAACAGATGCAGACAAGAAAGTATATATTTAAATTAATAAAAATTGATCTTATAAATTTAAATTATATATTATTCATATTTTTTTAATAAATCTTTTTGAATGTTTAGGTTGCAGAAATAATTGTTAGCAACAAATTTCGGGACAACACAAATATTGCGCTAAAAGTATTCACTCCACTGGTGAAAGTTTTGCACAAAGTTAATGGAAACAAGGTCCCTTCAATGGGCTTTTTGTACGGTGACCTAGAGACTGTTAAAGAGGAAATAAGATATGCTCTGGAAGGTAAAGAGAAAAAATATATTCCAATATGGAAGAATATTGATAAGAGATGGAGGAAAAACTTAAAGGTCCTCTGCATAGAGCTAGATATCTCTTGAACCCTTTGTATTACTATGCGAAGCAGCCTGAAATTGATACTGATGAGTCATTCATGTCGGGCTTCATTGAGGTGATGCACAGATTCTATCCAGATGATTATGAAAGAATTGACAAGATTGCATAGCAGCTTCTAATGTATCAACATCAAAATGGTTCATTTGTAATGTTTTTTGCAAAGGTAGCCGTAAAGAAAATCATTAACCCAGGTATGCATTTTAATTTAAGAAATGCAAAATTCAACCTACTTTCAATTTAAGAAACTATTTTACTAACCATTTCTAAATATTTATTACTAGTACAATGGTGGCAATTCTACGTGACAAATGCTCCCAAATTAAAGACCATGGCAATAAAGATCTTAAGCCTGACAATCAGTTTTTCGGATTGTGAACGGAACTGGAACACATTTGAGATGGTACTACGATTTGTCTTTTTCTATTAAAATATTTCTTTCTTCTAAACAAATATGTTCTCAATAAATTTCATGTGATTATCTTATTTAGGTGCATACGAAGAAAAGAAATAGGCTAGCTTTTAAGAAATTACATAACTTAGTCTTTGTTAAGTTCAATGCAAGGCTCAAGAACAAACTTTTAATTCCAAATAGAAATCCCCTAGTTGCATATGATGAAGAGGAAAATGTTACCGAATGGTTCATGCCTCAAAAAAAGAATAGCGATCTATATGATACTAGTGATGATGAAGTCTTTCCTGGAGAGCAATTAACTTTTCAAAAGTTTCGATTGCTATGGGTGCTAATCCAAAAAAAAAAATAGTGAAAGAGTTAAGTCCAAGAGTAGTAAAACTTCTAAGGGGAAAGCATTTTCATCTTTAAAGTCTAAGTAGCGGCCCACATCAGATGAAGATGATGAGAAAGAAACTTACACATCATCATCAGATTCGTTATCAGATGAATAGGAGCAAAGCATGCCTTTGAATGAACTAGTAGTCTGAATCTAACTAGAAAATGTGCTGTAACGATTGATATTTAAAGTTTCTAGTATATTTTAGATAAACCCATTTAAAAAACAATATTGTAAATTATATCACTTTTGTATTGTAAAAACACTTTTCTTTTTTCTTGATAACTTATTTTTCTTAATTTTATGTTTATTGGGTAATTTGATTGATGTTTTTAATATGATGTTTTATATGTTTTGATTTTCCTCTTTGTATTTTAAAAGTTGAACTTGATTATTCACTTGGATTATGATTATATGTCGCTTTGTGCATATGCGGACGTTCTAAATGTATCTGCAAATTCGTAAGTAGAATGCAAATAAGCCAAGATAAGTATCATAAACTTGTTTTATGTGTTTTAATATATTCTATATAGGCAATTATATGATTATTTTTTAACCGGTATGACACCGATATGACACTCCACTATTTAGAGTTATATCGCGGTATCCTATCCAGTATCTGGTATCCAGTATGTAATTTGGCTGATCAGTATATCACCGGTATTCGATATTTAAAACACTGATAAAAATAACATACAACTAAAACTGTGACAATAAAAAGAGAAAAGATTGGAGAAACGAATGATAGATTGGAGAAACGTATGATCTAATTTGATTGTTGGATATAAAATTCGATTATGAATAGATTGATGAGAAATAAATACTTTACATAGTGAAAGGTATTCTTTAATGGATGTCAATACGTGTTTTAAGTTGAAGGACGAACAATAGGTCTACTAAAAAGAAAAAGAAGAAAATATAATGGTAAATTTTTTATTAATTAGTTAATTATTCCTATTTTAGTCTTTAATAGATTATTTTATAATTATTGCGAGGATCTCTTAATTTTTAAATGTAATTGTAAATGATAAATGAGGAAAAAGAAAAGAAAATAAGAGTATACTAGAGAGGAAGTTTGTGGAGAACAAAAGAGACAGATGAGGAAAATGAATATTATTTTGAATTTCAAGTGAATTTAGCAATATATTTGTGAATGTAGCATAATTTTGAACCTCATGATCATGACACTTTGAATGCTAATTACCTATTTATATATAGTTATTGACTTATATTTAACATATTTTTGGCTTTACTATTTATTTTTGGTTATTTATTTATTTATGTGCCAAATCTACTCATATGTTTATTATATTATTATTGTTATTTGTGTATTACTATATTATTATTGTTATTTGTGTGTTACTTAAATTAATATATCTTACGATACGACGTGCTATACGATATACGATACGATTTATGGGAATAACAATACTCTATACGTATCCCAATTTGATAACTTTGAACAGACGTCTCTTACGAGATGGTCCAGCCCATTAAATGAGCAACTGACCCAAAGACGCCACTGAGACGACTAGCCAATAGTCAGTACAAAAGTCCTTTCTCCCTCTTCACTCTGAAGTCGTTACGAGTGTACGAAAGCGAGAACTTCAGCCACAACCAAGAAAGCTCAGGCACTGATGGAACACTCCGTAGTAGTTCAGAATTTGTTTGATAACCACGAAGAGCACAACGGTCCACCGCAGTGAGTTAAATCGTTTCAAGCAAGTGAACACCTATCACTGAGGCAATTAGCAACAAAATTTTCCGCTATTGGCAGTATATACTCTAGAGAAATTGAAAGTCCTATAGGAACTCGGTATTCACCGAGCAACGACAAATAGGATGCATCAATGGTCCGCTCGGCGAACTAACTTACTATAAATGGGTGCAGTACCTATCATTAAAAGCGAATGTCTATGGTGAATAAGCCAAAACCCACCGACGACCCTAGAGGTTACCACACCTGAGACACATTACAAGTCACCACACCCAAGACACATTACAAGTCGCTACACCTAATATGCATTACAAAAAAATTGCCACGCCAAAGGCGCATTGCAAGAGCTGAAGACACCACTCCGATGGCACGACATACTGCGACGAAACAAACCTCATATAGGTACCTAGTGCTAACGCAATTACCTACAAATGCGACCAAATAGGTCCAAAAAAATTCTTTCGATAAATCAACTTGGAAAAGTCATAACAGTACTTCAAGAGTTTGGCGAACCAAACTCAAAAGTGGGGGCTATTATAATTACATAATTTGTGTTGTCTGGGCCCAAGATAAAAGTCTACTTGATAAAGACCCAACACATAAGGCTCGTAGGCTGGCAAAGACCACAAGCTCATAACCTACTTAGATTACAACATAATACTCGATAAAGTCAAATACTTATCAACTCTTACTTGCTAAATTTCTAAACATGAAAGAGGCAGATCTCGTCCTATCTGTATACATGGAAACTGGAGAATTTGGAGATTTAACATTATTCCATTCCCTCGTGGTCTATACTATAAATATTTTTCTCCAAAAAACAGAGGATGGATTTTCAACCAAGAGAAGCATCATATGTATTCTAGAGAGAAGAAAGAGACCTTATAACCTCACTTTTTCCTATCTCAATACAAGTTTACGCCGAAACGGCTATTACCACCATAAACATAGATCTAAAGTTTCGGTAGCCCTCTTGATCAAACCTCGTAAACTCTTGCATATCAAATTTATTCTCTTCTTCAATGTTTGTTATCAGGTTTGTGCTGGCTTCGGCATGAGTAATTTAGTCAAATGAATTTTAAAGCAAACAGCTACAGATTGCAGAAAGAACTTGTAGCATTTGTTGTGACCAATTTCCCAACTCATTTCCCTAAACCAAAGAGTCACTTAGAGTAGTTAAGTTTATGAAAAAGACGGTTAAGTAAGAAAACAGGGAGCACATCCTTTTCAAAAGTTCCCCTGTCTCCCTTAAACATATTAGCAAAAATTGACCAACGTTAGCCGTAACCAAGGCTAAGGGGAAAAAATAGCCTTTTTGGTTAGATAAAAATCTAGCCTTCTCACAGGTTGCGTCCATTCATTCTTCAAGTAAAATAAAACTATTTATCATCTCAATATTACCAACGCAAGTCCATCGAGCACATCATGGGGGAGTTAACCCAGAACCTCCCACACAGGAAGGAATAGTTCTTCTGGCAGAGCAAGCTCATTTTAGCTACTGATACCACATTCACGGTTAAACTTCAAGATTTAAATAGCAGATATATAAATATCTACACGTATAATAGGAAAGAGAGAATGAGTCATAGATATTGACCATACTATGCACTAAACAAATAATAATGCCATGAATAGCATCAACGCCAAAATCACTAAAATTTAAATTTTAAAAAAATAAAAATAAAAACAACAACAACTACTACTATAACAACACAAAAATAATAAAAAATAAAAAAACAGCAAAAAAATAAAATTAAAAGAGAAACCTCACCTTCAAATGGATCTCTCCAAACGTCTTCCACTCCTTGACCCCACCCCCAACACTCCCCCAATACCTCTCCTTCCTCACCCTTCGGACCGAGTCCTCGCCGATCACCCTCACTCCCCCGCCCTCGCACGCCACCCCCACTGAGATCTTGTCCGGCCCGTGCACCTTATAATAACTCAACACCCCATCCCTCAGTACAAACCACCTCGCCCTCCACCCCTTCCCGTAATTCACCCACTTGTACATTATTCCCGCCACCATCGCCGCCGCCTCCCTCTCCTCCACCTCCACTGCCGCGGCATCCGCCAGCAACCCCTTGCTCGACAGGCTGACCGGCTTCGGCCGCACCGCCGTGGCGTCGCCGCGGTCGATGGAGACGGGGGCGATGCAGCAGAGGGGGTTCATTGGATCGGATCTCGCTGGATCTGGAACAGGAGAGAGAGCGAGCAAGGGGAGTAGGAATGGGGGGAATTAATTTGGGGGAGGAGTTATTGGAATGGCAAATAAAAGATCCATTAAATTCGCTGATCGGCTGACGATGCTACTGCTGCTGCTGCAGAGAGTGTGGTACAGTGGGCAGGCAGGCAGGCAGCAGGACAGAGAGGAAAAAGAAAGAAAAAGAGAGAGGAGCGTACGATCCGGTGTGGTGGGGTTGCACGGTGGCACTTGCGGGGAGGAATGGGAAGCGGACACGCGTGCTGGGGAGAGGGATGGAGGTGTTTGGGATTATCGGGAAGGTGCGGATTTGATGGAGAAAAGGATGGGTCGGAAGGAAAGAGAAAAAGAAAAGGGGGGCGCGCCGAGCGCGGGTCCAGACGGTAGGAATCGGATGGTTGTGCTTTTTATTTTTATTTTTTTCTCCTTTCTCATTTTGTTCTGCAAGAAATTTTTTTAGAAATTGCGATTATTAATAGTCTCCTTTTGTGTTCACTGAACAAAATATCCCAGGCCAAGTGAGTCTTAGCTCATGCCGCGTGTACAGTGTTTTCCTCTTCATGAGAGTGTGTTTGCAAAGCCCTATTTACGCAGTGAGATATGGATACAGAGTGTACTACTTGGGAGTACTTATGTATAGAATACGATGTCTTTAATACGTTCACAATGTAGTCAATAAATCAAATTTTATATTAATTCAAAACGATAACCACAGGATCAGGAAAATATATGCGCTGCAAAAAATGCACATAAAAAGGAATTGTATATTTCTCGAAACAAATAAGGGACAAGGAATGTTATATATAAACAAGAGTATATTACTCGGATATATCGGAATACAAAACTTTTTACACTAGAAACTTATTATGTACTAATACAAAAAGGAATATACAAATTGAGTTTGGAAATAAATATAACTTATATAAATAACAAAACAATCTAAAGGTGATAAAACGAATATAAATAGAAGAAGAGTATCGCTCAAGGTCACTAGGTATCCGCCTGAGCCTGGAGGTAGGGATGAGCAGTGTTTGATTAAAATCGACCAAAACCGACCCGAAATACTAAAACCAACCCTAATGATTTAAATCGATAGATTTTCGGTTTTTTGCCTTTGGAATCTGAAACCGACCAACTGAATATTAACTTAGGGTGTATTTGGCTCATGAAAATAATGGAAATTAAGGAGAAAGGAAGAAGTAACTTCCAAAATCGAAATAAGAGAAGAGTCTTTTTTTTTTATATATTTGTTTGCTAAAATTTGAAGAAAAAAGTGTATTAGGAAGTGAAAGAAGCATTATTTAATTAATTAAATTAAATATTATCTATCTTATTTTATTTTTTATGGAAAAAAAGTACCATTTTTGAATGATAATGATAATATATAGATTAAAAAAATATTTTATTGTCTTGTTCGTTTACTTCCTAAACTCTTTCAACCAAAAAGTATGAAAAAGAAAATTTTAAAAGTGAGGTGCCACGTAGGCATCACCTCACCATATAAGAAGTAACTTCCAAATTTTTTTTTTTTGCCAAACAAACACTTGAAATAGTAGAAATAGTCTTATTTACATTACTTCTATTTTACTTTCATGCAAACAATACACCCTTAGAAGTTCAGGAATCAAGAGGCTTTATTAGTTGCTTCAAAAGTTGGAGACTCAGGACCTAAGAAAGTGGATATCGCTAAGAAAATCTCAAAAAAAAAAAAAATTCCCTCCATTCTCTCAACTCTCGAGTCTCGAAGACCTCATTCCCCACCCCAACCATAAGTCTCTTCTCATTCGTTCTTTCGCCGCCGCCATGCACTGCTGTTTGTGAATCACGCTCAACCTCAAAAAAAAAAAAAATCTCCTTGTTTTCTAACTCTAAATCCCTTTCTTCGCATGTCCGCCACCACCACCACCCAGCCCCTATCATCTTTAGTCTCCAATCTCAAATCGCGTCTAAAATACTCCAAACTCCCAAGTCCAAAATCCGGCTCAGCCATGTCTGGATGTTCGCCGCGAGGATTGAAATCTGCTCCTTGGAATTCTGAGTCCATTAAGATAAAATTCTAACTTTTATTTTTGTAAAATAAAATCTTTACATGTTTGTTCTCTCTTGATTCTTTATGTCTAGAAGTTTAGCACCCCGAAACAATAGAAAAAATTTATTTTTTTTTTATATTTTAAATTTTTAATTGTTTCCAATTCAAAGATCTCTTTTTCATTGATCAGAACAACAAAATTTCAATTTTAATTTTTCAATTTTTAAGTGTTTCAAATTTAGATATTTCTTTTTCATTGATTAGACCGACAAAATTTAAATTTTAAAGTATTTCAATTTTTAAGTGCTTCAATTTTTGGTTTTCATTTATCAAAATCAGGGAAATTAAGAGATTTATTTTTTTAATTTTTACCACTACTAGAGACCAATTTTTTTTTCCATTAATAGTATCTGATAGCATTTTTATCTACCAAGGAAAAAATAGTAGTTTGTTTTATTAATTGTGAGTATATTGTCTAATAAATAGTGCTTTGTTTTGAATCTATATAAGTCCTTTTTATTGCCATTCACTATGCACAACTCTTTTTTTTATCTTTCTTTCAATGTTGAAATACTTTCTTGATTATATATTCAATTTAAAAGAGAGAAAATGGTTCTAAAATTTGAAATTAGGATTGAGCTGGTATAAAGATTTGTGGTCACTGGTCCACATTAAAGACCAATACTATTGTTGATAAAGATAGTGAATGACTTAATTTTCTTCTTATATAAGTTATGTGTCTAGATATTTAGGTATTATCATTCATATTTATTAATCAATGAGATGTATTTTCTTCTTCTCAAAATCTCTAAATTGCTCCAAATGTACTCAGTATGTAAATTGAAATTAAAACATGAAGGCAAAAATTATAATAATGCAAAATAACATAGTTTAAGAAAAACTAATAATATTTTGATCAGAGAATAATACATAGGAAAAAAAAAAACGTTGGTTGTAACTATTCGTTTCAGAGTTGTCAAGTTTTAGAGGAAAAAAATAGGAATTTATATGAGATCATTCATAATCCTTAGTCATGCATGCTCTATTTATTATATTGAAACAACCTTCTCTTTTAGTCATTCATGTTCTTTTCATCCTTCTATTTGTAAATTTATAAGTTACCCAAGAAGAGTGTGTGGGTGAAAATGCCAACAATTATAATACAAGTCAACCGCATCAAACCGAAACTAATCATGCTCCTGAAAGTGGCCAAACAATGCAAACTCAAGAAGGCCAAACCTAAAGATAAGGGACTCAAGTCAAAAGAATAGCAATGGAATCAAGGTTAGCTGTATCGAATCCCTTTACTAAATTTTTTAATGATGGTGAGTTGGTGAAAGTTTCATGCAATTACTGTGAAAAAAATTCTCTTCACAAAAAGAAATGGCACGAGCTCTCTTAAGAATCATATGGAGGCATGTAAACAACACATACACAATATTTATACACGCCAAATTTTTTTGAGTTTAACACAATCAAGGGAATCAAGTGAGGATAGTCATAAAATATGTACACTTGGAAGTTGGGCATATAATGAATAAGCTATAAGAGATCCACTTAATAAGTTTATCATTCTAGATGAACTTCCATTTGAATTGGTAGAAGGCATTAGATTTACATATTTCATGTTCGTAGTATATCCAAGATTTTATATTTCATCTTGTTGGACGGTTTAAAGAAATTGTTATGAACTTTATTTGAGATAGAAGACGAATCTGAAGAATTTGTTGAAGGCCACATGGCAAAGGGTATGTCTTACAACGGACATTCTGACTTCCATACAAAATATCAATTACATGTGTTTAGCACATTGGATTGATAATGATTGGAAGTTAAACAAAAGAATTCTCAACATTTGTCCCATTCTAGTCATAAACATGATGAACTCAGTAAGTCAGTAGAGAAGTGTTTAGTGAAATGGAATATTGCAAGTGTCTTTATTGTCACAATTGATTATACTAGTTCAAATGATAAAATGCTTAAATACTTAATAAAGAAGATTAATAATTGGCGCTGCAGTATGTTAGATGGAAAGTTTATTCATATAAGATGTATTGCTCATTTGATTAATCTTGTGGTAGGTGATGGTTTTAAAGATGCAGGAGATTTTATAAGTCGAATTTGCTAGGCCATGAGATATATTAGACAATCTCTATCGAGACTAGCAGAATTTAAAGCATGCATTGCAATAGAGAAGCTTGTATTTACAACTTCATTATACTTGGATGTGTGTCCTAGGTTGAACACTTGAACTCCACCTATATGATGTTGGATATCGCTCAGCAGTACGAAAAGGCTTTTGATATACTTTTTTGAAAAAGATCCAAAATTTCGTGAAGAGTAGGATAAGAATAAAATTCCGACTGAGAGTGATTGATGCTAGGAGGTTATGCATGTTAGTTAAAAGTTCTATGAACTAGCACTACATGTTTTTGGATTTTTATACATGACAAGCAATATGCATGTGATGAGATTGGAAATGTACTCATTGAATTGAAGAATTACATGCTATTAGGATAGCAATGCGGTGAAAACAAAGGGAGAAATATAATAAAGATTAGAAAAGTTGGGAGAACATAAATATATTGACTTACATTATAATACTTCTTAATCCTCATAATAGGAAGGAGGTTTTAGGCTATGTACTTGATGATATATTTGGTGAAGATGTTTTGAAGAAGAGCAAATGAATTATCTCTTTCTTCCTAACTTTTAATCATGCACATTCAAGTAACACATTAAAAAGATGATCTTTTTAATTCGATTTTAATTAAGATCCCTTAAGTTTGAGCTATCAAGTGATGTGCAAGTATAAATCATCAAAGATAATATTTTTCTTAAAAACAAATTATATATAGTAGATAATCTTATAAATAAAAGTAAGAAATAAACCACAAACCCTAATCTAAACGCAAATTATCAAAAAACTAAATTTAAGCATAACATATCAAAGATATTTGATCTACAAGTTTATTTTATTCAATTTATTTATAAGAAAATATTGCTAATAATTTTATAAATAAAAGCAAAGAATATGAATTCCAAATCTCATCTAATTATAGATTATCAAAATATGAATTAAGTATAATCTATCAAAGAATTACGATTTACAAAATTCTATATTTATTTTATTTATAGAAAATCATGACTTTATTTCTTTTTGGGAAGAAAATGAAAAAGAAATCATATTTGAACTATTAAACTAATTTCATCTATATCTTAGGGCTAATATAAATTAGTTACTCATAGTAGTAATTATCAAGATCATATTTTTATTTATGAAAATTATTAAAATTCTAATTATCTAGAAAACAAGAAAAATCTAAACTAGAAAGCAAAAGTCTATACTAGAAAGAAATTGAGTTATTGTAGAAATCTTGTACTCTACTCTTTTGATATGCATGACTGTATCTCACTTTGGTTATCTATAGCTTTGTATTTTTATAGTTTTATTCTCTTTTAGTTCTTTTTGAACTTGGTTTCCTAATCCATTTCTGAATTTGTGTCATCTTCTTATAAGAATAGGTCTAACCTAAAAACACACTAAAAATTCCCAAGTAGTATTATTTGTATACAAAAGTAGATAATATGAGGGGTATAAATATGTAATGTATGACATTCATCGCACCCCCACACATATTTTTTGCTAGTTCTCGAGCAAAACCTAAACCTAAAATAAATAAAAAAATCCTAACTCTTTCGCAGGAATTGTGATTGTACTTAACACATGTAACAAACCGTTAAACCCCTCAATTAGCCTAGTGGATGAGTTGTATCTCGTGAGGATTTGCAGTGAATATACCCACAAAATTTGCGAATAAAGGAGACTAAGGAATAAAGAAAATAAAATAAAGATAACCATAAATAAAAAGCAAAAATTTATACAAAAAATAATTTTTTGGTATTTTCTACAATTAATCTCAATAATACTCAAAATCAAAAACGTATTTAGATTATCAATTTTTCAAATCAAGGGTACATCAAATATACTTATTATTTTAATTAAAAATTCAAATCGTATCTTTCAATACTCACTAACAAATAATTCATTGGTTATTATACATCTACGTACTTTAATTATATTTTTGACTCAAATTATAACTCATGATTCATCTTTTCTCTCTAAATAATATTTTTTTTTCTTTTTTCTTTTTTTCTTTTTTCACTTATTTGTGAATATTTTACCTTTCATGCAAATATTCACCCTTTTTAAGGCGCAAATATCCGATTACTCAGATTATATTCTATCTCTTAAAAATACTGTTCATGTGAATATTCACGTTTATTTAGCCACAAATACCCAACTACTTAGTAATTCTAAAGAAATTTATTTATTTATACAGGATCATTACCTTAAGTACCAAACTCACTTCTTTATTTTTTTCTTTTATATTTTTTATTTAGAGAGAAAAGACTTATCATTTATTATCATTTTTTTCCTTAACCTAATAAACCATTTTGAAGGAAAAAATAAATGTATATTTACCTCAAAATTATCATTAGAGATATTTATTTTTTGGCCTTTAATTTTTTCATAAAATTCTAAGTATATTATCTAATCTACTGTTATTTCAAATTTCAAATCTAAATTTACTCTTTTAGGTGTAGTTAGCTTGATTTATTGCAGAGTTTTTTTTTTCTAAGTTTTTTAATTTTTAGCTTTTCTAGGATTTTTTTTTAGGATTTTTGAGTTTCTTTATTTTACAATTTGGGTAGTTTTTAGTGTATTTGAAAAAAAAAATTAAAAATATGAAAAAAAAAATTAAAATTAAAAATCTGAAGAAAATTAATTTTTTTTCAGATTTTTAAATTTTTTTTAAATACTCTAAAAACTACCCAAAGTGTAAAATAAAGAAACTAAAAAATCCTCAAAAATAAAAATAAAAAATTCGAGAAAAACTAAAAAAATAAAAATCTTAGAAAAATACAAAAAACTCATAATCTCTCCACACTAAACTTGTGTATGCTCTTATACATAAATCAAGGGTGGTAAAATAAAGATAAAAACTATTTTACAAATAATATACAAGTGATGAGAATTGTGAAAGATCACGATCTCATTGAGGTCTCTTTTTAATATACAGAATGGTTACGATTTTTTGATTGCTTTTCACTTCTTGATACAGATGAATTTAATCTTTTTGTCAATTTTGTATTTAATCTTACCATTTTATTTTTATTTTTCTTAATTTGTCCCTACCTTTCTTTATTTTATTCATTGGCAAAATTTTGAAGTTGAAAATCATACCTTTGTCATCACCTATATTCCACCCACGAGTATATTTCATATCGGTAAGTATTTTGGTCACATCAATATGTGATAAAATATACTCACTTTGATATTACGAAATCTTGAGCTCGATTTTGGATGATTCTTTCAAACCATCAAATACCATTATCTATTTTTTTTTTGTGGTTCCATCAACTCTTCTAGTATTCTGAACTCGTCATGCAAATTTTCTTCAAATATATCATCAAAATCCTAAAAAAATGACAAGCTAGTAGATTTATCATTGTCATTATGATGGAAAAAGTTCTTCTTGACAAATTTTTCACAATTTTTATCAAAGAATCAAAAGACTAGTAAGCATATCTTGAGGCAAATCATCAAGCAAAGTGTTTTGTATCAACAGTTTCTTCATAATTATTTTCACAATAACCTAAAAAAAGTTGATAACAATGTAGAAGTATGCACTCATCATGACAAGATTATTTAACTCATTTTAAATCATATCAACTTCAAAAGATGACTGAATTAGTTGCTCGTTGAAGTTAGGTATGTTCAAATAATTATATGGTTGATTTTTAAAAAGCTCAGTCTGAGAAATTATTTTGAGAAAAGTTTTCACATAATATACAGTTTGAGAGGATGATTTTAGTAAAGTTTCTATTCCTTCCTCTATTCTACGTATTCATTCATCAATCTCATAATTGTAAGATTTATTGTTTTCCTCGAATGATTGCATTTCAAGATCATGAGTGAAATTTAAAAGTGGATATGATGGATCTATATACATATTTGATGACATTTGTGAAATGGTTGTAGGTAAATTCTCATGACATGCATGCCTTACTTCTAGTCTTTTTAATCTTTCATCTAATATGTTTAATTGAATATTTTATTCATAATTAAATTTAGAATATAAAGATGATTGGTCTATGAAGAAAGGATCAGATGGAAGACTATGACTTTTAATTATATATAAAATTAGAATAATTCATCCATCTAAAATTATAATTTTACGCATAGAAAGCACTTGTAGATTCATAATATGTGGTGTGAATTTGATCATAATATAATCCTAACGAATTTCCTATCCATGAACACTAATAGTAATCATGATATAGATCACGACAATAATTGCATCCTGTTACAGAAAATTGATTCTGAAACATATTTTTTAAAGATTTTTTTGAAGAAAAGGTGGGGAGGGAAAGAGATGGAAAAGAAAAAGAAAAAAAAAATCAAGAAGTTTGTTTTTGTTTTTTTTAGAAAAATCAGGAAATTAAATATTAGAAACAGAAAAAAATGGTAGAGGCAGACTTACCCACACCGCTGATTGGCGACAATTGCCGTTAATTGACAACAAAACTATGGCCTTTGGCTCCCTAGTTTTTGCAGCTAATTCCTGTTGCTCCTCTAGTTCTTTTTTACTTCCTTGTACCTGTACTTTAGTATCTGTGCACACTCAATACATACTGACTCAAGAAAAAGCAAGAATCTATTAATCCCCGACAACGACGCCAAAAACTTGATGTGATAGTTATATCGCAAGCGTACAGTGTAAATGTAGCACTTTACGGGTCGTTCTAATAGGGATATAGAGTATTTTGTTATCTCACTAATTCTTTACTTCTATTAAGTTAAGTATGAAAATTTAGATTGAAAAGATTAGTTTTGGGTTTCTAAAGTTAGCCTAGGAATTTGAATCCATTAGAATAATATCCTAACAATGAATTATATTTTTTTTCCTAACTTTTTAATCATGCACATTCAAGTAACATATTAAAAAGATGATCTTTCTAATTTGATTTTAATTACGAGCCCTAAGTATAACCTATCAAGTGATGTGTAAATATAGATCTTAAAAAATAATATCTTTCTTTAAAACAAATTATATCTAGTTGATAATCTTATAAATAAAAGTAAGAAATAAACCCCAAACCCTAATCCAAATATAAATTATTAAAAGACTAAACTTAAGCATAACATATCAAAGATATTAGATTTACAAGTTTATTTTCTTCAATTTATTTATAGGAAAATTTTGTGAATAATTCTATAAATAAAAGCAAATAATATGAATTCCAAATCTCATCAAAGTATAGATTATCAAAATATGAATTATGATTTACGAAATCCTATCTTTATTTTATTTATAAAAAATTATGACTTTATTTCTTTTTGGGAAGAAGATGAGAAAAATTCATATTAGAACTATTAAATTAATTTTATCTATATCGTAGGGCTAATGCAAATTTGTACTAGTAATTATCAAGATCCTATATTTATTTATGGACGCCATTAAAATTCTAATTATCTAGAAAGTAAGAGAAATGTAAACTAGAAAGCGAAGAAATTTATACTAGAAAGCAATTAAATTTTCGTAGAAAGTAAATAAACTAAATTAAAAAGCAAATAAAAGAAAATTACCTAAGAAATAATGATGAACAACAAAATATCAACTCTAGAGTTCGGTATTATGACCTCGCCCCTTCGGCAAAACCCTAATTTTTATTAAATAAAAAAGTGTATAAAAGAAACCCTAAATTATAAGGATACGACTAATATATAGGCATCAGAATACCAAATTCCAATCCTATTACAACATAATAGCTATAAAATTACAATGAAATTCTCAGATAAAACTTAGATTTTGTGGGCCCCTCCTTACCACCAAATGGCGGCTATTGTCACCAATGGTGACAAAGCAACGAGATCTTGGCTCTGGCTTCTGGTTTTGGAAATCTTGTGATCTACTCATTTGATCTTCATGAATGTATCTCACTTTGGTTCTCTGTAACTTTGTGTTCTTGTAGTTTTATTCTCTTTTAACTCTTCTTGGACTTGGTTTTCTAATCTGGCTCTGAATTTGTGTCATTTCTTTGTAGGAATAGATCTAACTTAAAAAATACACTAAAAATACCCAAGTAGTATTATTTATATATAAAATTAGATAATATGACAGTTATAAATATATAATGTATAGCACTCATCAGACACCCCTAAAGAAGTGTATGGAAATGAAAAAAAATATCAAGAGTATTTGAACTATATGAGCACTTGTTTACTCTCAAATAAAATAAAATATTTGTATCTGAATATTATTCGGCTATTCAAGGCACGTTAGATGAGTTTGAAATTTTCCAACCACTGGTTATGGATCTCAAGACTCTTGTGACAATATCGATAGCATATCGCTGTTGTCAAATCCCTCTTCGATCTAAATTCTTCTTTACTGACCTAGGCGAGGGTCAAACAACTCAACCTCTTGCATCCAATGACTATTCTATCCTTTTTCTAGTCGAGGACGAGAACGTGGTTGTGGTCATGGTCGTGATCCGGGGGGGCTGTGGGCGTAGTGGTCGAGACCTTGGTGGCGGTCGAAGATCCTATGAATATGATTACTGTAGCAAGAAAAATTATATATCTGCATACTGCTAGAGAAGTATGAAAAACTAGAATAGACGCTAGTCATGACAAGTAACTCTTCAACTATTACCTCTACTTCTTTTGGTATTGTTCCTACAACAAAAAATATTGCATTGATAACTACTGGCACTTCAAAATCTTTACCAATGGTTCATATTTCACAACTTGAACTTGACATGCTTCTTTGCTCTCAATCCATTATGACAAGCCCTCATGCTACTCATGCATCTTTGTCTGGTAATGATACTTATATCGCTTCCTCTAATTAACCATGGGTTATTAGTTTTGAAACTTCTTCCCATATGACAGGTATTAGGAACAAATTTAGCTCACTATATTTTTCAGATAAATGCATTGATGTCCATATTTCCAATAGTTCCTCTTCTAGGTAATTGGTGATAGAATAGTTAACGCTACCAATTTATTAACCCTGAATAATGTTTTATTTGTTCCTATCAGTTTATTATCCATTAGCCAAATTACCAAAAATAAAAAATGATGTGTAACATTCTTTCCAACTTACTACATTTTCAGGACCTCTAGACTGGGATAAGAATTAGTACGGGAGGTGAGCCCCATAAAATGTACTATCTAGATGAAATATCACATGTAGGTTTTACTGCTTGCTCCTCTGATTCCCTTTTACAGTGACATTGATGACTTGGATATCCTTTGTTGGCAGTGAAAATTTCTAAGTTAAAAGGATTTTTCACAACAGAACGCGGAGCTAACCCCGCAGCCCCGCGCTTGGCTACTTTAATCTCGCGTTGAACAAAACGCGAAGATGATTAATAGCTCCGCGTTAGTTCCGCGTTCTGGTTCGATAGCTCCACGTTTTGATGAGATTATCTCCGCGTGAGCAAATAACCAGAATCTCAAATTGATTGAGATTATGATTTGGACTTATCCAAATACCCGAATTGAATCCAATCAGAATTCCAAATCAAGAGATTTAAATCAAAACTAAGATATTTGATTGGAATTCTTGATGAGAGCAAATTCTATTTAGATAGAAACTCTCAAATCATCCTAAGGCTATAAATACCCTTTTGGGGAAGCCCTAGGGGTCTTCTTTTCGGCACCTGAGATCCCTTGCTGAAGTTTTAGAGACGTTCAAGTTACGCACAGAGTCTTGAACGAATCAAGACCAGAGGAGATCGATTCTACCGTCGGACGTCACCTTCAAGGGAAAAGAGTTCGACGTCAGATCGTCCAAAAGAACTACTATAGATCCCATCGCCACAGATCCCACACTATCATTGTAAAAGAGAGAGATTGATATATAACATCCTCTCGTTTGTTCTCTTTTTATCTTGTTCACTTCTATTGTGATCTATGTTGTATTCAACAGGAGGAAGCAAAACTTTTGCGGCGAACAAACTGGCGACCACAGTAGGAGCCATCTCTTTCACTGATGAAGAGATTGTCGCGCAATCGGACGTTGATTTGATCGGATCCGATGTAGACATGCTCGTCGTTCAAATCGACCAGCAGAAGTACGAGGAGTTCCTCTCCTCTGAATCGGGTGACTTGGACGAGACACGACAATATCGTCGCATGTGCTCTAATACCCGAGCAACGGGTAAAAATGTTTCCACCGAGAGACGGGGATCCTTGGAGACTGCGGCTATAGGGCCAGTGCTCGGACAGGAAATCCTAGTAGAGGATGAGCTTCCTACTGCCGAAGAAGACCTGGAAACTGGATTGACCAGAACCCAACTCCGAAATAAGAATCGGAGAGCAAGGCGAAAAGCCCTCAAAGCCCGCCTTAGACGCGAGGCTAATGGACGCGAGGCTATGGTCCCTCGCAAACTAGCTCGCGCTAATCGCGAGATCTGTCATTATCGCGTTAAACTCGAAGTTACAACTTGCCTTAAAAGCAAGGAAAAGCCAGCGTGTGATATTCCACGCGAGGCTATTGCTGAGCTTAGCGAGAAACGCGAAGCCAGTGAGATTTGTGCTAGCCGCAAAATATATGACACTCGCGAGAAACGCGAGTATAAAAATTCTTTAAAGTCAGTGTGTGATTTTCCACGCGAGGCTGATACTGAGCCAAGCGAGAAACACGAGGCTAGTAATACTTGCGAGAAACGCAAGACTTCTTACACTCGCGAGGAACGCGAGTATAAAAATTCAGCAAAGCCAGCGTGTGATTTTCCACGCGAGGCTGACACTGAGCCAAGTGATAAACGCGAGGCCGGTAATACTTGCGAGAAACGCAAGATTCTCTGAGAAAATCGCGAAGACGATTGGCAAGTCGTTGTAAATCGTAAGAATCGCGCTAGGCGCGAGGTTATGACTCACGTCAATCGCAAGGGTATGCCAACGTGTAAGAATTTCCTTTCACGCTGGGCTATTATTCCAGAAGCTAAACTTCTGAGCGCACGCCAGGTCAGCAAGAAACGCGAGGCTAACATGGCAGAATGCGGAGCTATTCTTCAGCCTCGCGAGATAAGGCGCGAAGCTACTTCTAAGCTCCACGTAAATCAACCCGACTACAGAATCAAGGCTGATCGTCGCATCAATGGATCAGAACTAAACTTCAGTGATCTGAAGAGGTTTCAGTGGGTTCCTAGACCCTCTCAAAAGTTGAATGGGTCCCGCGACTCCATGGCTAAAGGCACTGATCTCAGGGAGTATCTGTCCAAGAACAGAGGCATAGAACAAGTTCAAGCTGAACCTGTCTGTCACTGTCAGCAGCTTATGACAGCGGTATCCGCTGTAATGGACAATTGTGGCTGCAGCAAGAGCAGGGTATCGGTGTTCGACCGATTAACCGAGTCAAACAAGAACCCTACTAAGAGGACAAAAACCGCTTCCCTAAAAGAATGGAGAGCTGTAACCTCCAATATGGTGGGAAAAGAGAAGAAGATTGTAGAGACGGATGATGATTCAGAATCGAGTGATGAAGAACCTCATCATATCACTCGACTTAAATCAGGAGTTGTCCCGCCTCGAAATTATAAGAGGCTTGTAAGGGGTTCTTATGACGATGATAGCAATAATTCAGCTATAGCCTCACCTCCTTCCTCTGCGTCATCTCGGCTACAAAAGGCAGCATCACACATGGCAGATAAATCTGATGATATCAATCAGAGATTTGAAGCTCAAGAAAGAATGATTCGAGAGCAACAAAAAACGATTGAAGACCTTAAAGTGATGCTCTCAAAATTTGTTGAGGATAATACTAAAAGGGGCAAAGAAACTCTGAACGAAGAGGAAAAATAAGAAAAAGCCCACTCGATGCACGAGGACGAGGATAGATTTTCTTTCCATGATCCGCATGGAGAAAAGATAGAAAAATTACAAAGTCAACTCGAAACTCTGATGCATAAAAAGGAGTTGAAAGAGTCATGGGTCTCAAGACCATATCCGCCTGAATGGGATGTGATACCATACCCTCAGAAGTATAAGCCGCTCAAATTAGAGCCATATGACGGGAAGGGATCGCCCAGTCAACACGTTTATTACTTCTTGTCCCAAGTCGGACATCTGATGGGTAATGATCCAATTATGACCAAGATATTCGCAAGTACTTTGCGAGGGCCTGCTTTTGCTTGGTTCATGCAGCTGCCCCCAGGTACTATTAATACCTGGTTAGATGTTGAGAAATTATTTATCGCACGTTTCTTCGAGGATGATACCGAGATTATGGTTCATTCCCTCCTTGCAACTAGACAAGGGGAACAAGAAACCGTCAAAGACTTCATAGAAAGGTTCCGGGAGAAGTCCGTGCATTGTAAACATAGAATGGTCCAGGAAACTCTAGTTGAGACATGTCGACATAATCTTAAAACTAATGTGCTCCTAAAAATGGGGGCCGTAAAGTCTAAGACATGGAGGGATTTGCTCAAATAGGGAGAGCAGGCCGAGGACTTGATTCGTCGAGTTGAAGAGTCTCGCGGACCAAGAAGTACTGGAAATAGTAGGCCATACGCCCAAAATAACAATAAAAATAAAGAGATAGCGGTGATGGCATCAGAAACTGCTCCATAAAAGACAAATCCTCCTCCAAGCCCAAAGCCCCAAAATCAGAAGGGCACGAGGCAAAGTAGACCTCAGCAGGAAAAGACTTACACTTTTAAAGTGGAACAGACGTCTACACTCTTCCACCTCCTACTGAGGAAGGGGATGTTGAAACTTCCGGAGAATAGGAAGCCAGAGGACGCTGGTAAGACCAACGACCCCAATTACCGGAACGTTGGACACCCTACTAGGGATTGTTACCCTCTTAAGAACAGAATCTAAGCACTAATAGAAACTGGAGTTCTGACGCTTAAAGAGGAACAAAAGAGAGTCACCGCCAATATGGCATTTATAGTGGTTGGAACCCATGAGTTCCCCGCAGGGGTGACCCCAATTCCAAAGGGTAAGTTGGTTACGAAAAACCTCGATCCTCATAAGAAAGCTCAAGAAGGACTTGTCCCCGTAACAACCCAGAAGGGGGAAGTTATGTGGGTTCACCCTGACTTACTAGAAGACGAGCAGTGGACTACCACATGTCAAACGAAAAAGCGGACTGTTAATGCCATTTCCACAGAGATAAGGGAAGAATATATAACTTCAGGAGCCTTCACAGATTCTGAAGAAAAGCCCGAAACTATGGCCACTCATCAAGATGGGGCAGGCCCTTCCGGTACTCGATCTGGGAAGACATATCTCAAGTACTACACCAGAGTAGATCCGAAAGACAAATATGCGGAGCTTGCAAAACCGGCGAAGCAGAAAGGACTTCGCTTCCAGAAGAATCCTATTAGAGATGAAGGAGCCAAGGAGACTACCTTCAAATTTGACATAATAGCTCAGCTGGCTAACATTCCAGCACGAGTAACGCTTTACGAACTGTTAAGATTATCAAAATTAACACGTGAAGCATTAAGAGAGGTCCTGGCAGACTTTGAGTCATTCTTAGCTCAGATTGTCGAGCCGGCCGATGAGGAACGGGACTCTTGCCCCAGCTGTCATCAAGTAAGGAGGCAGGTCACACAAATTACCTTCTCTCCGGAAGATATGCAGGTAAGGAATATAAAGTATAATAGGCCTTTATATTTCACTGGATATGTCAGATCCACCAAGGTGGAACGCATTCAAATCGATCCGGGGTCTGCATTAAGTGTTGTTCCCAGAAGGCTAATGCAGCTATTGGGAATATCTCCTCATCGTTTGACGCCTACAAACACCACTATTTACGGATTCAACGCTAACAACAGCCATCCTCTTGGTAAAATCCGATTGCGGTGCCAAATTGGAGACTTATGGACGGAGGTCACATGTTATGTTATCGATGCTGATACCTCCTACAACATTTTACTGGGACGGCCTTAGATCCACGCTTACATGATAGTCCCGTCGACTCTCCACCAATGCATAAAATATTGCGATGAAGAAGGAGAAGTCCGAACACTAGTTGCAGATAGGCAACCATTCAAGGGACTAGAAAATTACTTCACGGACGCCAGGCTCTACAAACCGGTCCATGAGATCCCGTGCGATGATCGCAGCAGGCTTCAAAAGCCCAATGACAGTGGCGATGAAGCCGACACTGAGTACGAGCTTCCTAAAGAAGACGATGGGGGTGATTATGTAATCAACCCTCACTTAGATTTTAGTTTGAGTCTTGATAATAAAGTGGCTGATGTAATAGAGAGTGAATGGGTTATTAATGAAAATATAAAGTTAGTCTACGAGCATGCTGTAGTTACTGAATCTGAACCCTCTTGTACTTCCACTGAAATGGATGAGCTATCCGAACTTGAAGTTCTGGCGGCATACCATTTGCCACTTAGGTCATCCCTCCTCTCTCGGTCTAAAATAGTTAAGGGAAAAGGTCACTACTTCGAAGTGCCTTCTCGACAAGGGTCCCAAAAGCCGATCATGTTCGGCAGAGTAATTACGTCACCTCGACGAAGACAAAGCAGTAAAAGTGATGAACAAACATCACCTCAATTTCACTTGTATGGACATAGATCCCGGCAAATGATGGAGAAAATGGGTTATAATCTTACCCAGAAACCGGGATTAAACTTTGAAAAATGGCGACGGAATCTCATACCCTCGTTCAGACCAAGAGGAAAGAGCCCGGATTATTATCAGAAGACCCGCAGGGGGTTGGGTTATGTATCTACTCCACCCTCATCACCATTAAAAGATGAAAAGAGTTCTTCGCCAAGGAAGATACACTTCACCCGACCATGATTCAGATATAAGTACCGGTACTTGGTTTCAATCTTTGACAGCCAATATGGTTTCAGCCGCATTAGAAAGCGACGAGGAACCAATTGATGTTCAAGATGATTCCTGGGCCAAGCATATGGACACTCTCTAGGATGTCCACTTTGAACAGCGTGACCCGCCCACAGAAGACAAATTAGTACATGTCAATATGGGAACGGAAGAAAATCTGAAACCCATCTTCATAAGCGACACGCTAACTCTCTTGGAAAAGGAGAAACTTATATCTCTCATCAAAGAGTATATTGACGTGTTCGCATGGAGTTACGAAGACATGCCCGGGCTTGACCCTCAAATTGCCACACACCGGTTAAATATCAAAGAGGACGCCAAGCCAGTTAAACAACAACAAAGGCGTTTTCGGCCGGAATTGATGGAGGCAATAGTCGCTGAGGTCAATAAACTTATAAAATCCGGATTTATCCGTGAAGAGCAATATCCTGATTGGGTGGCTAATATAGTGCCAGTTCGAAAGAAGAACGGCAAAATCCGGATATGCATCGATTTTCGAGATTTGAACGCTGCATGTCCTAAGGCTGAGTTTCCACTTCCCATCACCGATGTGATGATTAACAATACTTGTGGTTACGAGAGGATGTCCTTCATGGATGGCTTCTCAGGTTATAACCAGATTAAAATGCACCCAGATGATGAAATGCACACAGCTTTCAGAATGTCGCTGAGGGTATATTGTTATACGGTGATGCCTTTCGGATTGAAGAACGCCGGTGCCACCTACCAACACGCGAAGAGTGTCATATTCAAAGAACACCTGCGCAAAACTGTAGAGTGCTATGTAGATGACTTAGCAGTTAAAAGCAAGAACAAAGAAGATCATCTTCATGATTTAAGAGTGGTCTTCGATCTTATGCGAAAACATCACTTGAAGATGAATCCCACTAAGTCTTTTATGGGAGTGTCCAGCGGGAAATTTCTTGGATTCATAATAACCTCAAAAGGAATCTTCCTCGATCCTGAAAAAGTGACAGCAATCAGTGAAATGCCACCGCCCCGCAATCTTAAGGAATTAAGGGGGTTGCAAGGAAAATTAGCCTATATCCGACGCTTCATCTCCAATTTGTCAGGACGATGTCAGCCATTCTCTAGACTCATGAAGAAGGGGGTCTCTTTCATATGGGATGAGGCGTGTCAACAGGCGTTTGACGATCTCAAAGAATATCTCACTAAACCTCCTGTTCTTATGGCACCAACCCCTGGGCAGCCATTTCTTATATATGTAAGGGCCATGGATGATGCGTTAGGAGCATTTCTTGCTCAGTATAATGAGCACGGCCATGAACACGCCCTCTATTACTTAAGCAGGACAATAATCGGAGCCGAGCGTCGGTATACCTCGATTAAAAAAGAATATTTAGCCCTAGTGTTCGCTGTTCAGAAAATGCGACACTATCTTTCAGGGCAAACGATCCATGTCATATCACGGATTAACCCCTTGAAAATCCTGATGACAAAACCAGGATCCTTAAACTGCCGATTGGCAAAATGGGCATTATTGCTATCGCCATATGATATACACTTCGTCCCTCAGAAGGCCATGAAGGGGCAGGCGATCGCCGATTTCTTAGCAGACCATCCAATCTGGTCTAAACAGACGTCAGAAATCAACACAGTTAGCAAAGAACAACCATGGCAAATGTTCTTTGATGGTGCTGCCAGACGATCCGCTGCTGGAGTGAGGGTTGTGCTAATATCCCCACATAAACATATATTGCCTAACGGTTACTTATTAACAGAACCATGCACGAATAATGTGGCAGAATACAACGCGCTCATTATCGGCCTAAAAATAGCTCTGCAACTGGGGGTGAACTATCTAGAGGCATATGGAGACTCTAAGCTCATCGTCAACCAGATGACGGGTGAGTATGAAGTCAGATATGAAGCCCTCATCCCCTATCATCAGCTAGCCATTGAGCTAGCAGGATATTTTGGACAATTTTACATATATCATATATCCCGGAATGAGAACGTCTATGCAGATGCTCTTGCTGCTTTAGCCGCAACATTGGCGATCCCGCCAGGTGAAGCTAAAAGCATCACTATTGGTAGCAGAGAACTCCTCCACCCAGATACGGTATTCCAAACCAAGGAGGTATGCCAGACAGGTTTAATTCTGGAACCCTATGATTGGCGATTACCAATTGTAGATTACGCCTTATATGGGATATTATCAGAGAATCCAAAGGAATCTTGTACTGTTGATGTCAGTTGCTAGGAATCTTTGCTGTAGAAGTCGAATCTTTGATGCCTGTCGTCTAGTGCTGTCTTCTTTGTGAAGCCTTGGAGGATCCGATGTTTAGGTTTTTTGAGGGAGTCCCCCTTTTTCTTTTTCTTTTTTTTTAAGTCTGACTAGTCGCCCATGTTGTCGAATACAAAGGGAAATACACTCAGGCACAATTAATTATACATATAGGTGGTGGAGAACTACAAGTTGTTAGTGGTCTGATCGGCAGGTATAATCCAGGCAAGACAGATGGGGGAGGATGAGAGGGTGAGAGAGGATGGTGATGAAGAAGAAGGCGTTGATGAACTTAAAAAGTGTTGGAGAAGCTTGCTGATGTTTTTGCCGAATTGCCGATGTCCTCCTCATCCTTCGGAAGCCTCCTTTTATAGACGACCTTCCTTGCACGAGAAGCCTCTTGAGAATCTTGTTGTAGAAGCCTCGTCATGAGTCTTCACTATTGACGTCTTGTCTCTGTCGGGGATCTTCACTGTTGACGTCTTGTCTCGAATCTGTACTGTTGATGTCAGGAATCTTTACTGTAGAAGTCTTTGTCTTTGTCGGGGATCTTCACTGTTGACGTCTTGTCTCGAATCTGTACTGTTGATGTCAGGAATCTTTACTGTAGAAGTCTTTATCACGAATCTGTACTGTTGATGGCAGTTGCCAGGAATCTTTGCTATAGAAGTCGAATCTTTGATGCCTGTCGTCTAGTGCTGTCTTCTTTTGTGAAGCCTTGGAGGATCCGATGTCTAGGTTTTTTGAGGGAGTCCGCTTTTATTTTCTTCCATATATTATTATTACATATCCACTTGAATTCTGTTGGGATATCTAAATTTTTCTGTTTGAAAGCTATATCTTGTAACAGCTTTATCGCCTCGTGCTTTTGCCCTTTCGGAAAACTAAACTTTGCATTATAGTCCTTCATGGTGACTATCCTTCTTCCATCTGTCATGACTGAGTAGTTGCTGATATTTTTGATAAGCTTTCTCACTCTGTCAACTAGCTCGATAAAACTGCTATACCATAAATAATTGTAATTGACTCCTTCAATGTTGTATTTTGGGTCAAATTTCTGTCATTGCTCAGGGTAGCCGAATATCCATATTTGATATGGCTGGAAAAATTTAGTCTCTTCCCTCCATCCAACCATGCTGAAAATTTGGAAGGTGAACAAATGATGATAATTAATGCTGGTGGCTAGTTTGTGGCTGAAAAACCTTAATATTGCTGGCAATTTGCACCATTCGTGTTCTCCTCGTAGTATGTAGCACAGTTGGCTTACGAGCCCCCATTCGACTCCTTGAATGTCCCACATTCCTTCTTTTATGAATTTGAAAAGCTTTGGATAGTTATTCCGGGCTAGGACAATATCTGTTCTATTTCTCGACAAGATCCCTCTTATATTTTTTTTGTGATCGAGCATCATTGTTTTGATACTCAGGAAAATATCTTCAGGAAATGCTTGTCTAGCTTTCTCGATAATTTGTTTTCTTTTTGTCTTTTCTGACACAATAACCTCTTTTCCTTTCTTCGGTTTTTCCTGTAAGATAGTTAGTACATAATTATCTACTTACGAAAAATTACTATTAATAACTGAAATCGACAGCTTCTTCGACAGCCTCTTGCCGAGATGTCGATCCTGGCATGAGAGGTATACTGAGCTTTTGGCTTATTTCTTTAATGTTTGGGCTTAATTTTTGGTTACCTCCTAACAATCGTGACAGCACTGGTTCTCTCATTTCTTCCCTGGTAATTGATCTCCTAGCCACCTCCCTAGTTTGTCTTTCACTATTGCTTCTTGTAAGTAAGGGTTGTTTTGAATTATTTTTAATATATAGGCTATTTCCGGAACTTTGTATTTCTATCCCTCCAAAGTGTTTTGGTTCTTCGGTTTGGATTAAATCTTCAAGGAACCATTGTCTAGGTACCGTGAGATCTTTTATATTCATTAGTCGGGGTTTGATTTCTTCCTCAAAAGGTTTTGGTTCAAATATTTCGATTATTTTTTGTTGGTTTGAAACTGTTCTTGCCTCTGTAGTCTGAGTTAATTCATGAATCGTTGTATATTCTATGGCCAGATCGTGTGAGTTGGTCTTCAAGTTCATTCCTTGGGTCTTGATTTTTAGTCGTACAGTATCTATTATATTTGGGTCAGATATAGAGATAAAATAGTTGGGTCGAATATTGAACCATACAGTTTGGTTAACTAGATTGGATTGAAAGCCTCCTATTAGAGCCTGATGGCAATTGGTGAATCGATTGTCCATTATGAGTGTTATTATCGGTATATCGATGCCAGCTCTAAATAGTGCATTAATTTTAATTTGAATCAGGCCAACGTGGATATAGCGAATTTCTGGATACTTATTTTTCCATCTTCGTACCTTTTCACGACAAAATATAGGAATATCTACTCTTCCTCCGGCTGACAGATTTGCTGTTGTGTTTCCGTTAAAATTTTCGATTATTCTTCTGGAGAAGAAATTGAACCGTGAAACTTTGTAAATTTCTGTTTTCTTTATTAGTTGATGTTTTTTCATTCTATCGATATCTTCTGAACTAAAAATTATTTCTTTTCCGACTACATCTCCTAATATTATATTGTCTAATTCTGATACTGGGGGTGTGATTGGACCTAAATCTTCATTCATCATGAAAACTAGTTCGTCATCTGATTCGTTTTTGACCTCAAGTTCATAAAGTATCATATCTGTTGGCGTGATTTCTTCACCCAAACAGATTTCAAGTTCCTGTTCCTCCATATATTTTATCATTTTTTGAGCATTCTTTCCTCTCCTAAGACAATCCCTAGCAAAATGTGCCTATACATTGCATACAAAGCATCTGCAATTCTTTTTGTCCTTTTGTGCAGGGGGTTCTCTATGTGTGGACGACTCATCTTTCTTTCTAATATATTTATTATTTCTGACAAACCCTCTACTCTTTGTCCATGGTTTCCATCGAAACCTTTTTCTAAATGTTGTTTTTGTCTTTTTCTCACTCCCTATTTTTTATTTTTCGCCAATTACTTTTTCGCAGCAATAGAGGAGTTACTTATTGTGTTTTTCATTTTTTTTGTAGGATTTTATATTAAGACAGTCGTCTTGTATAATCTTAAGTGCATAGTATTTTCGGTGTCCTAAATTATCCTTCTTTTCAATTCGCTTTAAACAGTCTGGGTATCCGTTTCTTGTTTTGGTATCCCATGGACTAGGAAGTTTGTGTAAGAAAGGATCAAGCCAATTCTGTGCCTTATCGTAATCTAATTTGTAAAAGTATTTCGAGAATATTTTGTAGTATTCTTCGAATTCACATATCTCGCATAATTCAATTTTGGATAGTGCATATAAAACTTCTTCTTCTTGAGACTTCTCATCTATATACCCACATAAATTTTCTTTAATAATCTTTATGAAATCATTGAGAATTTTTTCAAAACTTGCGAACTTATCGCTTTCTCCCCACTCCTTCCGTTTACTTTTTCCTTCTTCTGAGTTTATCCATTGTTTCATCCACTGTAAGACATCTCCTTGTAAAGTTCATGTAATGTAATCAACAAATCTTTCATTGTCCCATGATCCTTCATGATTTGTGATTACGACAGCTAGAGATTGCGCCCAATCATCTATAACCTTTTGTTTATCCTTGAAATGTATATTGGATAGATCTAGATAGGTTCCCCATTGGGATACACTTCTTTTTATTAAATCGTCGATCCTCATACTCCCTCCTACTTGTGGTTTGTTTAAATCTATTGCAGTTTTGCTATCTTCCCCTACATGTATTATCTCACTGTCAGAATCAATTCCTTTCTCGTGTTCAGACTCGTATTCATCGTGTATAGTCATCCCATAGTCTTCGTTATCCGAATCTGTGGTGCTTTCTTGCTCTTCTTCACTTTCTAGGTTATATATTTCGGGATCAAAATTAAAATGGTGTAGCAGCTCCTTATTTTGTTGGTAGATTTCCTGCATTCTATTTACTAGATGGTCTCTTTCCTGAGCAGTATTATATGGATCCTGATATAGCTCTTTCCAATAGTTAATTAGCTCCACAATCGAGTCATGCTCTTTTCTGGAGTATTTCCTATCTACTTGCATCATGTTTATCTGTTCGCTCGGTTTCTTTTGTCTTAAGCTTGTTCCTAAACCATCAATTCGATCTAATCTTCCTAATATTTCTCTTACTTCTTTGTCGAATTTTGTTATTTCTTTATCGAATTGTTCTGAGGGATTATCTCGAACAGTTTTACAAAACTTAGAAATATATATTTCATTTTATTCTATTACCTTATCTATTTTTTTTCTCTATCTTACTAAACCTACAAACTTCATAATCAAATAGGGTGTTGAGAAAACTTGTAATATTTGTTAGATTTTTATCTGTCACTACCGAGAAATGTTCTAAGTGACTATAATCTCTTCTACAGCTCTCATATATGCATGGTATATCACTAGCCATCTAGGATATCGCTTGGTAGCTAGCTTTGAGTAGCCTATGGTGCCTAAAACCGTCTCCTGAGGGTCACCCTATAAACGCCTACAGGTGGCAACAAAGGGATTACTTTAGGAATCTGGGCTTCAAGGTTACTCAAATCTAGCAGGGGATACTTAGACTGAAACTAGGATAATAATCACGCAAGTTGAGAGATGATATAGATCGGTATTATAGTCAATTTTTTTTAACACACAGAAACAAAAATAGATAGCTTAAAAAACTTCAGAAACAAACAGTACATATCGGAACAGTAGCCATCACACCGGAGACTCTTTGTACAGACTGCAGACCCCTACCGCCCAAAAAGGAACGTCCCCCCGGGCGATAAAGAGGAAGGCCCCGAGATTCTATTTCGATCATAAACTTCAGACTTTATATAGAAAGTCGAGTGATGGTCTTCTACTACGCTGTTCACCATGAAAATTGAATTTCTCTTTACTGACAATCTTTCAATAAAGGATTACAATCTAACGGTTTCTCGTTTACAGAAGATGAGAAAGATGGACTTCCTCTTTGTTTAAAACTGGATTTGTAGGTAGCTATGGAGGACGATCCTGCTCTCCGTTGACACTCCGTACAATTTCCCTCAGTTGGCTAAAGGAAAAGAAAAAGGGGCTCTTTACTCTTGATTACAAGGGGTAATTTCTGGGAGAAGACGTCTCTGTCTCTGTCTATCTCTCTCCCTGTCTGTGTCCCTCTCGATCCCCGCCATTTATAGGGGATTTGGAGTAACGTCCCGCCATATTTGCTCACCGTTAGCTCCCACTACTCGAGAAGTGCCGCCATATTCGTCAGGCAGTTGCTCCCACGACCGAAGTGACACCGCTGCATTCGTTTGGCAGTTAGTCCCACGATCCGAGGTGGCAATTCTTCTGTTTGGTCGGGTGACTTTGTATTAAATCCCTACCCGAAAGTTATGGGTAGTGTCGCGAATCTCAGCTTTAGACTCGTGAACCCATTCTGTCGCCTGGATCGCGGACCTCAGTTTCTCAGATTCGCGGATCTCAGTTTCTTAGATTCGCTGATCCGATGAGTTGCGGGCTTCTGTCTCTGAATTCGTGGATCTGCTTTGCTTTTTCGGAATTTTTCGCCGACAAAACCCCTCCAAAGTTTCCAAAAACTCTCATGACTCTCAAGGATTTTTGGAATACTTTGGATATAATATTTTGTATTAGAATTTCCATTGCGTTTGCTTGAAGTCTGTGACTCTGTATTAGTGCCACTACTGCTTCTTGCTTTTGAAAGGGGCATGTCTCTGTATTAGGGGCGTGAGCCTTCATCTTTGAGTAGAAGACGACCATATATTAGAGTCGCGAACTCTTGTTTTGGAAGGAACACGTCTTTGTATTAGGGGCGCGAACCTTCATCTTCATCTTTTGAGTAGAAAACGATTCTGGATTAAGGTCGCAACTTTTCTTTGGAAGGGGCGCGACTCTGTATTAGGGGCGTGAGCCTTCGCTTTTGAATAGAAAATGACTCTGTATTAGGGTCGCAACTTGTCTTTGGAAGGGGTGCGACTCTGTATTAGGGGCGCGAGCCTTCACTTTTGAATAGAAAACGACTCTGTATTAGGGTCGTAACTCGTCTTTGGAAGGGGCGCGACTCTATATTAGGGGCGCGAGCCTTTGCTTTTGAATAGAAAACGACTCTGTATTAGGGTCGCAACTCGTCTTTGGAAGGGGCGCGACTCTGTATTAGGGGCGCGAGCCTTCGCTTTTGAATAGAAAACGACTCTGTATTAGGGTCGCACACCCTCGCTTCGGAAAGAACACGTCTCTGTATTAGGGGCGCGAGCCTTCGCTTTTGAATAGAAAACGACTCTGTATTAGGGTCACGAGCTTTTCTTCGGAAGGAACACGTCTCTGTATTAGGGGCGCGAGCCTTCGCTTTAGAATAGAAAACGACTCTGTATTAGGGTCGCGAGCTTTTTGCGGGAAGGCTGGCAGGCGTTTGCTTTCCTACGACGTCAGAATTGAGACGTTTCTCTAATCTGCATTAAATGAAAATGTATCCACGCGATTCGAGCCGGATATCATGTCTGTTCAGAGATCCTGGCCGTCAAATCATCGGCTATATAACCTCCACTTTATGAGAGAGGTTGCCCTTATCTCAAGAAATTTGAAATCTAAGTTCTTCGTTTGGACTTCTCAGACTTCTCGTCTTCAAGCTCCAGTAGTTTCTGATTCTCTGTGCGAAGGATTTTCTCTCTCTGTAAAAGATGTCGAAGAAAACTTCTTCCTCTGATGCTGCCACCAGTGGTCGTCAAGATCCTCGAGCAACCTCTAGTTCCATAGTGGTTCGGCAGGAACCCTTGATCGGGGGTAAGTAAAAAAAATTCGGAAGGCAGTCCCTTTTCTTGTTTTTTTTTCTTATCTCTGAATCTGCATGTCTTTGGCAGTTGATTACGCCTTGAATCCTTGGCTAAAGGATCATTATTTTGGATATTCTGAAGGCTATGACGGGAAGAAGGAATTCAGATTTGACCATGTCTTTCCCCATTGTACATTTTCGGATAACCAAGAGAGAGCAGACAAGATTCTCCACCCTTCTCGCTCAACATTGCGAGAGTTGATGACCAATGCATCTTTTGAAGGAGAAAATCGGTCTCCTTTGCTCAAACCTGTCTTCTTGTTTGGGGACCACATTTCAATACCCGACAGTGGTTTGGAAGATGGCGATTATAAGTGGCTTCACCAAATTGAAGGTCGCCATTTGTTTCTTCTCAATATGGAGAGATCTTATCCATTCTTATTCTTTCAGTCCCTTTCTGTGCCTAGGCGGATGGATTGGCACATAAATAGGCCACAAGACGGTGTCTTGTTGGGGGGCTTCAATACTCAAGGCGCTTTTCCTCGTGGTAGTGGAAAACACTTTTGTGGATTGCTTCCGGGACTGCTTAAATATGACCTCCCTAGAGGTGAGGTTCCCATAATTGTACAGACTTTCCTGCACCGATTTACCAATGCGCAAGGAGAGTTTCATGTTCAGGATTTTCGTCCCCCTGGATGGGTTCATTGCTCTTCAAAAGGAGAGTGGGCAGTATTGACTGATTTCTTCTTGAAAATCTTCAGGGATCAGCTTCATTATGCAGTGCTATATCGTGCTATCAGGGCTGTTCAGCACGGTATTCCTGCTAGTAGATTCTATTTTTTTGCTTTACTGAAATTGTACAATCCTGATACTTGTACAGTTTTCAGCCCTCGTGGCGAGTTGGGTTTTGCCCTTCATGAAATGTTTGAAATTTCGGACTTACCCATGGGCGACATCCCGTACGAAGAGTATGTCCCAACCGGGAAAGAACTCCATCTGTTGAAGACCCGGGACCCTTTAATTTATAATACTTATTGGGAATTGCTTTGTCATTACCATATTTGCACTCACACCTCTGGCACTCGTAATTTGAAGCCAAAGAAGTGGCTGCAGTATCTTCTGCCTAATTTTTCTAAGGGTAATCTTAACTTTACTCGCCTTCCTCCAGTTTCCGAAAGGGAAGTTGAGAGAAGAATCGCCAGTTTCAGGACAGATGCTTATATCGCTGAATATGACGAGGACATCTTCAAGGCTGGAACGTCCTTTGAAAGTTTTCATTATCAGGCTCTCCAACCTTTGTCTGATCCTGCCTTCTTGGCGGGCTTTTTGATGGTATGACTGAAGAAGTGTGTTGTTCCTTCGCAGGAGAACATACCCATTAGAGCCGTATACCCAGCCGTCCTACTAGCATTTGGTAAACGGCTCAGTTTGCTTCCTGCGATGGTTTGCAACATCCAGAGCGGACTGAGAAGATTATCTGACAAATTCTGTCAGGTGAAGAAGGAGCAAAGGAAGAAAGGAGATCCGGTCATTAAGACTCCCAATCCGCGTGTAGAACTCCCTTACACTTATTTAATGGCTTGGCTGGTTCTACATTGCCCCTTTTTTGATGAGTCCTGCAGACTCGCAGGTTGATTTAGGTGCTCCCAAAGTGCAACACTATGAGAGGTCGCAGTGGAAAGGAGGCTACATGGCCGCAATCCGCAAAACCCTTCGTCATTTCTCAACTTTCGAGTTGTTCAAATGTTTCCCATACTTCCCGAATGCTGGATACAGAGAAGAATTCGTGGACACTGCTGGCGTTGATAAATTTACTACCCTATCCTCGGGATGTTTCTGGTGGTTGATAAATATCCGCCCAGGACATTTGGTCCTCCGTTTGGGAAATTTTTGCTATATAGAACCTTATTGCCCAAGTCGCTTTGCCCGACAGTTTGGGTATGATCAGCTTTACGTTGGCAATCCCAATAGAGAATTAAGCTTTGTTGGGAATGTTCTTGAGGGGGCTCGAGCTTGGTTCTGGGTTCGATCCCCAGCGGAGTCGCCAATCTTCTGTTCGCCATGAAAATTGAATTTCTTTTTACTGACAATCTTTCAATAAAGGATTACAATCTAACGGTTTTCCGTTTACAGAAGATGAGGAAGATAGACTTCCTCTTTGTTTAAAGCTGGGTTTCTAGATAGCTATGGAGGACGATCCTGCTCTCCGTTGACACTCCGTACAATTTCTCTTAGTTGGCTAAAGAAAAAGAAAAATGGGCTCTTTACTCTTGATTACAAGGGGTAATTTCTGGGAGAAGACGTCTCTGTCTCTATCTATCTCTCTCCCTGTATGTGTCCCTCTCGCTCCCCTCCATTTATAGGGGATTTGGAGTAACGTCCCGCCATATTTGCTCGTCCGTTAGCTCCCACTACTCGAGAAGTGCCGCCATTTCATCAGGCAGTTGCTCCCACGACCGAAGTGACGCCGCTGCATTCGTTTGGCAGTTAGTCCCACGATCCGAGGTGGCAATTCTTCTGTTCGGATCGGGTGACTTTGTATTAAACCCCTACCCGAAAGTTATGGGTAGTATCGCGAATCTCAGCTTTAGACTCGCGAACCCATTCTGTCGCTTGAATCGCGGACCTTAGTTTCTCAGATTCGCGGATCTCAGTTTTTTAGATTCGCGGATCCGATGAGTTGCGGGCTTCTATCTCTGAATTTGTGGATCTGCTTTGCTTTTCCGGAATTTTTCGCCGACATACGCTGCTTATCAAAAGCATAAGCAGATGAAGTGCTGAGGGAAACACACGATGGAGTATGTGGAGCTCATCAGCCTGGTCCAAAACTCGGAGACCGCATAAGAAGGCTGGGATATTACTGGCCGAAAATGATTACAGAGGCAATGGCATACGCTAAACAGTGCCATGAATGCCAAGTGCATGCCAATTTTATTCATCAACCCCCAGAATACTTGCACAATACAGTTGCTAGTTGGCCATTTGAGGCATGGGGAATGGATATTGTGGGCCAATAACTCCCCCGTCGTCCAGAGGACATCGGTTTATTCTTGCAATAACCGATTATTTTTCAAGATGGGCCGAAGCCGTGCCCATGAGAGAAGTAAAAATAACAGATGTGATTAAGTTCATTAAGCATCATGTTATTTACCGTTTTGGTATCCCTCGGAGGATCATCCATGATAATGGATCGCAATTCGTCAGCGAGAGGTTTTCGAGATTCTGTGATAAATTCAGAATCAAGGATATCGCTTCAACACCATATAACCCTGCGGCAAATGGATTGGCCGAAGCCTTCAACAAAACAATTATTAAACTCCTTCGGAAGTTCGTCTCTTCCAACAAACGAGATTGGGATGAAAAGCTGGGAGAATGTTTGTGGGCTTATCGCACCACCGTTCGCACCCAGACAAAAGCTACTCCATTCTCTTTGGTCTATGGAAGTGAGGCTGTCTTGCCTCTCGAAATCCAGATTCCATCACTAAGAGTGGCCTTAGCCACAAAGATAACGACAGAAGAGCGCCATCAACAAAGATTACAAGAACTAGAGGCGTTAGATGAAAAACGCCTCAGGGCTCAACAACAAATTGAGTAGTATCAAGCCCGAATTGCGCAAACGTTCAATAAGAATGTTAAACCGAGGACCTTTAAACAAGGAGACTTGGTTCTGGCTGTTAAAAGGCCGATGGTGCTGACCCACAAGACTAAAGGTAAATTTGAACCCAAGTGAGAGGGACCATTTATCGTGGAGACTGTGTATTCCAGTGGAGCCTACCGTTTAATGAATCAGAATGGCGATAGGATGATAAATGCCGATTCATTAAAACTTGGTGTGCCCAGTTCAAGTTACACACGAGAGCCTTGAACCGCCTCCAATTTGTTCAAGTTACGCAGATGAGCACTTGGACTCCTTCTTAGGCATGCGCAAATGGGCGCCTCTGCCGAAATTCGATGAATCCTAACACGATCATCTTTGGTGTGCCCAGTTCAAGTTACGCAGATGAGTCTTGAATCGCCTCCAATTTGTTCAAGTTACGCAGATGAGCACTTGGACTCCTTCTTAGACATGCGCAAATGGGCGCCTCTGCCAAAATTCGTTGAATCCTAACACGATCATCTTTGGTGTGCCCAGTTCAAGTTACGCAGATGAGCCTTGAACCGCCTCCAATTTGTTCAAGTTACGCAGATGAGCACTTGGACTCCTTCTTAGGCATGCGTAAATGGGCATCTCTGCCGAAATTTGATGAATCCTAACATGATCATCTTTGGTGTGCCCAGTTCAAGTTACGCAGATGAGCCTTGAACCGCCTCCAATTTGTTCAAGTTACGCAGATAAGCAGTTGGACTCCTTCTTAGGCATGCGCAAATGGGCGCCTCTGCGGAAATTCGATGAATCCTAACACGATCATCTTTGGTGTGCCCAGTTCAAGTTACGCAGATGAGCCTTGAACCGCCTTCAATTTGTTCAAGTTACGCAGATGAGCACTTGGACTCCTTCTTAGGCATGCGCAAATGGGCGCCTCTACCGAAATTCGATGAATCCTAACACGATCATCTTTGGTGTGCCCAGTTCAAGTTACGCAGATGAGCCTTGAACCGCCTCCAATTTGTTCAAGTTACGCAGATGAGCACTTGGACTGCTTCTTAAGCATGCGCAAATGGGCGCCTCTGCCGAAATTCGATGAATCCTAACACGATCATCTTTGGTGTGCCCAGTTCAAGTTACGCAGATGAGCCTTGAACCGCCTCCAATTTGTTCAATTTACGCAGATGAGCACTTGGCCTCCTTCTTAGGCATGCGCAAATGGGCGCATCTGCCGAAATTCGATGAATCCTAACACGATCATCTTTCGTGTGCCCAGTTCAAGTTACACAGATGAGCCTTGAACCGCCTCCAATTTGTTCAAGTTACACAGATGAGCACTTGGACTCCTTCTTAGGCATGCGCAAATGGGCGCCTCTGTCGAAATTTGATGAATCCTAACACGATCATTTTTGGTGTGCCCAGTTCAAGTTACGCAGATGAGCCTTGAACCGCCTCCAATTTGTTCAAGTTACGCAGATGAGCACTTGGACTCCTTCTTAAGCATGCGCAAATGGGTGCCCTTGCCGAAATTCGATGAATCCTAACACGATCATCTTTGGTGTGCCCAGTTCAAGTTACGCAGATGAGCCTTGAACCGCCTCCAATTTGTTCAAGTTACGCAGATGAGCACTTGGACTCCTTCTTAGGCATGCGTAAATGGGCGCCTCTGCCGAAATTTGATGAATCCTAACACGATCATCTTTGGTGTGCCCAGTTCAAGTTACGCAGATGAGCCTTGAACCGCCTCCAATTTGTTCAAGTTACGCAGATGAGCACTTGGCTCCTTCTTAGGCATGTGCAAATGGGCTCCTCAGCTGAAATTCGATGAATCCTAACACGATCATTTTTGGTGTGCCCAGTTCAAGTTACGCAGATGAGCCTTGAACTGCCTCCAATTTGTTCAAGTTACGCAGATGAGCACTTGGACTCCTTCTTAGGCATACGCAAATGGGCGCCTCTGTCGAAATTCGATGAATCCTAACACGATCATCTTTGGTGTGCCCAGTTCAAGTTACGCAGATAAGCCTTGAACCGCCTCCAATTTGTTCAAGTTACGCAGATGAGCACTTGGACTCCTTCTTACGCATGCGCAAATGGGCGGCTCTGCCGAAATTCGATGAATCCTAACACGATCATCTTTGGTGTGCCCAGTTCAAGTTACACAGATGAGCCTTGAACCGCCTCCAATTTGTTCAAGTTACGCAGATGAGTACTTGGACTCCTTCTTAGGCATGCGCAATTAGGCGCCTCGGCTGAAATTTGAAGAATCCTATCCCGATCATCTTGGTGTGCCCAATTCAAGTTACGCAGTCGAGCCTTGAACCGCCTCCATTTGTTGAAGTTACGCAGATGAGTACTTGGACTTCTTCTTCCTCAGGCATGCGCAATTAGGCGCCTCTACCGAAATTTGATGAATCCTAACCCGATCATCTTGGTGTGCCCAGTTCAAGTTACGCAGTTGAGCCTTGAACCGCCTCCATTCGTTCAAGTTACGCAGATGAGCACTTGGACTTCTTCTTCCTCAGGCATGCGCAATTAGGCGCCTCTGCCGAAATTTGATGAATCCTAACCCGATCATCTTGGTGTGCCCAGTTCAAGTTACACAGTTGAGCCTTGAACCGCCTCCATTTGTTCAAGTTACGCAAATGAGCACTTGGACTTCTTCTTCCTCAGGCTTGCGCAATTAGCCGCCTCTGTCGAAATTTGATGAATCCTAACCCAATCATCTTGGTGTGCCCAGTTCAAGTTACGCATGAGAGCCTTGAACCGCCTCCATTCGTTCAAGTTACGCAGATGAGCACTTGGACTTCTTCTTCCTCAGGCATGCGCAATTAGGCGCCTCTGCCGAAATTTGATGAATCCTAACCCGATCATCTTGGTGTGCCCAGTTCAAATTACGCAGTTGAGCCTTGAACCGCCTCCATTTGTTCAAGTTACGCAGATGAGCACTTGGACTTCTTCTTCCTCAGGCATGCGCAATTAGGCGCCTCTGTCGAAATTTGATGAATCCTAACCCGATCATCTTAGTGTGCCCAGTTCAAGTTACGCATGAGAGCCTTGAACCGTCTCCATTTGTTTACGAGAGCCTTCAATTGCCCAATGCCGTTATGGCAGCGGGAAGAGGAGATCAAGCTCCTCGCCAACCCTATCTTACTGGGGGTTAAAGTATGAAATCAATTGCCCAATGCTGTTATAGCAGCGGGAAGAGGAGATCAAGCTCCTCGCCAACCCTATCATACTGTGGGTAAAAGTATAAAATTAACTACCCAGTACTGTTAAAAGCAAATGGGAGAGGAAATTAATTCCTCGACAACTCACCATGCTGAGGGGAATAGCATGGCTAGCCCAACGCAAACGTCGATTGGTAAAGACTAATCAAATCCGTTGATAGCTGGGGGTTTGCTAAAAATCCCATGAAACCTGTCATGTTAAGCCTTTACCTCTGACAGTATGATTTGGATTATTTCCATCTCCGTTCAAGATACACAAATGAGCCTTGGACTACTTTACCTAAAAACAACTAAATCATTTTGATGACAAGTTATCTGTTGTGCAAATAAATTTGGTAGCCAACAGGTAAAAGAATAAAAAAGATTACCTTTATTCATCAATGAAGAATGAAATTACAAAAAGTTCTCTCTTTTATTACAAAGTTCTTACAAAAAGAATGAAGAATAAAAGAATAGAAGAAAGATTATGGATCTCCTAGAAGCCTCAACTTGTTCGTCGCTTCGTCAATTACTCGACGACGAGTCTCCTCCATAGAGTGTTGAGCCTGCCGGCGTAAGTCATCATCACTTATCGCCAGTTGCTGGGCCAACTGCTGGCGAGAGTCTTCAATAGTGCGACTTCTTATTGCATCTTCTTGTTCAAGTTGTCCTTATTGGAGGAGCAACTCTTTCCGTTTCTTGACGGATTCTCCTAGCCGAGATTCGCTGGCCTCCAGAACAGCTCGGGCCTTAGCAATAGTATCTCTAGCTCTGAGGATAGCAGCCTGGTCCCCCTCAATATCAAACTCCACTGCCTCTAGCCCCCTGAGGCATGATTCCTGGCTAGCTTGTAGTTCTGCCAATTCCAGAGACCAGACTTCCTCTTGGCGTCTCAATTCCTCTTGACGAGCCACCAACTCTACCCGAAGATGCGCCCACTCGATCTCAGTGATCGCTTCAACGTCCGCTTGGCGAATTGTGTTGAGCGTATTCACCTGATCTTCTAAAGCTTCGAGACGGGCCCGGTAGGGAGCTGCTCGGTCTTGTCCCCCAATCCTTTCAATATTATCCAGATAGCTGGATAACATTGGACGTCCAAGATTAAAGAAATCTCTTCCGTCAAGAATCATCTCGATGCACCTCCTTAGTAGCCTTATAAAATCATTTACGCTATGGTTGAAGAATTCTTCAAGAGGATCCATAGTGTCTGTGTTTAAAACAGGCAGCGCTAAGGGAGATGTCGCTGGAAGAGGAGTAGCATCCGTTGGTGTCAAAGAGGAAGAAGCCCGTCCCTGTGCTAGATTCATAACCTGCGGGGCCAGTAAAGCCAACATGGACTTGGCAGAACTAGGAACTCTAGGGGAAGCATCGCTAGTACAGGTCACTCGGGTAGCACCACCAACAGGGGTAGAAAACGGTGTGTCTTCACCCGAAGCTCCTCCGGTGGCAGAAGTAGCTTCGAATGAGAACTTCAAATTTGCCTCATCCCCCGCTGGAAGACTTGGAGCTGGAGGAGTTGCAGGTGTCTCAACAGCCATAATGGTAGGAGGCGTTAGTATTGCTGGCTGAGGAGCAGAAGGCACACCGACAACTATTGGAAAAGTCTCTTCGGAGCAGACATTTGGAGTTGGAGATGGCAAACTTGGAGACGGGGTAGCTTCTCTTGCCGCGGCTGTGACAATTAACTCTGTCCTATCGTCACTCCCAAGTTCATCAATTGGGGGAACTGAAGAAGGAACAGAGGCAGGAGTGGGTGTGAAGTAGTCTGCGTCAAATTCATTTGCAGAACTATCCGAGCCACCCGCTGAGCCATTTGTACCAGAATAGTCCACCCTCTCCTCAGACTCCCCTTTGGTAGTCGAATGCATTGGCGAGTGGGGCTGACCACCTGCATTTCAGGAAGCAAGCAAATGGTGTTACGTATAATGATAAAGTAAAATAATGGACAAGAGATAGAACACGAAGAGCCATACCAAGAGATACAAGTCCAGTCGTCGGACTTGAAGGGAAAGCCGCCGTTGTTTCCAGAAGCGTACCCGTCTCACTACCTAGTGGTTGCGCCGCAGGGTATTCGACAGGTTCTACCATCGGAGGAGCCGGAACCTCATAAGCACTTGGAGCTCCAGCAGATCCACTCTCCCCTGCCGGTGCTAGAGGCATAGTTGAAGCCAGCAAATCCGAAGCAAACTGGATAGCCGCTTCTTGCGGGGCTACTAGAGTTCCCGGAACCAACTTCTTCTTCTTTTTGGCAGGCCCTTTCTGGGGCACCGCGGCGTTTGAGGGTCGGGCTCCAGAGGCGAATGACGACAGGTTAGGGAGCACCTCCAACATCAGTTTTGTTATCATCATTATTATCATCGTCATCGTCAGACTCGCTGACGTCTGATGGTTCGGCCGTTGTACCAAGGAATTCGTCCATTCGTTTTACTCTCACTTTTGTAGCACCTTGGCGGCTAATGTAGAAAGCCTCAATCTCCTTACAATAGCTTCGGTTGATGGAGAAGGTGGGCACGTCAGCATTTGTAACGCTGTACCATGTGCAAAAGCTAAGAGTCATGGCCAGTTCTGACAACTTCTGTGGCAGGACGAATTCAGCTCCGATTCCACCAGTTGTAAAATGGAACCAGCCGCGGGCACCCTCGTACAGATTCCCCTCATAGGCAAAATTCTTGTTCGGATTACCCACATAGAGTTGGGAATATCCGAACTGGCGAGCGAAGCGGCTCGGAGTGTATGGTTCGATAAGACACTTGGCATCTTGACGATACACCAAGTGCCCGGGACGGATTTTAAGGAGCCACCGGAACGCTCCCGAGGATAAAGCAGTGAAGTTATCTGCTCCCGCAATATCCTTCAATTTCAACCCGTATCCTCCACCAGGGAAGTCGGGGAAGCACCGGAAGATCTCATAATTTTGGTGATGCCGGAGAGTCTTCCGAATTTGAGACATATAGTGATGTTTCCATGAGGAGCGCTCGTATAACTCCACAAAGTAAGACTTGTCACCAGAGTGGTGTTCAGCCGCACTCATCAGAGAGGGGCAGTGCATGATGAGCCACGCCATCAGATAGGTGTAAGGCATCTCCACCCTAGGGTTCAGAGTCTTCACCTGGGCAATCTCTTTTGACTTGCATTTTCCTTTCCCCTTGCCCTTATCAGCAGGGATGAAGTCATTGCAGAGTGCTCGCAATCCATGCTGTAGATTGCACACCATGGCGGGAAGAAGTCCGAGGGGTCGGCCGTATGCAAGGAGAACTGCTGAATATATCACAGTCATTGCAATTGCCTCTTTTGGCAAAGACGGCACGACACACCTTTTTAACCACAACATCAAGAACCTAGCAATGAGACCTCTTTTGGATATTGGAGACTGAGCTTAATAGTGGTAACACTTGAAGGATGTGCCAGGACCGAATCCACCTTCGTTGGATTCAGTAGTATAATACATTAGGCGGGTCTTGGCGATGCGTCAATCGATCTCCGTGATGTAGACAGGGGCATAGCCATGGATAGTTGTTGAACTATCTTTAGAATTCAAATTAGCGAAAAGGTAATCGGCCCATTTTTTATGGCCGATACCCTGATTACGCACACCTGCCAGGTCAGCACAGATGCGGTAATGGCACATCATCTCCCAATATGTAGTATAGATGCGCTCGTCCGTCGCCATTAGCATGTTCAACTATTCAGTAGTGGGGATATACTCTTCATAGGGGACTTCGCCCATGGAAAGCCCAGATACCTCGAACATCTCGTGGAGAGCGAACCCTAGCTCACCCACTGGCGTAAAAAGGGTGCAGGTTTCGGGGTTGTACATCTCCAGAAAACAAAAGAAATGATAAGCACTCTAAGTGAACCCAAATTGAACATTTCTGATGGTCTTGTATAAACCAATCTCCTTCAGAATGGGTTCATGAGAGTCCAACATATATTGAACAAGGCGGGCCCACCACATGTTGCCAGATGAATAAACCCAGCCAGGCATTCTGAAGTTACTAGCCGGGTATTGGCCTTCTTTTGCCAGGAACTCACTTAGGAAAGTTCGTGCGCGGATCGGAACCTCTCCTACTGGATGCTCCTTGCCAAATCTGCCTGGAAGCAAACCAGTAATACATCTGGTAGGGCCATCTTGATAAGCCCCATGTGCGCCCAATTTACCCGTTGGGATGCCATCCTGTTCTTGAGTTAACCCCCACTCTAACTCATGATGCATCGCCAGCCTCTGAAAATAAATCAGGGGATAGCCACGCTCCATTCTAGGCAGAAACATTAAAGCTTCGCCAGAATTATAGAGCCACATGCACTCCTCTTCAAAGAGGATCTGGTCCGATTGCTCCATCTTGTCCCCAAAGAGAAATGCGGGTTTCTCTAGCACATCTCTGTTCATGGCTTCGAAGGCCGCATCAGTTATAATCTCCCGTGCAGTAGTGGGATGATATTTGATCAATTTCTCCCTGTGCTCTCTCGAATCTGGTTTGTATGCGGCCAGGATGGTGGTGAAGCGAAATTGAGCTGATGGATCAGGATCCCCAGCAAAACCAAAGTAGTGCTTATTGGGAAGAGCTTCCACCGAATACTTCACTACAAAAGAAGAATCAAGAGTTAGAGAAAACTCGAAAAATCTTTTAAGTATGGAAACGCGGAGCTAAGGATAAACTCCGCGCGCAGTTGAGGAAATGGCCTCGCGATTGAAATGCGACTACTAGTCAAAATAGCCTCGCGTTGAAACGCGACTGCTAGTCAAAATAGCCTCGCGATTGAAACGCGACTGCTAGTCAAAATAGCCTCGCGTTGAAACGCGATTGCTAGTCAAAATAGTCTCGCGTTGAAACGCGATTGCTAGTCAAAATAGCCTCGCGATTTAAATGCGACAGCTAGTCAAAATAGCCCCGTGTTTTAAATGCGAGGATGACACGATAACTTTGCGTAGAAGAATATCAGAGTTTCTCTCCGTCTTCTCCTTTCTTCCCAAGCCTTACGGCTGGAAAACGGCGATCTCGCCGGTTCAAAAACAATTGGTCGGTTAAAACCAAGCCAAAACACTCAAAAGTTAATTTGAGGAGTTTCAAAGTTAAGAATTTATACCTCCAATTGGTGAAGCATGGATTGGCTCGCTGTTGTGGCCACTGCCTTGGCCATCGCCGCCGCTGCTAACGCCGGCCGCCGATGGTGAGGAGGCGCGCAACGCCGTACTCTTCTTAGATGACATCCTAATGATGAAAATCTACGGAGAGTCGAAGGAAGTTCAGTTGAAGATCATCCCTTCAAACTGACTCACCTAAGTCGCCTGAGCTCTAAGCTCTTGGATTCTTCGGATGAAATGAAGAAGAAGAAGAACTTGAGGCTCTATTTAAATGATCCGCCTCTTGGTATTCGGCGCGAAAGTCAGAGCAGGATTAATTACTAAGTAATTACTGCGTAATTAATGAGCAATTACTCACTGAAATGCGAAGCTATTTAGCTCCGCGCAAGTGAACAAAAAGTGAAATAAACTTGGTATTTTAACTCTGCATTTTCTGTTTAAAGATCCAAAGTATTTCAAAATTTGCTAAGTTCTAAGCCATTTTGAAAACTTTGGAATGGGTTCTGTTGGCAGTGAAAATTTCTAAGTTAAAAGGATTTTCCACAACAGAATGCGGAGCTAACCCCGCAGCCCCGCGCTTGGCTACTTTAGCCTCGCGTTGAACAAAACGCAGAGATGATTAATATCTCCGCGTTAGTTCCGCGTTCTGGTTCGATAGCTCCGCGTTTTGATGAGATTATCTCCGCGTGAGCAGATAACCAGAATCTCAAATTGATTGAGATTATGATTTGGGCATACTCGAATTGAATTTAATCAGAATTCCAAATCAAGAGATTTAAATCAAAACTAAGATATTTGATTGGAATCCTTGATGAGAGCAAAATCTATTTAGATAGAAACTCTCAAATCATCCTAAGGCTATAAATACCCTTTTGGGGAAGCCCTAGGGGTCTTCTTTTCGGCACCTGAGATCCCTTGCTGAAGTTTTAGATACGTTCAAGTTACGCACAGAGCCTTGAACGAATCAAGACAAGAGGAGATCGATTCTACCGTCGGCCGTCACCTTCAATGGAGAAGAGTTCGACGTCAGATCGTCCAAAAGAACTACTATAGATCCCATCGCCACAGATCCCACATTATCATTGTAAAAGAGAGAGATTGATATATAAAATCCTCTCGTTTGTTCTCTTTTTATCTTATTCACTTCTATTGTGATCTAAGTTGTATTCAATGGGAGGAAGCAAAATTTTTGCGGCGAACATCCTTCTCTTCATATCTAAGTTAAATTATGAGTAATGTGAGCTCGGTAAATATCACTGTAATACCCCAAATTTCGAGCTACTTGTACTGCTAGTGGTACCGAATAAGTCAACCAAACTCAATTTTGGACACCGAAATAACTTTCGGTTAACATAACTTTAAATCTACAAACCCAAATGATATTCGGTCTTCGCGATTATTAGTTTTGTAATATTTAGGATTTTTAGAAATTTTTCTTATAAGGCCGAAAAATACTCCCAAAATTGCTAATTTAATAAAATTAAAATTATCCTTCTAATTATTTCGTAATTTCTGTTTATTTATTTCGGACATCGAAATAACAAACGGATAATTTTGTAGTATTCTCCTCGTCGAGCACTACGTCCTACATAAATTTGATAGTATTTGGAAAATATTTAGCAGAGCCGTAAAAAAAATAATAAATTAAAATAAAATATTAAATAAATCGAAAACTTTTTGTACACACCCTAAAATTCAATTAAGTTTCTTAGGCACACCCCACTGTGCTGTCAAAAACCTAAAATGGAGTGGCACGGCATGGGCACGTGCCTTTGCATAGCTTGCATGGAAATTAAAGGATTTTACGGAAATGTCCTCGGCATTTATTCTTTCACTCTTCACTCTCATCTCAATTTCATTCTCATTTGGTTTTAGTCTCTTGTCACTCTCTTCTTCCCCTCTTCTTCTTCTCCTCTCGGCCACCTGCAGCAAAGAGAGAAAAAAAAAACAGAGAGAGAGAAATTGAAAGAAAAATCAAACCGAACCGAAAATTCAAACTGAGGATTCAAGATCAAACCGAGGCAAGTAATACTGCTATTTTCGTTCATTTCGTTATTTTATTTATATCTATTTTCGTTTATTTTATTATTTAATTTAAATTTGTGTACGTAGATTTTCTTGTAAAAATTCTTGATTCATATTTTATTCATTTGCATACTTTTATCTTTAGTACTGTAATATTACACATATTTTCCTTGTGTTACTTGCTGGGTTTAATCCCCTAGGTTTCGAACCTAGGTTTAGAGGACTAAAAAGGAGAACCAGCCTCAGCTAAGGATCCATACTTCATCAATCAGACCGAGCAATATTAAGTAGTGAAGTACGTTTCAAAGAATCTTGTATATCTTTGTCTAGACACTGCTTTTCTCATTTGCTTTTTTTTTGTTCATATTTAGAGCAGTGTGCCATTTTATGTTATAAACTTTTTGTATAAATGAAATCTTTTCAGTTTTAGACATGTTATTTACTTATCTGATTGTGGCAGTAGTTACGGTTATTCCAAAATCCTGTGACTGTTGGGTTGTCTAGTGCAAGTAATAAGTAACGTCCTCTGTTTTGGGAAGCAGCTGAAAAACGGGGGCGTTACAGGGTGGTATCAGAGCTTTAGGTTTATGTGGAAGACTATAAGACTACTGCCACATAAGAACATGTCTGTGACCTATTCGTAATAATTGTTTATTATTCTTTGATACGTATCAGATCTAGTATCGTGCCGTCCTATTATTTCCTATTTGTTTGAGATATCTATCTTGAATTCCTTCTGTTGATTCCTATCTGGACTATCACAAAATGATATCTATCCAATTTTCAAACCTTTAATGATTAATGATGAAGAATTTTATACCAACTTGCTAACTATTAATGAAAATAGATATGATGTCATTCAAGACATGAAATAATTAAATACCTTCCACGCGGTAATAGAATGCAGTAGAAGAAGAGTAATATTCCTGATCGTTCAGATTTTGAGTTTATTGGTGAAAGTCAATATTTAGAACTAACAGAATTTAAGATATTTCTAAGAGAAAGTGTTTTAGAAGAAATTTAAAAGCAGGAGAAAAAAAATAATCTTAGTATTATAAATTTTAGACATATTTTCTGAAGAGATATTTGAACTACCACCAGTAAAAACAGTAGAATTTATTATTGATATTCTCACTGGAGCTGAACCAGTTTGTAGGTCATCTTATGGAATTAGATTTGCAGAACTAAAATAAGTTAAGAAATAAGTAGATGGACTATTGAGGTTGGGTTTTGTGAGATCTAATGTTTTATTGAGTTCCAGTGTTATTAGTAGGAAAGAAGGATGATAGTCAAAAGTTGTGTGTGGACAATAGAGATTTAAATGTAGTAACAATTAAAAAAATAAATATCCACTACTTATGATAACTAATCTATTTGATCAATTGGGAGGAGGAAGAGAATTCTCGAGGATAGATCTTTATTTGGGATTCTGTCAAGTAAATGTCCGAACAGAAAATATTTCGAAAACTGCATTAGAACCAAACATAGTCACTATGAATAATTGGTGATACTGTTTTCAGTAACTAATGCTCCAACAATATTTATAAATTAATAATGAACTTTAAAAAAAAAACAACCTATGGAAGAATAAGTGTAAAAATATAAAGAAATCTTATAACACTGAGAATTTTGTAGAATTAGTCAAGTTGAAAGTAAATGATAAGAAATTAATAATAAACTATAATTAAAGAAGACAAATTTTATTATGATGGAACATGACATTGTATCTTGTTACTCAAGTTAGGCTTATCTTTCCAAATAATTGTCTTATCCATTGCTTTTGTTGACCATTCCCCATTTGACATTTTGTACCTTTCATCTGAATATTATCATAATATGATTCCTATCTTAAATATTTTATATCACAAGTCTTATTAAGTTGACGAAGCAATTGTAGAGATGTATTCTCTGGCGTCAGCAATTGCAGTCGCTTGATAAGATTGTCGTGTGTAATTGAATTCTGTAGTTATGAATTCACTTTTATCTTATATCCCTACCATTTATAGTCTTGTTATTTCGGTATTATAATAGTTCTGATTTATTTTCTCTTATAAAATCCATTAAAATATGTAATAGGACCTTGGGAATAAACTCTACAAAAATATTCATCACCTATATCTTACACATTACTTAATCAGGATGGCGTGGCACTCCAAATTAGTAGCAGCTATTCCTGATTAAATTTTATCTTGTTTTTGTGTTCCTTCACCCCCAAATAAAACTTCAAGAATAAATTGGGAATCCTGACTATCCATTATCATTCCTATCAAAAATGGAAGTCGTTCATGATTTATTCTATATATCATAATTGAGAAAGCGCTTAGTTAGAAGTACAAAATAGTGAATATATCAAAAATAGACTTGAGAAAAGGCTTAAAGTTTTTATGATTGTACCAGAAGAAATAAAACATAAATATGAGAAGCGGTATGTAAGGATTATTAACCAATGGGAGAAGTCTTGAAGGATAAAGTAATATTATTAGTTCTTATTTTATGAGATATACAATCACCAAGAGATTCAGCTTGGGAGCTTGAAAAGGATATCAAGATAAAATACATATACCCTTTTTCATGATAAAAAACACCAATTAAATTTCGAGGACGAAATTTTTATTAGGTGGGTCGGATGTAATACCCCAAATTTCGAGCTACTTGTATTGCTAGTGGTGTCGAATAAGTCAACCGAACTCAATTTTGGACACCGAAATAACTTTCGGTTAACATAACTTTAAATCTACAAAACCAAATGATATTCGGCCTTCGCGATTATTAGTTTTGTAATATTTAGGATTTTTGGAGATTTTTCTTACAAGGCCGAAAAATACTCCCAAAATTGCTAATTTAATAAAATTAAAATTATCCTTCTAATTATTTCGGAATTTCTGTTCATTTATTCTGGACATCGAAACAACAAACGGATAATTTTGTAGTATTCTCCTCGTCGAGCACTACGTCCTACATAAATTTGATAATATTTTGAAAATATTTAGCAGAGCCGTAAAAAAAAATTAAAATAAAATATTAAATAAATCGAAAACTTTTTGTACACACCCTAAAATTCAATTAAGTTTCTTAGGCTCACCCCACTGTGCTGTCAAAAACCTGAAATGGAGTGGCACGGCATGGGCACGTGCCTTTGCATAGCTTTGCATGGAAATAAAAGGATTTTACGGAAATGCCCTCGGCATTTATTTTTTCACTCTTCACTCTCATTTCAATTTCATTCTCATTTGGTTTTAGTCTCTTATCACTCTATTCTTCCCCTCTTCTTCTTCTCCTCTCGGCCACCTGCAGCAAAGAGAGGAAAAAAAAATAGAGAGAGAGAAATTGAAAGAAAAATCAAACCGAACCGAAAATTCAAACTGAGGATTTGAGATCAAACCGAGACAACTAATACTGCTATTTTCGTTCGTTTCGTTATTTTATTTATATCTATTTTCGTTCATTTCATTATTTAATTTAAATTTGTGTACGTAGATTATCTTGTAAAAATACTTGGTTCATATTATGCACCATTAACTGATATTGAGAACTGAACTGTATTAGTGGATCAATTTTGATAAATATAAATATTATTACTTTTGCTTGTTTTTGATTTTTTTTTTTTAAAATTGCATACGATGAAATTATACTCATGCAAAATAAAAAAAAATAAAAAAACTTGCATGCAAAAATAATTCTGCATGGGCTCGGTTAAGGAAAAAAAAGAGAGAGTATGGGCCTGGGCTGTAGGGAAAAAGAAAAAAAGAGAGAGAGGGAGAGATATCATGGGCTTGGGCTACAGAAAAAAAATAAATAAATAAATAAAACTGGGCTTGATGGATTTGGGCTAGGAAAAAAAATATAATAATAATAAAATAGTGGGCCTGGCCCATTGGAAGAAAGAGAGGAGTAGAAAAAAAAGAAAGAGAGAAATAGAGCTTACGCAGGGCATTTTGCATGGGTGTTTTTACATGACTATTTTTACATGAGCATAACTTCCATGGGCTTGAGCTACGTTGTTAGTATAATTTGTATAGTATAAATTGTATGCAGAGGGATAATTTATTAGTATAATTTGCATGTTAGTATAATTGTCTGTTGCTAGTTAGTAAAATTTGCATGGGAATTTCGTGTTTAAGTAATTGTGTGTAAAAATTAATTTGCATGGGAATTAATTTACAAGGAATCTCGTGTATAAATAATTGCACCAAAGAATAATTACAAAGTATTAAATTTTGCATGGAAAAATAATTTGAACCTTTGCATATGGCCAACAGAATGACCCATCAAAATAAAAATACATAATGATTACAATATTTAAATATTCTGATTCAAGCATGGTGCATGATAGCAAGTTTATTATATCTTGTTTACGTGAAATAAATTATTCTCGTGATACCTGTGTACATGATCCTAACTCTTAATCTTGAATCCATATTTCTTGTAAAAAAAAAAGAAAGATATGTACACAGTTTGACTTGGCAAGCCACGTATTTCCATTAATTCATGTATATCATGCATTATTGACATGGGAATTGGGAGAAACTACATTATGGATAAGAACTGTATTGTACAAGGATTTTGTTGGTCAACTTCTTGATTGAGGTGCTGAGGACTTTTACTGCAGCAGCACTGGGTGGTACTGGGCCACCGTCTGATACATGAGTCACTATAAGAGTGATGTCCATTACTGTTTCACAGTACGGGGTTTGTCTTGAACACCTAGCGGTGTGTCATGGTTCAACGCCATGGGTCTGAGGCCGGGTCCCGGGTATGTACGGACACTTGTACAATACGGAAACTGCGCGCTATCTTATCCATTATTTAGTTTCAAATACTAACAAAGATTTGACTTAGACTTAACATGTTTACAAGATATGATCTTTACATGATATTTACATGTTATTTGCAAATGACATATATAATCTTGCTGTTATATTTTTCATTATTCACGTGAATGTTCAACATTATCACGATTTAATTGTATTTTTTCTGTTTATTAAGAGATATTCCCAATGAAAGCATTTTATTCATTTGCATACTTTTATCTTTAGTACTGTAATAGTACACATATATTTTGCTTGTGTTACTTACTGGGTTTAATCCCCTAGGTTTCGAACCTAGGTTTCGAGGACCAAGAAGGAGAACCCGCCTCGACTAAGGATCCGTACTTCATCAATCAGACCGAGCAATATTAAGTAGTCAAGTACGTTTCAAAGAATCTTGTATATCTTTGTCTAGACACTGCTTTTCTCATTTACTTTTTTTTGTGTTCATATGTAATAAACTTTTTGTATAAATAAAATCTTTTCAGTTTCAGACATGTTATTTACTTATCTGATTGTGGCAGTAGTTACGGTTATTCCAAAATCCTGTGACTGTTGGGTTGTCTAGTGCAAGTAATAAGTAACGTCCTCCGTTTTGGGAAGCAGTTGAAAAACGGGGGCGTTACAATCACCGAGCCTCATATCCAAATTGAGTCAATCCATGTAATAGTTTTTTATCTGCGTTAGTCCGTTTTTGATGTTTGGCGTCCATCTCGTTTTCCTTCTTTAAAGAGTTCTAAATATTTTTCTTCTCTTTGTGAATAATTTCTCTCGCATCATATGGTTATACTTGTTATAAGATAGTTTTTGTTGTTTTTATTACAAATGAATTATTTTATAAAGAAATAAAAAAAATTAAATTTCTTCCTTTATTCATGTTTTACTTAATGATAATGTTATAGAGTATATGAAGGCTGATGTTTTTTGTTTTGTGCTAATAATGAAATTATTTATCAAACATCTTATTTTCACATATCCTAACAAAACAATATTGCTGAAAGAAAGTATATGCATATTCTATATGTTGCTCAGACGTTAATGATTCACATGCATATACCAAGATTTCTATGATCTAATATTGTTCTATGTACTTGTCACTTAATTAATATGATGTCATTATTTGTCTTATATGGTAAAATCCCCTTTCCCTATCTTTATCCTAATACACCTATATTTCCTCTTCTATATTAAGTATTTGAATATACACATTTTGTTCAAGATTTGTCCCACAGTTTGGACAAGCTATCTCCTCATTCTATTAAATGTGTATTTGTTGGATACTCTATAATATAAAAAGGGTATAAGTGCTATAATCCAATATTTAGAAAATATTTTATCTCTACTGATTAGTGACCTTCTTTAAGTTTATTCTATACTTCACTTCCACATCAACAGACCTGCTAGTTTCTTCTCTTCCTTTACCCTTAACTGCATTTACTACTGAGATTGAACAAGTATTGGTGCCTCTAGAAGGGGTTGAACATGTGCCTTCCAAGAAACCACTGTTGGTATTCTCTCGTCATTAGAAAGTGCCTCCCCTAGGCTCACTATCTGTTACTCCGTCATCTACACTGCAGGTCTACAATAACCACAATTTTTTTATGTTTCTGTCTCTGATCTTCTCGTTGCTCTTAGAAAGGAAAGATAAATAATTTACTACTACTCATCCTATTTTTAGATTTGTCTCCTATAATAAACTTAACCCGTTGTTTTGTCAGTTTGCTTTCATTCTTGCATATTATAACCAGATCATTTCAGGAAGTAGTATTAGTCTCTGATGAGCAGACGACTATAGATGAGAAGATGCATGCCCTTATTTTTCATTGAATTTGGGATTTAGTTACTCCTTTGACTGATGCATGTATTGTTAGTTGTTACTAGGTATACTCTGTCAAGTACAAACTGGACGGTTCATTTGACTGTTACAAAGCTCGTCATGCTGCAAAAAGTTTTTCCCAAACCTATGTTATTGATTACTTTAAGACTTTTGCTATTGTAGTATATTTCAACTCTATTTGCATTCTCTTCTTTCTTACTGTGAATCTCGATTGCTTATTCAAATTGAATGTTAAAATACTTTCCTATATTGTGATCTACAGTAGTAGGTGTATATGGAAAACCTTTAGGATATGTTGTTCAGGGAAAGAATGTAATCTGCAAAGTGAAGAAAGAGATTTATGGACTTAAACACAGTTCTCGAGTTTGGTTTGAGAAGTTTTATTGTAATTACTGGTATTGGATTTTAGTACTATCACTATAATTAATTTGACTTTATCCAAAATACTTGTATATAACAACTTTTACTGCAACAAAAGGCAATCTCAAACAATATTTTGTAAGTAAAGAAATGTGAAGACTGAGATATTTTCTAGGAATTGAGTTAGTTTCTCATAAATATGAGTTATTTTTCTCTAAGAGGAAGTATGCACTAATCTTTTAGAGAGACTGATTCCTTAGGTGTAGATCTGTTAGTACTCCAATAGAGTCAGATTTAGACGTGCGGTGTGAAAACAGTATTTTGTATAAGATATCAAATAGTATATAAAAATGGTTGACAAACTTATCTATCTCACGGTCATTAGACCTAACATTTCTTTTATTGTTGGTTATTGAGTCAGTTCATGCATAACTAAAAGATATACACTAGAAAACTGCTATGAAAGTTTTTATCATATATTAAGAGCTCTCTTCGAACGAGTTAAAATATGGACATGTTTCAATATCTGTTTTTTCAAATATTGGACATGTAGGAGATAAATGTGGCGGAAAGTCGACTATTGGATACCTCACATTTGTTAGAAGTAATCCAATCACTTGGAGAAATAAGATGTAATGTCTCAATTCTCTGCTGATGCAGAGTATCAGACAATGGCACACTACGTGTGGTTATGGGTAAAAAACTTGTTGACTGAAATTGATTTTAACCCGAAGAGTCTTATGCTTATGTTTGTGATAATAAGTCTGCTATCTATATTACTCAAAATCTAGTATTTCATGATAATACTAAGCATATAGAGATAGATTATTATGTGGTTCAAGGTGATTTGGTAAAGAAGATAATATGTATTCCGTTTACTCCTTTGTTAGACCAACCGGCTGATATTCTAAGTAAAGTTGTATCGCCAACAGTATTTCCTAATCTGTATAATAGGTTGGATATAATTGATATTTATATTTCAACTTGAGAGCGAATATTAGATTAGACTACCATCTTTCATTTGGATTTAGTTTCATTTAATACCACATCGCCTATTGAGTGGTTTATATAGTGTTGAGATGCCTAAAAATATATGTATTCACTAACTTATAATAATATTGAGGTTGAGTTTGGGTTATGATTGCTTTCTGATTATATATATATATATATATATATATATATATATATATATATATATATATATATATATATATATATATATATATATATAATATGTACATGTATATTTTTATATATACGAGTTTCTGTATAAATATATAATTTTTAATAATTCGGTCTGTTTGGTTCTTTTCAGGTTTCAATGCTTAAAACTGAAAACCAGCAAATTATTTCGGTTTAGTTGAATTATGCTTATCTAGGTTGGTTTTTGTCAGCTATTTTGGTTTTAACTGAACTCTGCTCACTCTTTATCCCAATGAGATAATCTGCCCAGTTATGGGGCAGAGACATCCAATTGGAACTAAGATGACGATCTTAGGGTTGCATTCAAGGACCTCGCTGTAAACATGACCTCAGCTGGTCATGTCTTGGACGAGGTTGACACCCTCCTTCAAGATGATCCAAGGGCTAAGCACCTTGATAGCTAATGGAATATGTGGTTTGAACAACACGAACTACCTACTAAAGATAAAGTGGCTCAAGTGAATATGTGTGACAAAAACAATCCTAATTCTATATTCATAAGTTAAAAGTTATCATTGTCTAAAAGGCAAGACATTTATTATTTTATTGAGATTATATCGAGCCTTTGTGTGGAGCTAAGAAGATATGTCAGGTTTAGATCCACTAGTTGCCATGCATCGGTTTAATTAAGCCAGATGCAAACTAGTAAAGTAGCAACAGAGATGGTCCCTCCGGAGCAATAGGATTGATCAAGGCCAAGTCAAGAAACTCATACAATCATGTTTTGTTTCTGAAGAATAAATTCCATATTGGGTGGCAAATATTGTCCCAGCCCCTGTAAAGACTGTAAAGATCCGGATATGTATTGACTTTTAAGATCTAAATGCAATATGCCCTAAATATGAGTTTCCACTCCCAACAACGAACATCATAACAATATATGCAGATTCAAGAGAATGTCCTTCATGGATAGATTTTCTAGCTATAATTAGATTAAGATGCATTATGAGGATAAAACACACACATCTTTCAGAATGGTGTTTGGGTGAATGGTTATATGGTCATGCCATTTAGTTTGAAGAATGCATATACCATATACCAATGTGCTATGAGCATGATCTTCCATGAGCACCTATGCAAAATAGTGGTCTGCTCTGTGGATGAAAAGGCGAAGCAAGGACGATCATCTTCAAGGTCTGAAGACGATATTCGACATAATAAAAAAAAACAACTGAGGATCAACCCTACCAAATCTTTTCTGTTGATGTCCAGTGACAAATTCCTAGAATTTGTTGTTATGTCCAACACTATCCATCTTGACCCAGGAAAAGTCAGGGCAATCTAAGAGATGGAGCAATTCTAAAATCTAAAAGAACTCCAAGGGTTTGTAGGGGAGGCTAGCCTATGTACGAAGATTAATATCTAACATTTCAAGCCAATATCAATCATGAAAATACCAGATTGATAAAGAAGGGAGTTTTCTTTGTTTGGGATGATACTTGTCACTAAGCCTTTGAAGTCCTAATGAGGTATAAAATATGGGTAGTGGGTAATGGATCACACCTTGGGCATCCTGCTAGCACAAAATAATTAATAGGATCATGAATAGGTCATCGACTATCTTAGTAGAATCATGATTGGGTTAGAACATAGGTACACTTTCCTAAAAAAGGAGTGTTTGACCTAGTGTTTGCTACAAAAGATGTGATACTCCTTAGTGAGCCAGACTGTCCGTGTTATTGAGGGTCAATCCCTTGGGACTATTTATGACAAAACCGGGATCGTTCAATTGTAGTTTAGCTAATTAGTTGATATTTTACGGTCGCATGACATGTGTTTAATACCATAAAAGGCAATTAAAAGCCAAACTATAGTAGACTTTCTAGAAAAATATCCTGTCTTCCACGTTTTACAAAGATATTCTAGATGAAATAGCATAAGTTAATTTGACTTTCGAAGAACCAGTTTGGCAACTGTTCTTCTACAAATCTGCTAGAAGATACATAGCCGAAGTGGGGTAATCTTTGTCTCCTCACAGAATCATATACTCTCCTAGGGCATTCACTTACTCAACTATGTTCTAATAATGTGATAGAGTATAATATATTGCTGACTGGACTGAAGATTGTTCAACAACTAGGGATACATCATCTCGAAGTTTACAACGACTCAAAGCTCATCATAAACTAAGTGAAGGGGAAATATAAGTTCAGGCATCTAGACCTTATACTCTACTATCAAGCTATGATAAAATTGGCTGACGCATTTGATGAGTTTTACATCCATCATGTGACACAATACGAAAATGTATATCCTGATGCCTTAGAAAGTCATGAGCTTCTTTGCACCAAGACATTGGAGGCAGACGAAGTTCACACGTTAGCAATGGATTTCGAGCCTAGAGATTGGTGCTTTATTTTCGTTAACTTTGCACTCTATGGAACACTACCAAACAATCCCAAAGAAGTAACAAAAATCAAGAAAGAGATGGAGAAGTTCCACAACAATATCGAGCTACATTCTTTATACTGTAAAGCACCTGATGGCGTATTGCTTCGTTGTCTTTCAGAAAGAAAGGAACAAGCAGTTCTTAAGAAAACACATGGCAGGACTTGCGATGCTTACTGACCAGGACCAAAACTTAGTGAATAGATAAAAAATAATTGGTTTCTACTGGCTGACGATAATGGCAGATGTAATGGCATATGCAAAGAATTGTAATGCTTACCAGGTGCATGCCAATTTCTTCATCGTGCACTGGAGCATCTCTATCTGACTGCCATCACTTGGTCATTTGAGATGTGAAGTATCGATGTTAACAAACCTATCGCTCTGGCTTCTCAGAGGACATCAGTTTATACTTGTTATAACCAATTAGTTCTCAAAGTGGATAGATACCATTCTCCCGAGGGAGGTAATTGACAATAGACATGGTTTAAACACTATGTAGTTTACTGCTTTGGTATCCTCCGACAGATCATTGTGACAATGTGCCTCAGTTTGCTAGTCGAACATATTCCAGTTTGGGTAAGCTTTATTCTCCTCTCTTTTCACGATCTTCCTTGCAATCAATATCAGTGGTTACTGTTAGATTGTCAATGGGGTCAAATAATCATTCTAATTAGATTCCCATCGATATAGGTTCTCAGATTTACATCAGAATGTTTTTAATTTTTATTGAGGTATTATAATATTTTACTAAGTTGTCATATTTGATAGTGGAATTATGTTGTCATATTTGATAGTGGAATTATGTATTTATACTCTTGTAATTTCTTGATTTTATAAAGTTACAACCTTTTTCTTCTTCTTTTTTTATTCGCTCTATCGGAAGAAAACAACACCACATCATCACAGCTGGACTAATTGTATACTTGATCCTAATTTCTCTCTAGAGGTTTATCCTTAAGTGGTTTAATACTTGTTGTTTCATTGTTAATAGTAACAAAGAGAGAAGATGCCATCACAGAGAAAACTAAAAAAAGGATCTTACATATAGAAATTGTAAACTCAAGATTTATTTTAACAATGAGATAATCATTCTCTTTGCAATATAAAAAGAAATTATAACAAAGTTTCTAGGGAATGCGAAAATGAAAGTATGATCAGAGTGGTCTTTTTGACTCTGTTGACGATCCGACGGTAGAATTAGATTTAGTCAAGGAAGAAGACGAAGTCTCAAGTTTTCCTTCTCTTCACTGATTTCTCTCTCTTGCTCTCTCTCTCCCCTCTTGGATTTCAAGATAATAATGATCTCTGATGCTCTTTCCTAGTGGTTCATGTATTATTTTATAGATAGGAGATCTTAACTTTCTCCTTGATTTGAAGAGATTGTGGCAGGATAATATCTATGATGTGATATATTTAAATAACTATTTGTCAACAGAGTTGATTTTTTTATCGGCAGAAATGATTTTTTTTCACTGATGGAGATATCTCTGTCAGCAGAGATGGCTCTTCATCAGCAGAGATGCGGTTTTCCTTTGTCAACGAGGTGGTGCTTTGTTAGTGGAGATGGACTTAGCCATTTTTCAATGGGTTATATTTTTTGATGATAGATGTTGTTTCTTTGTAGGCGAAAATGGATTCTTTTCTCCGTCTATACATAAAATCTGTTGGACTTTATTCAAGAAAAAAATATTTTAGATTTTTTTCTACTATTTTTAAGACCTCTTTAAGGGTTTTGAGATGAACTTCGCCTTTATCTTGAAATACTTTGAATTTCATGACTTTAGCTTCACCTGTCTTTATTCTTGTTTCCTTATTTTTCGGCATGGTTGAATTTTATTCTGCCATCGGAGAAAGTTATGCCGTGTCAACGGAGATGATTAGGTTTGCTCGTGGAGATGGACTTTTCCCTCTACCAACAGAGCAGTGAATCAAGTTGTCTTAATAAGTGAGTCTAGCTTCCTTGCAATGCTTGGACTCTGTCCTAGCTTCTTATAAATACGCTTATGATTAAAGTAAATTTTCATTTTACTTGAAAGATTAAAGAGCTTACAATAATACTTTCGTTCCTCTTTCTTTTTAAAATTCTTGATCTTCCTCTTCCTAATGATCTTCTTTTATTTTTATAATTCTTCGAAACCCATGCATCCAAGGTTGTATCTAAAGGAAAGAAGACGATCGATCATTCTTCAACAACCCTAATCCACTAATTCACCTTTAATTAATCAGGATTTTATGCTTAGGATAAAACATTCCTTATGGATCAGGTAATTCCAATTTATTACCCTTGAAAATGTTGAAGATACTGACCACCCGATCTTCCTTGAACTAGTACTGTCTTTGTGCTCGTTGGGCTTGGGAGATAACTTGCCTTAGATGTGGATTACTCCTCTTAAGTTCTTAATGAGTCTCCACTACCAGTACATTCTTCTCTTTATATTTAGTTGATGAAGGTTGAGCATTGGTGATTATGCTTGATGTTTCCCTTTATCATTTGTTGACAGTCTCGAGATTGATTTCTCGATGATTTCAATTTTTCCTTGGAGATCTTTTTATGTATGAGCTTTTATGACTTCCATATTGAATTCGATCTCTATCAGTAGGTTGTAACGGCATTTTGCAATAACATAGAGAGCATCATACATCTTCTGAACACATCAAAAAAGACTTTGGAATCTTTCGATGAAATCTTTTGCAAATTCACCTTTCTTTTATTTATGTTGACTAATGTAGGTATGGTTATCTTGGTGTCAATCTCATAAAAGCATGCTAGATACTGAGCCTCTATATCAACCCAACATTTGATGGATTTGATTGGTGAAGTTGGGAATCAGTCAAAAGTAATGCTCTTTAAAGATCCCACCAATAGTCGAATCATGATCAGATTGTTTCCACTACATTTCGAGCTAGAGAACAGAAATGGTATGTATGTTGGTTTGATAAACCTTTCTCGTGGTATTTGCCTATCTGAGGGACCTTATACTTTTCTAGAAAAGGTATCAGATCCAATTCTAGTGGATGTGGCGCACTATTCCAGCTTTCTGTAAGTTTTCCTTATAGGCAACTGCTTCGAACTTAGTTTGAATATCTTTTATAACTTTGTCTTTGTTTTTGGAAGTGTGGAAGTGACTTTAACTTCTATATTAATGTGGAAGTTGGTGTTTTCTTCTTTATCATTATTATCAAACTTCTTAGTCTTTACCCTCGATCCAGAAGCACTTGCATAGGAATTTTTAATGTTATCCCTATTCTCTAGAGCCCAATTCTTCATCAGCACTTGGAGTTGAGATAGTATAGTATCCATGATGACTTCTTGTTGTTCTATGACAATTGTTTCTCGGACAATTCTTCCTACGTCTTTAGTTTCTGGAGCAATCTTCATAGATCTTCACCAGCCATGTCAACAGACACGCTTTTAGATTGTGAAGAATTTATTATTTCTGACAAAGCGTATACATAGTGATTGTTATTGTCTTTGCTCATCTCTTCTTTTGGTTGTGAGACGATGTACCTGAGTGTATTATTTAGGAAGATTTTGCCTTAAACCACTTGTTGTAGTAGAGTCCTTCCTCTTAATATTTCATTGACTCTTAGTGGGAGATGATAAACCACCTGCCCCAGTGATTGTCACCATGACCTATCATGTTGATGGTAGCAACAGGGAGCTCTATTTTTTTTTTTTGAGATTTCTTCGCTTGATACCGTGATCTTTCTTGAATGGTGACCACCTAGTAAAGTGTAGGTTGGTTTTTAGACAGCCAGCTAAACACTCATGGTCTTGCTAACATATCAGTTTTAGCCACCAGGGTTCACAAATCTCCAATATGTTGTGGATGAGCTAGCTAAGGTTTAAGGGGTTCTTTTCACAATGGCATCTCCTCCGAAACTGATATCTCTTTCAAGCTTATGAATTCTGCTAAGCCTTTAACCATGCTAAGTCTGTTGGCAAGGACGCTAGCATTGTTAGCTCTGTTAGGTCGAGGAGTCTCACCGAGCTAGTTAGTTCCTGCGCTAAGAGATTGATTTCTCTTGTTGACACTGAGTATCTGCTTTAGTTGTTTTTTAGCCTTAAGATTATAGATGACGGCCTGATAGAAAGTCCTCTTCCATTCTTTGTTACTGGGAGAGGGGGTAGAATTTTTTATGGTGGCAGTAGGCTGAGCTGCACTAACCATATGTGACTGCATATTATGATTAAAATTAATTAATCATGTCTTACTGATTTTGATAGTAGAAACAGATGGGACTATTCTGATAATAGTTGTTGCGTAGTGGATAAAATAACACTAGTACAAACTCTTGATGAAGGGGGCATATGATATAGCCCCGCGACTACTTGATGTCTGACTTGACCAGTAGTTATTTCACCTATATCGACGATAGCAGAAGCAATAGATCCTACCTTGAGGGTATCACCATCGACTTGAACAGGAATATCAACATCGACATGGGGAGCATTCCCACTAACTCTAGCCATGTTTTTGACACCATTGGAGGAGTTAACACTGCTAGCAGTGATGGAGTTTGTTCCAACCCTTTTTACTTTGTGGAAAGAGTTGGTCCTAGACTTGGAGGGAGCAAGAGATCCATTATTATAGAGGAACTTCTCGTATTTGGCCTGTTCGAATTCAATCACTAGGGTCTCATGGTGGCTCCAAAGGCCACGATCGGATTGCGGTACAAATTCCTCAACAAAGGAGGAGTAATCCCCAGTAGGGAAGACCGAGAGATAGAATCTCACCAGTCTATCACCGTGATCACCTCCCATACGAATAGGTTATTCCGACGATGAAACTAGGAATAACCCTAGGTAAGCCTCCTCTGGTTAGGTATATCAGATGCGTCAAAGGCATATGCTTATCAAAGTTGTCCGTCCGTACTCACATTGACGGCTACCACGCAACATTTTGGAAAGAAAGCCATCCTACTTTCTGTGACATCATTAATTGTAATCTGTTTTCATCATTAATAGTAACAAAGGAAGAAGAAGATGTTATCATAGAGAATACTAAACAAAGAATTTTATAGATTAAAACTGTAAACTCATATTTAATTTAACAAAGAGATAGTCGTTTTCATTACAATTTTAGAAGAGATTACAACAAAATTTATAGGGAGTGTGACAGTAAAAGTACAATAAGAGTAATCCCTTTTACTTTTATTGATGATCTGAAAAGGGATTTGGATTTAGTTGAGTAAGAAGATAAAATCTCTTACTTTCCTTTTCTTCTCCGCTTTCCCTCATTTTTCTCTTGAATTTCAAGATAATGATCTTTGATCTCCTTCTCTGGTGGCTTAGAGGTTATTTTATGGGTGAGAGGTTGCAACTACCATGTTTATTTGAGGAGACTGTGGCAAAATAATACCCACGATCAAATATATTTGAATAACTGCTCGTCGGTAGAGATAATGTATCTTTGTCGGCGAGATAATTTCTCCTCGTTGGCAGAGATAGTTCTTCATCAGTAGAGATGTGTATGTCGTTATTGGTGGAGATAGCTCTTCATTGTTGGAGGTAGGGTTTTCCTTTATAGGCAGAGATGGCTTTTCGTTGGCAAGATTTTTTTCTTTGTAGGCGGATATTACTCTTTATCAGCGGAGATGGACTTGGCCAATTCTCAATAGATTATCTTTCTTTGTTGTCAAAGGTTGTTCCCTTGTCAGTGGAAATGGATTCTTTCTTTTGCCGACACATATAATCTATTGGACATCATTCAATAAATTTTGTTTTCTTTTAAAATTTTGTTTAGAATTTTTTCTACGCCCTACATTTGCATTTTACTTTCTATGGTTGTGATGATGTAATTTGGTTTAGCATATGCAAACCGAATGTGTCGTCGGTAGTTATTGTATGTACTCGTACATTATATATTATAAGCGGTGCACGACAACACTTGTATAATTATATTTAAATTATTTTAACTTCAAAACTTATAACATCAGGTTAGCAGATTGAGATCTATAAGACATTTATTCACATTTCTATATGTGACAAGGCTACTCATCCCCATAACAACAAGTGGTTAGCCTATAAATCACTAGGTTATTTTATTTATACTTATTTTTTATTTACTATTTTTTACGTTGATTATAAGAGTTGAAGGCAATTACTGAGCTACTTTCCTGAAATTCTTTAGTCACTCAATTTTCATATCCACTTATTAAAAAAATTGATCTAAGGTCAATACTGAACAGACACGTTCTAATCTATATTAGATCACAATTTGAAGTAAAATTGTATGGACGAATATGATGTTTTGATATACATATCTTTTTATTTTATAATTTAATTAGTGAAATAAATCTGGACTAAAAATTAATCGAGTTTATCATTTCGGTTTGGTTCGTTAATTTGGATCACTTTCAGTCGATCTTTTGGTTTTAACCGTGCCTCATCTTGGGCATGGAGAGCAATCTTGGATGGTACCAAGAATTTAAAAGCTGGCTAGTGGTAGTTTGTGGCTAATGGCTACTCTATTAAAACCTTGAAGGATTTGTGGCTTTCCGAGATTCCTCTTTTTGAGGATAATTTTTTCGTTGATGTTACAATAATTGATTAGCTTGTTAGCCAACTTATAATGTAGGATTACATGTGGGATTGGGCTAATCTCGTCGGTGTTTTTACCCGTCTCTGGTAGAGAAGATTTTGTCTATCCCACCTATTGACGATTCAGAGAAGATTTGGAATAGTTTGCCTCTATGGGAACTTAGTACTTCTTTTATCCACAAACACCTTCATCAGCATGAGTCACCCATCAATTTGCAATGAGAATGGAAGTCGGTTGCTATAGCCCAAGTGTGGACTTGAGTTTGGAAGATTACATAAGGATGTGTCTATACGAACCTTCCTGTGTAGCTGTTGCATTTCAGTTGCTACAGCTAGTCCTCGTTGTGGGGTGGAGGAGGAGACTAAGAAGCATCTAGTTCTTTTCTGTCCGCTCATTGAGGAGGTCTTGTCTTAGGTAGGAAGTAAATTGAACCTGTAATATACTTGGGCGCTATGTGAGAATTGGTTATCTACTTCTTAGGTGGGGGATCGGTGTACTTATGCTGTAGAGATTCATTTAGTATGTCCTTATATATACAAGTTGGGAAACCTGTAAGGGTTGCAATGTGTTGGTATTTGAGCATGAGGCCTTTTTGCATGATAAAGTGGCTTTTTTGGTGATTACTGCGGTGAAGGAGATCTAGTTTTTAAGGGTGAATTCACTATTCTGCCATCAATTGCAGCCTTATAGCAATCCTGGGGTTAATTTGGCTTCTACCAAAGTCGCAATGGATCCAATGGGAACTCTCTACTTGGGGATGGTTTAAAGTGAAATTTGATGGCTCAGTACCAGGTAATAGAACTGGAATTAGACTTGTTGTCAGAAATGATATTGTTATGCTGGTTGGAGTAGGTAGAAATGTAATTTTTGTATCAGTGTCAGAAGTTAAAATAAGAGTTTTAAGAGTGAGAGATAAGGCAACAGATATGATTCATAGTAAATACATTTTGCTATAAAGAAATGTTCAAGGCATACTTACTTTGTTTGTGAGATGATACTCTGCTTGTAGCTCCTTGATTCACGATGTTTGTATATTGGTGGTCACTTTTCTGAACTCTCTAACATATCTTAATGGAGGAGAATATAGACACAAGGGATAGTATGGAGGTTATGTGGGAATAAAGTTTTTGTTAATAACTGTTGGAGTTTGCGATAGAATATGTAGTCAAAGTCATACACGAAAGATTGCAATTTTTGATGTCTTAGCCAAAAAAAAAAAAAAAAAAAAACAGGGGCGATCAAAATAGTAGTCCGAATCGTCGGGTCGAGTATTCGCTAATTCCCGATCATCCCATGCCCTCAGCCCGTTTCTCCATGCACCATCGGCTCGATTCCATCCAAAAAAGAGAGCTGGAGTTTGCATGTCGTTTGGGTCCCCACAAGCTGCCGGATAGGAGAGAGAAAGAGAGAGTTAATATGAGAGGAGAATAAAAAGACACCGACTGAGCCCGCTATAAACAGCAACGTGCCGGAACCGTGTCTTATCTAGACAACCGAGCTAAAGTTAAAGCCAGAGAAAATCGAGAGTCAATTCTTTCCCTCAAATCTCATCGAATCTTGAAAAAAAAAAAAAAAAAAAAACCAAAAATATCAAAAATACAAAGAATTTTGGGATTCGCCATTGTTGTTTTGTTTTAATGTCGTTTTCTTGTGGGCGAAGCAAGCTTCTTTAGTTGATGTTGAGCGGGCGCTTTCGCTTGGAACAGACGCTGAGATCGAGGGCGGCGATCGATCTCCTCGGATCTGTTTTCTTGATTGCAGCGGCACTACCATGAACGATTGCCCTAGGGCCATCTCGGATCTCGATCGCAGATCCATTCAGCTCCGTTCCAATGGACGCCGCCTCTCGACCCGCTGTAGTCATCGACAATGGAACCGGGTAAGCTGCTGCTTAATCCGATCCGATTTGATTGCGTGCTTTCTTTCTTTTGCATATTTGGATTTTGCAAGATTTTCCTTCAGTTCATAGATATGCTTGATTCGATTGCATTTGAACTTGAATTTAGTTTTAGATGACTGAATTCTAACCGACTCATGATCGAAGTGTTTTATTTGGTTTCTGCTTGCAAAAATTGTTGTTGCTGTCTTTGATTTTGTAAGGATGCAAGAGAAATGCCAATAATCTGATTAGAATTTGATTTAGTATCCGTGCCTGACAACCATATCCGTACCTGACAAATTTGGATATCCACATTCGCACTGTTTTACACTGTGGATACATTGGAGAGTGCTAATATCCAAATAAATCCCTATCCAAAATATCCCAAGCTACATGTAGGATTGCATATGGCCTAAAAACCGAACTTTTTCACTAATGTATACACTAAAGAAATTGAAGATGGACATTAAATTTTGGTTGTATACGACATAATACAACTTCTATACTAAATCAGTCTATAGTCTGTCTTCGTTTCTATGAAATATGGATAGTTCAATATCCAATCAAAATTCATATTTGCGTCTGCGTTTGTGAGAAGAAAACAAATACAAGTATGATAATACTGTATGCATTCTATTTGCACCCCTACTTAATTGACATTTAGACTTTGGTGTCAAATGGAATGAATGAACTGATAAATATATTCTCATCAAAGGGATAACACTTTTTGTGTTATCATTTTAAGGCGAACATGAATAAACTAATTAAAATGGATTGCTAACTATACCTAGATCTCGGATAAATAAAATTTTATCATTAGGATCTTTGATTGTAGCAAATATTTTATTATGAATATCTCCTATAACTTCAGGAGGAAAAAGACATTTACCTATTACATAGATGCAAAAATCAAGGTTTTAAATATATATTGGCCGATACTATAAATTAAATATACTGTATCAGATTTTGAGGCACCAATGTGCAATATACCATAAAATATCTGTTGGATATTGCTAATGTTTTCGATTTAGCTAATATGATACTCCTGATATTGCTGATTCCGGTACCATGAGTGATAGGCCTACAGCAATACCAACATGATATTTTAAACTTTTGCTAAGATGGTTGAGCTTGATTTTTTTTCCCTTTCTTTCTCCTTTAGTTCCTTTGATTATATGATCTGGGAAATAACTTTTTGAGGGATTCTTTGTTGTTTTGTGGTTTTGTAATGAGTTTACGTTGGCGTATGTTATGTTGTGGTTTTTTTGAGACTAATGATAATTTGAATACAAGGTTAGTGAATGAATACTTTTTAAGCTTCTAATACTTTTCGCTATTTAGAATCATAATCATTCGTCATGCTGGTAGACTAATGATGACTTGTCCTTGGAACTAAATTGGATGGTTGAAGAGTGTTATGAAATAGTAAGATCATCTTGTTAATAGAGAGTAGCTGCATATATATAGGAAAAGTGTACCTAAAGTGGCGCCATAGGGGAGTTTCTTATAGAAACGCCCTAAATCTCGATATAGATCGTGTTTGTGGAAGATCCAAACCATTAATTGTGATCTCCATGTTAAAAAATAATAGTATACAAAATATCATGCATTTTAGGTAAATTTTGACTATATATTGGATGTGTACAAAATGAATAGTTTTTCAACAATAGAATAAATAAAGTCTCTTGATCGATGATAAAATAGTATCTAAATTGCATAATTTTTTATATGCCATCTATTTAGAGTATGAAAATTACAATCAACGGTTCGAATCATTCATATACACTCTCTATATTGAGATTTAGAGCTCTTCTATAGACAACTCTCCTATGGCGTCGCCATAGGTGCACCATTCCTCCCCCCTTCCCCCCCCCCACACATATATATGATTACACATATCATCAAAAGCGAGTCTAAGCCCAATAACTAAACTAACAATCTAACACACCCCTTCAAGCTGGAGCATACATATCAATCATGTCCAATTCGCCATACATTGTTGATAAAACTTCAAGTTATGTAGTTTTAGTCAAGATATCAACCAACCGTTTTGATGATGGAGTGAACAGAGTACAAAAACTTTCTCACCAAATATTCCCAACCAAAGTTGTCAAATCAGAATATGTATGGTGTATTATTATTTTTATGTATCATATCGCATATCGTATCGTATATCGTATCAATGTATAATAGGTAGGTACAAGCAAATAATAATATATAATATAATAAATATTTGAGCAAATATAAAGTATAAGTAAACAAATAAACAAATAGAAACACTAAAGTAAGTAATATGTTAAATATGAGTCAATCGCTATATGTAAATAGGTACCTAACATTCAAATGACTATGATGTCATTAATCAAAATTATACTACATTAACAAATATATTACTAAAATTCCCTAGAAGTTGAAAATGACAATAATTTTCCTCATCTTTGTCTCTTTTGTTACACAAAAGCTCCTCCTTTAATATACTTTTTTTTATCATTTATTGTTTATAATTGTTTATCAGTTCAGAGGTCCTACCAATAATTATAAAATAATCTATTATAGACTAAATATCAAGAATAAACAACTAATTCATAAAGAGCTCCTACCATTAATTATAAAATAATCTATTATATACTAAATATCAGGAATAAACAACTGATTGACAAAAATTTTGCCATCATATCTTCTCTTCCTTTTCTTTTAAGTAAATCCATTGTTCCTCCTTTAACTTAAAACAAAAATTAAGATCCATTCAATTAATACCTTTCACTTTGTAAAGTTCTTATTTCTCATCAATTCATTTATAATTGAATTTTATATCCAATAGTCATGTTAAATTATGTGTCCCTTTTTGTTGCCTCAGTTGAGGTTATATGTGTAATGACCCTTCATTTTTTTATAGGCATAAATAATTCAAAAAAAATAAATATGACCTTTCATCTTTTTAACCTCCCAAACCTTACAGCTTTTATAACTCTCAAATTTTTTATATTCTCAACTCCTAACTCATTCATTTCTCTAACCCCAACCCTTTCACATTCTTTAAACTCCAAATTCTTCACATTCAATCATTAACCCCTTAATTTAACTTTTCTTTTTTAATTCTAAAATTAAACACTCTAAATTAAATTAAAACTTTTCATGTTCTAAACTCCCAATTCTAATCCTATAAACCTCTAAATCAAAACACACTTTACTCATTCTATTCCTAAAGATCATTCTTTAAAATTTTTTCTCTAAAATTCTCTCTTCCTTTCACCTCGCCAGAACTACTATTGAAGCCGCGGAGGAGTCACCATCGGAGTCGCCACCATCGGAGTCACCACTTTGCCAGAGATGAAAGCGTTCCTTCTCATATTTCTCATCTTGAATTCCCACCATTTTATCAAAATGTTAGTAACAAACTCTTTTTTTTCTTATTAGGTTAAATTATTGGATTTTAGGACTAGTTTACCCATTATCCAATAAACTTAATGACTTAAGAATAATATCCATCATTTTATAAATCCAATAAAATGGAGCCAAATCTATTTCCTAATTTCAGACCCGTTAAGATTAATTAATTTTGAAATTAATTTTTAGTGTGTTATAAATATTAGAAAAAATCCTAAAAATCATCTAAATTCATATTAATTTATTTTTAATATTCTTAGGATATTTTTAATGTGTAGATTGCTCTGTTGATCGACATCGGGAAATGAAATCTAGGTGAGTTATTTTGGACTCACAAAACATATTAGTTTTTTTATAGAAATATTATTCCAATTATATTATCTAATTTGTAGAAAATAAATTTGTTATTACAAGTATTATTTCTTCATATTGTTAGAAATTAATTTGTAGAAAATAAGTTTGTTACTACAAGTGCAATCATTGACATTCCTGTTATTTCTTTATGCTATTAGAAATTAAATGGATACTTATTAAATTACATAATATAGTTAGATTTTAATAAATCACAAAAAAGGTATAATCGTGAAAAAATACTGTTTGCAATATCATTTTGAGTCGATGTCTAGAAAAGTTATCTTGTATGCTGGTTCTCTAATTAAAGAATGTGTATCGCACGGAAAACCTCGCAGTATCCATACACTTGCCTGATTGATATCTCTATGATGTCTCAAAACAGTAAATCTTTGATATAGCTAATTGTGATTTATTGAACGAACTATAAACTGAACAAACTCTATAAATTATATTGTTAACAAATTAATAAAGTCCGATTGAAATATTGTACCTGATATGATCCATATACAAGTTGTGAAAATCAGAATTTAGACTTACATGGACTATACTTAAATGACACTTGGGGGAGAAATTGAATGATGAAAATATACTCTGTTTCAGCTGTAAACTTGTTAAGTTGTACAATTAAATATTTCGCACACCATGGGCGCGTGATGATTTGCTGGATTATGTCTTATTATTATTCCTGTTTGCCTGACGGCAGGTCCGACTCAGCACCGGACAATCCATATAACCATTTTTTGGGTCTGTATAGGAGACAATCGAAACAGTGATATCTCATCGGTTAGCATTTCCAATTACATGACATCCTAGACAAAATATCTCTGTTATAAAATTGACTTCATTAAATTGACATTAAGATAATCTAAATCAATTGACATCATTATTACAGACATCTCATTACATACTTTTTAAAACTTGTGTTATTATTATGTTTGGACGTAACTGTTATATTTCACACTTTCTGCGTATTTTATTTTGGTCGCAATCTGACGACGTGGGTATGCATGCTCAGACTCCTGATGGACATACCAAAACTGATGGAGAATCTGGTGTATTTTAAAGATCATGTTGAAATCCAATAATGGATAGAGATCACTGCTTCCTTTTGTTTAGTTTTATTATATTTTGTTTCAATTGTATCTAAATTTCGTTCCAATAAGTGAAAAGTCAAACTTTTGTTGAATTTTTTTATTGTAAATATTGAGTATTATTGTGGCAAATTTATTTAGATTTTAGCAAACCGAATATATTGCCGGTATCTGCTACAGGTGCTCGTATACCGTATATCGGGAGCGGGGCATGACAATATGTAATATTCACAAAACAAAAATATTGAGCATAAATTCGTTATCCCTCCCAAAAGATACCAAACAAGTAGACATAATATCACTTAATTATCTCCTATAGAAATATCGCTATCATTATTCTTAAAGACTTTAATTTTAATTTTTTCATCTTTATCTTTTCAAATTTGTGCAAATTCTTCCTTTTATCGAGATTTACGTGTATAATAAATAAGTTCATTAGATACTTAAATTGAGAATTAGTTATTAAATAAGAAATATCGACTATAAGTTAACAATATAGCTCTTTTGATGATTTGTTTAAATATTTTTATCAACTAAAATAAGTATTTTGAATTTTGATATTCTCTGGTGTTAAATGTCTATACTTGTTCGGAATTTATATTCTATATTTAACTCAAATGGTCCATTCAAAATGAGTTTGAAATCCATTTATAAGTCAAGTCAGCATATCGTAATATATCGCATATCGTAAGATACGGATCACATATCGTAGGATACGATTACTGTATCGTAAGATACATAATCCAATAGTATCGTAGATAAGATATATATCAATTTTCTTGCGTATTGTATCGTAAGATACGCATTGCATATTGTAGGATATTGACAACTATGTTCTCAACATATATGGAGGAGTAATGCAACAACAGTATTAGTAGCAACTACGGTGAGCACGATTCATTTTTTGCCGACTTTAACCTAATTTGTTTGGTTAGGTTGGTTCCAACTGTTTAACTAAAATTTGTTTAAAATTCAAATTTATCTGTTTTAGTAAGAATCTCTCACAAGGTATCCATTTGGTATTAAATTTATTATCTGTAATATGTGTATGTATTTATATATGTATATATGTATGCTTATACGCATATGTATAAGTGTATATGTTTATATGTTTGTGTATATGTAATTTTTAAATAATTTGGTGGTTTGTTTCGGCTTTGGGTTTCAATACTCGAAAGCGAAAATCGACCGAATTATTTCGATTTGGTTCGGTTTTGCTTATTTGGATTGGTTTCGATTGGTTATTTCAGTATTAACCGAACTCTGCTCAACCCCAGTAGCATCAGTGGTAGAATAATCAGTAGTAGGAAGCAATATCAAAAGAGACCTTAGCAAATATGGCAGGAGAGAGGAGTCAAGATCTTAGCAAATAAGACAAGAAATGAAGAGAGGTGACCAAATCAAGGAGAATAATCAACAATAGGAAGCCATATCAAAAGAGATTTTAGCAAATGTAATATGTTAATAGAGGAAACAAGTTTTTAGCAAATAAGGTAGGAGATGAAGAAAGGGATCAAATCAAGGATAATAATTAGCAGGAGAAAGCTATCTCAAAAGAGATTTTAGCAAATATGACAGGAAATTAAGAGAGGAAAGAAGATTTTAGCAAATAAGGTATGAGATGAAGAGAGGATCAAATTAAGTCAAATATATAAGGATTAAATATATTCTTACATATCTCTTCATGTCAAGTCAAAGATATGAGGATTAAATGAGAATTTTCGGATAGGTAATCAAGAGATTAAAAAGGAAAGTAAGTCAATGATTTTAAAATTCCATTAATTATGAAAATAATTTGAAAAATTCAAATTTGTCATTATGAGAAAAATCTCTGATTGGAAGGTGAGATGCAACTGAAAGAGAGATAATCTCAGTATTAGTAACAGTTTGATCAAGTAACAGGAGGATTCAATAGTATTAGGAAAAAGAGTTGATTTATCTAAACAGTTTTAGCAGTCTGATCCGGTAATGAGTGGATATGACCCTAAAAGGGATTGATTTGACTATGAAAGGGGTTGACTTGACCTCAGTAGTAGCAGCAGGACAAAGGGCTGACTAATCTCAATATTAGTAATAGTTTGACCCGATAATTGGATTTAACAGTAGTTGGAAAAAGGGCTGATTAATTTCAGTAGTAATAGTAGTTTGACCTGATAACGAGTGGTTTCAATGGCAGTAGTAGGAAAAAGGATTGATTTTAACATCAAAAAGCATAAAGAAATGGTCATAACAACACTAGGAGTAGTAGTAGGTAAATGATCGAATAACGGGTTACATCAAATATTGCAAGTGGCCGCACTGATGCCAGCAAGGCCGACGGGGCTCCCTGTAGGTGGCAGTGGCAGGGAGAGGAAACAGAGGCAGCGGCGATGTCAAGCACTGGAGTGGAGAATGAGCGATGGGATCGGGTCACATCATATTTCGGATCGGACGTGCATTGGCATCCTTTGATCCCCAATCTAAAGATATCTATATAGTCTTTATCAGTTACCTTTCATGGCAAAAAGGGAAAAGTTGAGATCCATTCCATAACATTGCTCTGAAATCACGTTATAGAATAGGAAGATCATTTTATTGATCGAGAGCAATGTTTAAAATAGCGATAACGGTAACGTAACGTTTTGCCTTTGTTAGGTTATGTCGCAAATAGCGTAACGCATAACCTAGGTTATGCAATTTTCTATTTATTTAATAAAAATAAATATAAAACCATATAAAATAATTTTAATAAATTGAAAAAAATATTTAAAATATCTAGAAAAATATAAAATTATTTTGCAATACATAATCTATTCAAATGTTATATTAAGTTTTACAATAATTTTCATATATCTTCATAAATTATATTAAGTCTGCAACTGTAATTCAATCATCATTTAAATAAAAAAGCAAGATTCCAATTTTTTATTTCGATTCCAATTATTATCATTGTTGTAATTTATATTTTGTAATGTTCAATTTATCTTATTTATGATTGTTGATTTCAGTTCAATTAAAAATTCGATAAAATCAAAAAGTAAAATATTTTAGCAACCGGACGAGAAATAAAACAAGTGAACAAGGAAATAAACTTAAACTATCAAGTTAGAAATTTCAAAAGCAATCAAACAAGCCAACAATTAATTAAGTAAAAAATTACAACAATTCGCTAATAATCAAAATAATAACCAACAACAATATATAAATTACTAAAAAAAATAATTGTAAATAACGTAGCATAACGTAATTTAACGTAACGTTATGTAATATAACGTAAAATAACGTAAAAAACGTACTGTTACGGTGCACTGAGTTATTTTCAGTTGTTACGTAGCGTTGGGATTCTGTTAGGTTACGTAACGCAATATAACGGGTTTCATAACGCGTTATTTTCAACAATGATCAAGAGTAATACACACACATATATGATTATAAGTTGATAGTATCTAAAGCGGGTGTAGACCCAATAAATTAAACTCACAATCTAACAGAGGAAACCTCTATTAGTAGATTAATATTGGTTTGCGGTACGAGTAGGTATATGATGCACTACTTTTGTGCAGTAAGAGATGCGAAGTAGATAAGCTTGATTAGATTGATATTTGGGATCAAATTATTCTTAGGAGCATTTCTAGGATTGTTTTAATAAATATGTATGTACTAATCATTTACGCAGCTGTTTTTCCTTGCATGTGCAAATGTGAATTGCAAGTAAAAAGTGGTTTTTACTTTTAGTGGAAACGTTAGAAAATTTATTATATCAATTTAGTCTTTAGTTCTCTTATCTTTCGAGTCGTTAGTTTTTGGTGACCAAAATCAGTAATGAACCATGAATTTTTATAAGTGAACTAGATCACAATTATATGGGAGGAGGGAATTAGGTAACACTAGAGTGGACACATGCTTATGGATAATGTGATATGTTTGTAGAATGTCTTAAAAATTTAAGGGGAAACTGCACCCATGTTTTGAGATGATAGAGCCAATTATGGCCGTCTGTAGGCAACTATTTGAATTTGATGTTTTGTAATTAAGAATATATTCATAAAATTTAGTTAGCTGAAATGAGAAGTTGAGATGGGCTATTAGTAATATGCTAAGGTATAGGATATAAACATGTTATGTATGTTGCATGGATACGATACCACTATCAGATATGATATAACATGAGCACATGAATGTGCAAATTTGTGAAAAATCTTGGTTATAATCCATTGTGGATCCGCTGAGCTAATTAAATAAGTATATCATAATGTATTAGAAATATCTTTTGAAAAGTAAATGGACAGAAAATTTACCTTCAAATATATTCAAGGTTGCTACCAACCATAAGCAGTTAAAATGTTGAGCTTAGTATGTGATAGGCCTAGTTCAATTCATTTAGCATTCACGTATTTATTTTTTTAGAACTTTATTCTACAACTACTCAACAGATCTGATGTGGGTTTGGTGCCAAATCTGATCCAAATTCACAATTAAAGTGTCTCTTATCCCATCAAATTTGACTTGGATTCAATGTGATTCTTGAGGGCGGTACTCGATACGAATTGAGCATGAATGGGAGAGAACCTGAGTCAGACAAGTACCAGATTCGGTTCATAATCTGGGTTTGTGAGTCTGTGCAATATAGTGTATTATCCGAGGAGTGGGTGTGATTGGTTCCTCATCGAGCATCGAGTATGAGTTATAGTAGTTTGTAATTATTCTCATAACTTATAATTGTCTTTTTGAAGTACATGTACTTAAATAAATAAATAAATATAGTTAGATTTGGGTCCTTCCAGAAAGATATTGAGTCATATTTTTCCCATTGAAATTTAGTGATAGGGCACAAAATTTTACGATTCATACCATTTTAGTCGAATAATAATATTTAAAGCGCCTTAAAATTGGAAATTAAGTATTTTAACTTTCTTGTGTATGCATTAAGTATTAAGATTACAATCAAATATTTGGATTGATAATTTTCATGTGCAAAATGTAGAGCTAAGTAAAATGTTATTTTTGACCATCCATTTTATGCCTACTTGATGCATGGAAAAGAAACTTTAAGCCCCCATTTTTGATATAGAGATTGTTTTTTAACGAAATTGGATTTTTTTTTTGCTGTTAGTAGATGAATTTTCTATTGCTGGCACAACATATAGATATTATTATTGTATATAAGAATGAAATATTCTCGTTTTTTTCCTTGGCGCTTTTTGTCGCTTAAGCCTCACTAAATCTGTAAAAGCTAAAGTGGTGCCCCGTTGTTGCCTTTTTTTGCTCTCCACAACTTTGAGCCTGATGATCTTCATCCCTTAGGCTTCCCATATCCCATAAGTTATGGATATATCATGAGTTATAACGATTGTATCAAGTGGGTACAGAATTAACAGTTTTATCAAAACATAACTTTTTAACCCATTAATGAATATAGGTGACCGAATCTATGAGCTAACAATTAGAGTTAGGTACTTTTTCATAATTAAAAGAAGATCCGATATTATTGTTTACCTGACTATATTTTGAGACAGAAATATCCTCCGATATCACGCTTTCAAACTAAAGTATTGGTCCGTTGGTTCAAAATGCAAAATGGTATAGAAACATACATATCGTATCAGTTGGAGGCAAAATTTGGGATATCGACCGATATACCGGTATATCGGTCGATATTTAAAACACTGTAAGAAATTGAGAGTGAATAAATCCTATGGGGTGAAATCTTATCCTAAAAGAAATTTTGAAAAGAAAATTGAGGTGGTTTTTGTGCTGCAGGGAATTTCCTGTGCTAACTGTACAAATTTTCTCTTATATATATTACAGTTAATTGTGGGTGGGTAGCAGTAGTAGTGCTAGAGTGGGTTTGCCTCCTTGGAAGCTCCTGCAAATGGCATCGAGCTTAGCACCAACTGGAGAGTGCAAAACTAGTACCATACGGAGCAAAGCGCTACATGGAACAAAGAACCACACTGTATAGAGATGTGATGGATGGCTACCTCTTGAGTTCATTTTCAGCCACCTTTAATGCCCCACATTATTTGTTTAAATGTTAGGCTGCACAGGTCACTGGATCCTAAAATTGAGGGAGCTGTGTAACACCCCAAGGAACAGGATGCAACTAGTTCCACATCAGATCCGAGCTGAGAGGACATGTAAATTTATAGTAAAATTTTCATGATCTCAATTAGTAATAACATAAACCCCTTTGATGGAGGTTTTCATGGTTAAAATAGATACAAATGATATAGTTAAGTGTGCTCAGATAATAATATACAGGGATGCGTGACCTCCTAGGAAGCTCTTGCTCGGGACTGTGCAAGACATGAATAGTTCCACAAGATTTTATGAGTTCCAATCGAGAATAAAATGAGGGGAAATCAGATGAGGTGAGCAGGGCTGTGCAACGGAGACCAATATGTGTTCTGTTGGCAGCGTAGAGGGTGTAATTGATGGAGTTTTGAGGACTAGGACCAGTTTATCACTTGTCAGGACTCTTCATGCTCCAATTTATGTTAGACACTAGGAATTCGGGGTACTTCAACATTATATTGAACATGCATATCAAAATAATATCACTTCCCCTGCAATTCCGATTTCCTGTGAAAAATCTATCCAAACTTTGACTGTTTTCTTTTGCTTTATGTTTCACTTTAAGTGATTTCAACCATATTCTTTTATTCCTGATGCGTATATGAAATGTATTGTTTTAAATCATGCTTGATGTTGAAAAGGTTTTTTCTTGTGTCTGACAGCACTCTAGCAACCTCTTTTGAGTTCTTTGAGTCAATTACCTGTGCTCAAGGACTCCTCCATACTTTTTGAAGTCTACAATACAGGGGATGATTCTTCTTTTAGGAAGGCAATAGTGCCTATTGCCCACTGAATCATCTCTTTGTTTTTTTTTGAGGTTTTGAATTATCTCTTTTGTTAGGGACTCTGAATCAGTCTTAATAATACATTTCCTGTTTTGCTACTTTACAAAAACTGAAAAAGCAGATTGGGAACATAAACTGGGACTTGTTCTGAAGGTCCTAGTGCGAGGTTTTGGTATACCACATATTAGAACAATGAGAAATTGTTTTATCTCTGTATGATTATGGCCAACTGGATGTATAAACCCATCTTGTGCATTCCCCGTACCAAATCTTAAATTAATCAAGCTAAATGTTGATCTCAATTTCAGAAATTGTGAGAGTAGAGCCTTTCTTCCAATTAATGGGAACCGTGCTTGAAAGAAATCTGTTTCTTAGTCGTGTTGGAATTAGATCCAAATCTTGCCTTCATCTTTACTATTTAATATTTGTTCTTCATCTCGTCAAAGGGTGGATACTGGGGCAGAACTGGGGCTCAGAGGAGAAAGACACGGGAGAATAACACTTCTGCTTGTTAGTCTTAGGCATAGGTGTAGACAGGGAAATGGGAAAGATATACAAGGGTGCACATGGGAGAAGGAAGGCACAAAGTTTAGTGCAGAAAAGGCTAGCTGTAAGAGCTAATTGTATTAATCTTGAACACTGGGGCACATCCAATGTTTTGACGATTGGATTTGGCGAATGATGTAGAATCTCATAATTGGGGTGTGTGTGTGTGTGCGTGTTACATTTATTAAGCATGCTGTCGAGAGAAATAAAATGTTTTGTTTAACTTATCTGAGAGGTTGAGAGTACTGCAATTACTAAAAGTACTCTCCTAATTTAGTTGTCTTCTACAGTTGTATATTAGTAGTCTATTCTTGCATTTTCATGCTGATGTGCATTAACTTGCAGGACAACATGATAATCCATAATAGGTTGACCTTGACCAAATATTTACATTGAATGTACATATAAATTCTTCTAGTATATTATTACTGTGTACCTACACCTCTGACGTGGGAATGCCAGTAATAGTGGAACAATATGATAATGATAGAGAAATTAGCTAGTAACAATAACACAACAGGGTAACTCCACCTTTTCCCATATTATTATTGATCAGAGATGCAAAAGGCAATTTGATAGAGAAATTGGGAATTAGCTAAGTTTGTTCATGATGTTATATTGCATTGGAGAGAGAAAACATGGTGGTAGATTGCTTATTTTTATTTTACTATATCCAGGGGTTATGTCTTTCCGATTTTACTTGAATACGATGATTTTCTGAGTCGGAATTATGTGGATTGCGCCATTTATGATCTTTGTCATATGAAACTATGAAGATGATTAGATGCTTTTTAAGCCTATCTATGCTGAATGGATGGTAATATGGAGTTATCCAAAACTAGAATGGTAACTATGTCCCATGTGATAAGTCTTGGATTTCAAGGAGGAAAAAGAAAATAAATTTTTTCTTGAGAATTATGTAAAAAACATAATTATTATCTGTAGGCACTGACATGAGCATCATACTTTGACATGGACACAGGAGTCACACATGGCAACCAATGTTTAAAATAGCAATAACGGTAACGTAACGTTTTGTCTCTGTTAGGTTATGTCGCATATAACGTAACACATAACGTAGGTTACGCAATTTTCTATTTATTTAATAAAAATAAATATAAACTATATAAAACAATTTTTATTAATTGAAATATAAATTTAAAATATCTAAAAAAAGAATATAAAACCATTTTATAATCATAATCTATTCTAATTTTATATCAAATTTTACAATAATTTTTACATTTATTTTTATAAATTATGTTAAGTCTGCAACCGTAATTCCAATCATCATTTAAACAAGAAAATAATATTCCAATTTTTTTATTTCAATTCCAGTTATTATCATTGTTGTAATTTATATTTTGTAATGTTCAATTTATCTTATTTGTAATTATAAATTTCAGTTCAGGAAAAAATTCAATATAATCAACAAGTAAGATATATCAGCAATCAGAGAGGAATTACAAGCGAACAAGGAAATAATCGCAAATTAAAAAATTAGCAATTCCACAAGCAATCAAACAAGCCAACAACTAGTCAAGTAATAAAATAATAACAATTCGCTAATAATCAAAATAATAATCAACAACAAGAAATTACTAAAAAGATAATTGTAAATAACGTAACATAACGTAATTTAGCGTAACGTTACGTAATATAATGTAAAATAACATAAAAACCGTACTGTTACGGTGCATTGAGTTATTTCTGGTTGTTACGTAGTGCTGGTGTTCCGTTAGGTTACGTAACGCAATATAACAGGTTTCATAACGCGTTATTTTCGACATTGATGGCAACCTTCCAAAATCTAGACATATGGACATGCTGCAAATGTGTTTTTTGAAGATATGTGTAATTATGTCTTATAAGTACAGGTTCGGCTGTTATTCAAATTATCACATATGAGAGAAGCTACAATTGTATCCTATTAAAATAACATCAGACAAATTAGCAATTGTCTAAAGGAACGCATAACACAATTCGTTTTGTACATTTTTTCTTAGGTGAATAAATGTTGATGCTATTTTAAGTATCTGACATGGTGGACAAGTATGTTGTGTCTTGTTGTGTCAGATGTACCAATTTTTCATTGGCAAAGTATCCTACATATCATAGAATAAGGAGATTTAGAAACATGCGCAGGATTGTTTAATGGGATGATTTGCTAAACAATATATATCGGGCAGGAACTTTCTTTTATTTGTCCTGGAGGATGCCCTTTCTTTTCCCTATTTCGTGGATATTTTTGGTAAATTTCCCCTATATTCTTGTGTATGCACTATTCACTAACATTTTGACGTGATACACATTCACTTTTGATTGGTCAACTTCAGGAATTAAGAGACCTTTTAATCTGTGAATACTCAAGTAAGTTGCACCACAGTTTATTTATTATCATTGAGCCATCCAGTCGATTTTTGGATCATAGAAAGAAGTAGTGACATACAGAATGATGAAAATGATCCAGGAGTGTGGTATATATGACGAGTGGTCTCCTCTTCTGTACTTTAATCAATTTTAGCTTGTATATTCTGTTAATGACCCATGCTTCTAGGTCAAGCACCATGTTCTGTACTTAATCATAAGCCATGAAGCATGGGCATGGATACGGGATATGGGTACAACATGATACAGACAAAACAATACATCAAATTTAGAAGAAATACAACACAAGTACGGTGAGGATGCAACAAGGTTTTTATACAAGTAAATATAATTACACACATAAAAATACATGCACATGATATATATACCATATGAGTGGTGCATGGATAAGGCAATTCCGAAATATTTAGGAGACTGATACATTTAAATGCACCATTATTAAAATTGTATGTGTTAATGTTAATATTTTGGTTATTTGAAATATTTTCCAGTTATTTAAATTAATAATTGTGAGCACAATTATATTCTTTCTCAAAATATCTAGACACGTTATATAAGTCCAACATCTTATCAATTCCTAAGCCATCATTCATACATTCTTTTTTTAATGTTTAAGTACATTTATGATACATCTCTGATACGTCTAAGATACGATGAAAATTTTGGATACAGATAAAGAAATATCCAAAACATGTTAGGTCAAGTACTAGAGTGTCCGAATATTTGACACATATCCGGTATGTATCTAACACGGGTACGGCTCCTTGGACGAAGTATTGCTGCTTTATAGATTATAACATACCGTTCCTCTATTTTTGTTTCGTTAATAGTCTTTAAGTAGAAGTATGCATTCATATTGCCTGTTCTCATACTGATTTGGAAGCTATACTTGTGTTTCTGTTTGACCATTTTATTAGGTATTCCAAAATGGGATTTGCTGGTAATGTTGAGCCTAGCTTCATCATCCCTACCGTCGTTGCCATTAATGACTCTTTTTTGAACCAGTCAAGAAGTTCTAGTAAGGGAAATTGGTCAGCACAATACAATGCAGGTGTAATGGCTGATCTTGATTTTGTCATTGGCAATGAAGCTATATCACGGTCTCGCTCAAGCAGCACATACAATCTTAGCTACCCTATTCGACATGGCCAGGTAAATACTACATAGTATTGAAAATCTAAGGATTCCTCAATTCTGATAAACATGTAACATGTGTTCAGGGAACATCATGATTATTATGAACATGATGCTCTGTGAGTGTTCCTGAAAAACACCTTCACTTTCTCATTGCATTTCTTTTGACCTTCTGTACGAAGAAATTTTGGAGTAAGCAAAATGTCAATAATACATCAACAAAAACAAAGTCCTTATCCCAAATTTTTGTAGACTACATCAAATATCAGTAGACTATCTCTAGCAAGAAAAGATGCCAGTTACATGTGCCCATTTTATTTGTATTATATCCTAAAAGGGACAGCTTTCATTTGGAAATATGAAGACTCAAAGATGTTACTCAACAAACATTAATCTCTCCTTTTATTTTATTTTTCCATTTTTTATGAAACAGAAAGAATTCATGTGCACTGCTTCTTTGCAGGTGGAGAATTGGGATACGATGGAAAGATTCTGGCAGCAGTGTATTTACAGTTACCTTCGATGTGACCCTGAGGACCACTATTTTCTTCTCACTGAGAGTCCACTTACTGCTCCTGAAAATCGTGAATACACTGGAGAAATTATGTTTGAGACATTTAATGTCCCTGGACTCTATATAGCAGTCCAGCCAGTCCTTGCCCTTTCTGCTGGATATACTACTTCCAAGGTTGGTTCAAATAATCTGGTTGATTTTAAAAAGATACATAATCTGTTTTTATACTTATACTTCTTCACATTTGGTAGAGAACCTTAATTCTTATGAGTCATGAGATGTATTCATTTCTTATTGAGTAGCTACATAGAAAGACAACATTCTTAAGGATTTATCTCAGAAAGTATAGAAATTTACAGCTATTAGCTGTTATTCTGGTAGACCGTTTATGAACGGATGTGAACCTTCCTAAATTTTTCATATTATAGGTACATGATTGCTAAACAGTATTTTATTGTGCTTGATCTCAAAATGCTGAAACAAGCTAAACCTTTGTAATGTCAACTAGTGTCACATTTTTTCATGTAGTATATCCCTACAGCATTTAACCTCGCTTAATTCAAATCACTAATAGGTGTTGGATGGATCAAATATTCTTATTGTTTATGAGACATGTTGTGGTTTTGTAACTTTTGTTATTTTTATTGTTAAATTTGATATTTTTTCTGGCACGATTTATAGCATATCTGCATATATCTAGTTAGACAAATAAATATTTCAGATATTGTTTATTCATGTTATTTTTGACTTCATTAGATTTGAGATTTCATTTCTTCTTCTTCTTCTTCTTCTTCTTCTTCTTCTCCCTCTTCCTCTTTTTCCTCCTCCTTTTGGAAGTCACTTTGGATATTTAGATTATATGTGTCGGCAAATGCTTCAGACAAGTCAATTTTTTTATTTTTACTCCAAGCACTTCTGCTTCTGTAGTATATTTGTGGGATGCTTTTCAAGTTCAGTGCTGATCAATGCATCATCTTTCCCTTTGTTCTTTCCTTTTCTTTCTTTCGTTTTGTTGCTTCGTATCTTCGTTGAAATGTTGTGCTAGATGAGAACTTATGGGTTATCTGCATGCAATGATTAAGCAAGCACTAGAAAATTTTCTTCATGCATGAGCTTCTTCTTCTCTCATATTTACAATATTTCTATAGATACAATGACATTGATGGTGAGGATCAAGTGTGTAACTGAAATTGCAGGCAGTAACTCACTATATTTTTTACTGTCAACTCAGGCTGTCATTCTCATCATGAAAATGCTAAATAATTGGACATAAACTATTTTTGCAATTCATTCAAGTGAACTGATTTATATCCATAAAATTGAAGATATCTTGAATTTTACAAGTTATGGTCCTTGAGATTCTCTTTAAGCAAGAAAACATTTCACAAGGCCTCTGATACAGTGATATGCAGAAAATGTTACACTTGGATACTATCTCTTAATATTGAAGAAATATTTGCTAAAATATGCTTGCTTGTAAGCAATTATGTGGGGACTGTCCTTAAGATGCATCTGGATGGCTGTTGTTGGATGAATAATTGTGATCAAGGTTGCCACCTGGATGACTCTTTCGAAACCTGCGGAAAAAGTGTTGTAAATGCAGGAGATAATAATGATCCTCCTTTGGAACAAGTGTCCTTGTTTAAAGAGTCACTTTGCTGTGCTCTTGGTGTTGCTTAACTTTCCCTTGAGAAAAAGTTTAAGAGGAGATCAACATGACTCACATTGCTCTGCTCCAAATTCTGCCGCTCTCTTTAATTTCTGGTCTCTTCCATCCAGCTCCAAAATTCCTTGCCTCCTGCTTATATAGACGATTCAGTTGTGCAAGATATGAGGTTTGAAAGAGTTTAGATCCCAGTCAAATTCCAAGTAACTGAAGGTGGATATGATTAGAAAGTGATCAGCAATCTGAAACAATAAAGATACATTATGGATTCAATTATTTCTGGTAGGTTCCAAAAACTAGACGAATCCAATTTTGATTAGGATTTGGATAAGAAATACAGTTTCAATTTTTTTAATTCCATATTCAACTCAAACAGAATTGGTTCAGTTATGGGTCAGTCAAGTCTGGAATCACAAATAGAAGGCTGGTGTTGTTTTTTCCTTTTGGGAAGGAAGGAATAATATCCAAGAAACCTTGTATTGTTGAAAATTTACCAGACTATGTGATTGATAAATTCTCTGACCTTTATATTATTCTACAATTAAGGTCAGAGGATTAATGGCCCGGTAATAACTAACAACATGTGAGAGGATTAATCTGCTTCTTCAGTTGTTGGAAATGACTATGATGTCCTTAAGGGAGAAATTACTGGAATTTTTTCAAATGGTAATTAGCCAAGAAGAATGAAGAATAGCTCAAAAGAAGAAAGAGTGGCACCGATCAACTGAGAAAGTGATGAACAAGTTACATGCAAATGGAGAAGGATAGTGAATGGATGATTTAGCCTCAATGGATAATTATCAAAGTGCCTCTACTTTTTTGAAACTCACACTCATGCCATCTCAAATGGCTTCCTTCAGGAAAACTGTGTACAAATGCATAAAAAGTTATTCTATATTGCATAAGATGTTGAAATTGTAAAATTTGCATTGACTGAGGTGATTTCACCATCATAACCATTTTCGACTGTGAAAAGGGGAATAATAAGATATCTAGAGCTATGTTACCATCTGAATATCTCTACTATTACACTTTGGGATCTTAGTGGATTTAATTTTGCTTCAAGTTTGTCTCACGTTGCACAAGCGACTAATATTGAAGGTTCTTCAAGACTTAATGTTTTAAATACCGGCCGTATACCAGTATACCGGCCGGTATTTCGGAAATTGTGAAGAAACGAGACGGTATGGTGTTTTTTTTACCGTTTCTCGTTTTGGACCGGTATGGGTTGATATATCGGCCACGTGGCGATATATCAACCGATAACAATATGAAAAATACTAGTTGGTATTAAGCAATAACGGTTTTTTTGAGTGGGTTTTGGTTGTGGGTTAAACCCGTTAACTAGTTAAAAACTCGATCCGTTAGGAACATAAAATGCCCCTTAATGGGTCAGGAGGAGAAAAAAATCCCACTCTTTTGCTGCCCCTCTCTCTCTCCGCGACTCTGCGTTTGAACGATCGAGCGGGCGATTGCCCCAAACCCTAACCCTAATTTTCTAAATTCCACCTCAAAATCATCGGCGAGTCACCCTCCGATCACTCTTCGACCCTTCGATTACTCTCTGAGCAAGGAATTGGTCTTCGCCGATTATCCTCTTGGTCAATTCGAATCTTCCGTCCTCAGGCGACGGCTCTTTTGGACAAGCCGAAGCGTTCGGCCTCATTCCGACGATATTCCTCCACCAATCTCTACTTCGCTGGCCTCACTGATTAGTCGGTAAGCCCATTTTATTTGATTTCATGTTAATTTTAATTAGAATTGCAATTTCTCAAAAAATTGTGCATGTTAAATATGAAATTGAATGTTTTTGTGTTTAAATCTTTAATTTTTTGTGCAATTTTGCTTCAATCCTTCTTAATTGAAGACTTCAGCTGTAGGTTGAATGCTGATTCAGATTCAGTTCACTGAATTAGTGTTCGACCCACTGATTAAATAATTCAGTGGGCCGATCAGTGATTTAGTTCACTGAATTAGTGAACGGTTCACTGATTCTTTAAATCAATGAGCCGTTCACTCATTCAGTGAACTGAATTACTAAGTTAGTGAACACATGGTTATGGGTCTGGCTATATTGGGATTTGGAAGTGTATTTGATTGAGGCATTTGGAAGTGTATTTGATTGAGGCTATGCTGTATATTGGCTTAATGATTCTTAATTGTTGACATGTTGGCTATGTTGTATACTTATATGTCTCTCATTTTCAATTGATACTAAAAATTTATTGTTTTAAATTTTTAATTATGGCCATGTAGTTTAGTTATTGACATTGGCCATATAGTTTTAATTATTGGACATTTGTTGACATAATACATTGGATGAGATTAATGAGAATGAAGTTTATATTATGAATAGAGTACATTGAATAATTAATTTCTTAAGTTTGGTTTATGTAGTTTTAAATTTTTATGAAACAATTTTTTTAGTTTTCCTTAGTTATGTGTATAGAATGTTTAATTTGTTAAGGAGGTTCTTACTTCTTACCATGTATATACATTGGAGAATTAATCTCTTAAATTCTTAAGTTTTCTTTATATAATTTAAAATTTTTAATTAAACAATTTTTTAATCTAAACTTTAATGGGATAAATTTTGCTACTTTTAATTCAATAATTTTTTGATCTAAACCTTAGTTTTCTCTGTGTATATAGTATATTGCATAATTAATATATTAAGTATACTTTGTTGATGTTGAAGGGTACTAAGTAAATATGAATCTTTGTTAAATTTGATGCATACTTTTTTTTAAAATTTTGAGGTCAGTAATAGCTGGAAGGATGTCTTCTTCAGTTGCTTCCAATATCCAAGAAAAGCGAGCAAGTAAGGATCCAGCTTGGGATTGAGAAAAAAAAGTACTTAATAAGTCCAATAAAATGGAGTGCAATTTTTGTAAGAACGAATATGGGGAAGGCATTATCCGCTTAAAGAAACATATAGGTCATGTTAGTGGGAATGTCAGATGTTGTTCCCTAGTCTCTGATGACGTGAAGCAGAAAACTCTGGCTATATTAAATAAAGCTAGAGTAGTAAACAAAGAGAAAGCAACAAAGTTTCAAAGTTTATTAAATGAAGTTCGTATTCGGGAAGAAGATGAAGAGACAACTCGAAAAGAAGAGTCTTCTCAAAAAATCATATGTCAATCTTCTCGAAAAGGACCGATGGATCAATATGCTATTTAATCGATCGAGAAGGCAGTGGAAACAGCCCAAAGGCAGCTCATCGTGCCATCCATCTAAAAAAAGGCAGCGATGATGCAGTTCGATACATAGCCAAAGTTTTTTTATGAAGGGGATTTGCATTTAATCTTGCTATATTGCCATCTTTTATGCAGATGGTCCAAACCATTGGCAAGTTTGGACCAAAGTTACACTCCCAGTCCGTACGAGCTCAGCGAGAGTTTCCCCCGGAGAGAAGTTGAGGAGACAAATGCAACTTTTAAATCATTCAAATAGAGTTGCCAAACAAATAGTTGCAGTCTTATTACTAATGCATGGTCGAACCGAAAGGGAGAAATTTAATGAATATTGTTGTGCATTGTTCGACTGGGACCTTTTTACTATCACAAGATGTTTTCTCTGACAGGCACGATGGGTATTATATCCACAAATTTGTGGAGAGGGGAATGAATGAGGTTGGCGTAGAAAATATTGTACAGATTGTAACAGATAATGCATTGAACAATATGGCTACAACAAATATATTAGCTCTGACACATCTAAATATATTTTGGACATTTTGTACAACACATACAGTAAATCTGATGGTTGCGGATATTGAAAAAATTAAATATATCCGAAGTGCAATCATGATGGGGAGATCAGTTTCTCTGTATATATACAGTCACACCAAGTCCTTAGATATTATGAGGAAGGCAATTGGCGAAGAGCTAATAAGGTCTGGTACAACTAGATCATTTCTCTCTTTATCATCAATCAGGGAGAAGAAAGAGTTGCAGTATATGTTTATTTTTGATGAATGGATGGATTGCATTTCTTCCAGAATAGATGCAGACAAGAAGGTATATATTTAAATTAATATAACTTGATCATATATATTTAAATTATATGTTATTCATATTTTTTTAATATCTTTTTTAATGTTTAGGTTGCAGAAATAATTGCTAGTAACAAATTTTGGGATAATACAAATATTGCACTAAAAGTATTCACTTAATTAGTGAAAGTTTTGCACAGAGTTGATAGGAATAAGGTCCCTTCAATGGGCTTTTTGTATGGTGATCTAGAGATTGTGAAAGAGAATAAGAGATGCTCTGGGAGTTTAAAAGAAAAAATATCTTCTAATATGGAAGATTATTGATAAGAGATGGGATGAAAAACTTAAGGGTTCTCTGCATAGAACTGGATATCTTTTGAACTCTTTGTATTATAATGCAAAGCAGCCCGAGAATGATGCTGATGAGTCATTCATGTTGGACTTCGTTGAGGTGATGCACAGATTCTATCCAGATAATTATGAGAGAATTGACAAGATTGCACAGCAGTCCAATATATCAACATTAAAATGGATCATTTAGAATGTCTTTTGCAAAGGCAGCCGTAAAGAGAATCATTAATCAAGGTATACATTTTAATTTAAGAAATGCAAAATTCAACAAACTTTCAATCTAAGAAACTATTTAACTAATACATATTTCTAAATATTCATTACTAGCTCAATGGTGACAATTCTACGGGACAAATACTTCCGAATTAAGAACCATGACAATGAGCATCTTGAGCCTGACAACCAGTTCTTCGGGTTGTGAAAAGAATTAGAGCACATTTGAGATGGTATTACGATTACTCTTTGCTAATAAAATATTTCTTCTAGACAAATATGTTCTCAATGAATTTCATATGATTATCTCTTATTTATGTGCATATGAAGAAAAGAAATAGGCTAAATTCTAAAAAATTGCATGGCTTAGTATTTGTTAAGTTCAATATAAAGCTCAAGAACAAACTTTCAATTCCAAACAGAGATCCCCTGGTTGCATATAATGAAGAGGAAAAGGTCACCGAATGGTTCATGTCTCAAAAAAAGAATGGCGATTTGTATGAGACTAGTGATGATGAGCTCTTTCCTGGAGATCAATTAACTTTTCGATAGGTTTCAATTACCATGGATGCTAATCCGAAGAAAAGAAAGAGTGAAAGAGGTAAGGCATCCAAGTCCAAAAGTATTAGAATTTATAAGAGGAAAGCATTTTCATCTTCAAAGTCTAAGCAGCGGCCCGCATTAGATGAAGATAATAAGGAAGATACTTACACATTATTATCAGATTCGTCATTAGATGAGGAGCAAAAAATGTCTTGAATGAACCAGTGGAGTCTGAATCGAGCTAGAAAATGAGTTGTAAAAATTGATATTTAAAGTTTCTAGCATGTTTTACATAAACTCATTTAAAGGACAATGTTATAAATTATATTACTTTTGTATTGTAGAAACACTTTTCTTTTTTCTTGATAACTTATTTTTCTTAATTTTATATTTATTGGGTAATTGATTGATGTTTTTAATACAATGTTTTTATATGTTTTGATTTTTCTCTGTGTTTTGAACGTTAAACTTGACTATTCACTTAGATTATGATTATATGTCGCTTGGTGTTTATGCGGACGTTCTAAACGGTATCTACAAATTCGTAAGTAGAATGCAAATAAAGCAGGATAAGTACCCTAAACTTGTTTTATGTATTTTAATATATTCTATATATGCAATTACATGATTATTATTTAACTGGTATGACACCGATATGACACTCCGGTATTTAGAGTTATATTGCGATATTCCACCCAGTATCTGGTATGTAATTTGGCCGACCGGTATATCACCGGTATCCGATATTTAGAACACTGTCAAGACTACAAGTTACCAATGTGCCCTTGACACTCTCGCACGAAATGGAATTAAGGAAGAAAAATATGGCTTGATGATATTCACCTCTCATGATGTTGTAGGGAAGTGAAAGATGCCATCACAATATTTGCAAGTCAAAACCGAAAGCAACAAGATGCTAATTTCCATAGAAGAAAATAATTTGTTTAGTTTTATTAAAAGAAAAGGAAATACATTATATGGTATAACAGGATGGTGTTTTTTGCCATGTGGCACTCTTATGAATTTTGGAGTCTTTTTTTTTTCTTTTTTTGAGTTTATAGGATATTTAGTCCTAAAACTTCTCACATTATGCCACCTTATTCCCTAGAATTTGTCTTTTATATGGAAACCTTTAAAGTTTGGGGATGCCACTCGTCATCCAAGAGTTTATACCGGAAAGGATAGCATATGAATTGTCAAACGAGTTGTAATTCAAGTAGAAATGCTCGATAATTAGAATTAGAATTCTTAACTAATTGGGATTGCTAAAATTACTTTTAAATTTTCTAATAAAAATAAAAAATATCAAATTGGAATTTGTTTATGAATCCTTAATTGGACAAGCTCGACTAATTAATCTAAATTTTCTCATGGTACTTATCATCTTGCCTCATACTAAATCAGGAGATTGGACCAAATTAAATATAAGTTTTCTTTATACTAAACTTCATAAACTTGAACTTAATGAAATCTCCCTTAAAATGTGACAAAATATATCTTTTTATTTGAAGTTTTATTTTGATCAATTACATGAGAGTCAAACAAACTATGTCAACATGTTGAAAATACTGTAAGATGGAAGAATTTATTGAAAAATAAAGTTGAAAGAGCAAACTAACTACATTCTTTAAGTTTTTATACGACAATCCAATATTTTAGAAATTCATGAGAAGTGAACCTATTTTCTTTTTACATGGATATTTAAAAAGAATTAACACAATATTCCGAGAAGCGAACTAAATAGATTTAATCTAATTTCTAGAATCTCTATTTTGTTAAAAGTCTCGTAATATAACCAAATTAATTAATTGAGTTTTTTTTTCCATTATTAACAATATTTCATATTTTATGAATATTCTATATTACCTTTTACATTATTCTGTTTATTGCACAAGTATTATTGCTTTTAAAAACGTATAGTTAAGACTTTAAAGATAGAGATTAGTTTTCTTGGGGTTTTCTTTTTAATTTAAAAGTAAAACTGGGTGTAAACAATTAAAATTATATGTATGTATGCATGCATGCATACTAAATTTTGTAGAGAGACTAATTTTAACTCATCTTTTCTTTTAATTTGAATATTAAATCTAGAAAGATCTTTTTGAGAGAAATAGAATCTAGAAGGATTCTAAATTTAGATAGAGATTATCATAAATCATTTGAGATGCCAACAAGTCTTAACTGATATCTTTAGTAGTAAATTTTTATGCAAATTATAAGTAGAAACAGATACTATATCTAAAAAATTGCATTTATCCTTTGATAAGTCTAGAAAATGATAATTAGTTTTTGCATGTGTATTCCATGTGTCTTAATTAAGTTCTAGTATACATTAACCACTTGAATCCTTGTTCTCCATAAAAAAAGAATCAAACACCATACTTGAAGAGGCCTAACATTCTGATTTCTGTTTTCCTTTCTAATGAGTACACATGAAAGAGACTTACTATAGTTCCTATGTCAGTAAAGATATCCGATTTGTCTTCATCAGGCTGAGTGCCCGGATTTAAGTTAGATTTCAATGGTTCGATCGAATGTTATCTAATTCCTTCCTACAGCCCTCTGGTTCCCTTGGCTTAATTCTTGGTGCATTCCCATCTAAATCTCCTATGAACTAAAAATTAATGACTAATGTCATGCCCCAAAAATTTGGTTGTGATTAGTTATTAAGTGATCAGTTACAACCACTAATATACTATTTCATTATGAAAATTACCAACATGATTTTATGATAATGAAATAGAGTTATTATTGAAAATTTTCCAATATCTCATATAATATAGCAATGATAATTAATTCTCAAGTCATACCACTCATAAGATCTTTTGTCTCTAATTTAAAAACCACAATAATGATCATTATTATGCCTCATATACAATCTTGCTGCATTGGATAATATTCATAACCAACCTTTATTTATATTCCAGATCAAACCATAGATACTCTTTCTAGTACTCGTACAACATCTATATATATAGACATATATTTTACGAACTATACACATTAAACAAATACCGCACTATCAAAAGTAGAACATTATCCCTAGGGTTCGCTGTCAAGATGTGCCTAGTTCTTGGAAGGGCAACCAACCATTCGATGCTACTATGAAATGCCTCTAGTGGTTTGAGTGAGCTCAACAATCAATAAGCAAGATTTAGGTTTACACAAAATCAATGATTGTCACAAGATATACGACGAAAGGAAAAACTTGTATAAACCATATTTCAATTGAAGTGTCATTATGATGACTTCTCGAACCATCTTTTAAAGGGACGAAGTATGAAATCCTTATGCGTTAGATAAACCATGCAAATATCATATGTTGTCAATACTAGTCTAGTGATTAGACCATAGCAATATGCCAATTATCATTTTACTAGCAAATCAATGGTGCAATATCAATATCCATAAAACAAGAATATTGTCAGTTAGGATGATAAATCATTGTAACTGGAATGATATCAATATAGTAACTGTCAATGATCCAATAACCTAGATTTAGGCAAATGCTCATGACAGATGCATATTCAAAAGTACATATTTTATTTCATGGAGAATATACAAGCAATGAATAATAGTAATGTAGCTATCATGTCAATCTAGTAAGAATAAAAGTGATACACGTCATGCCTTTGTAGCTGAAATTCCATGGTATGCTCATTCAGTTGAAATTAAGAGGACGTCATACTCATGTAATGCCTTTAATGAAATCATTTTATAGTGAGTTAGACATAAGGCAACTTACAATAAAACATCAAAAACAAGATGTCGTAATAAAATGTTACTAGTTCGCTCACAAAAGCAATATATCATCAATACTTTTCTTTTAGTATCTTAGTAACTTCCTATTATCATTTAAAGAGGACAAAATCGATAACTTCAAAGAAAGCCAATATATGTGTCTTTTAGCATCAAAGACAATAGAACCCATTTAATTGGAAAGTATGCATGAATTATAAGATTTTCTATCATCCTTCTTTCTTGATGTTTTCTATCTTAATCAAGTGAACACATATTTGAGCTTTACGTCCATGTTAATACCATAATAAGCTCATAACTATGGCTGGAAGATAAAAAGAAGATTCCTAGATCATGTGGAATAGATAATCACTTGCCTAGGTATCTTCTATACTACAATTTCTTCTTTTTTCCTTCTGTTTTGTTCTCTTTAATTTTCAGCCGATGAAAGAGGAGAGAGTGACTAATGAGAGAAGAATGGGTAAGAAAGAAGGGGGAGGTGGTGTATGTGTAATCATAGTTGTTCCCACCCCTATATATGCGTCTTCCTCCAAGCTACACATAAATGAACTCCATATACGTCACCCATAACTCCCCACACTTAAGTACTAGGTGATACCAATACAGAACATTCACCTTAAGTTCTCATCTCATGCACAAACATTACGCACTCACCTAATGCACATGCATTAAGCAATCACCTCATGCACACATATTATGTATACATTTTATCGGTGTTTTAAGTATCAAATACCGACGATATATACCGGTCGATAATATTGTACATAACATACTGGGTGAAATATCATGATATGGCACTAAAGCACTGGATTTCATATCGGTGTCATGCCGGTTAAAGAATATACATGGCATTGCATATATAAAATATATTAAACTACTTAAAACAAGTTTAGTTATCTTAGGAGATATTTATCTTTTCCAATTTGCATTTAGTTTAAGAATAACCAACTGCTTTGAATTCTTATCATTCTACTTACTCCTTTTTATATGACCTAGATAGGTACTGTATATTTTCCAGTATTATCATAGCTATCGCCTATTTCTGAAGTAAATCTTTGAATCATAACAGAAAATGAACATTCTTCTTAATTGTGACTTTTAAGAGTAGATATACTTCTAAATTTTGATTCTTCTTTTCCTTTTAATTTTTTATTTATATGGACTAGTATTTGTCTCACATAAATGGTAGTTGAATAAAAAGTAATGAAAAAAATATGATTTCACTGGCCTTTGAATGCCTTTGAGTGCCTTTGAGTTGTTGGGCGTTTGCAAGAAAGAGAGTTGTCAGGGGTTGATCGTTGACAGTAGGGGACTTGTGGGTCAATCACCGACTTTCGTGGACTTGAGGGGTTAATCGTTCGTAGTTGGGGACTCGAGGGTCTTAGAGAAGCCAGCTCTCCTCTCGATGGCTCTTTTGTCAAAGAGAGAGACAAAGAGAGGACTGGGGGCTCTCTCGATCAAGAGATTTAGGCTGCAATTTCGAGAACGCTCGATCAAGCGAGAGTCCAAAATTTTTTGATTGAGAGATAGGGCTGCATGTGATGCGATCGATCAATCGATCGAGCAAGAGAGGAGATATTTTGGGATGGCTTGTGAGCTTCCATGTGATGTGATTGAGCGATAACTGAGAGAAAAAGAAAGAAGATATGGGATCGATTGATTATAACTGTCAATGAATTAGGGTTTCAGTTGATCAATTGGGGCTGCTGGCAAATAGGGGTTTCGTTGCTTTAATACTCCTTATATAAATGGTTGGGTAATAGAGTTTTGGTTAATGGTTCAAATTTCATATTTAAAAAAAAAAAAACCAAAAAGGTCTGTTATATATAAATCTTGCTCGATATTTTTATCTTGTTTATCGGGCGATATTTCGCCACGTGATCGATATATCGCCCAATATTGGTTGAAGATGAGAACCGAGAAAAAGAAAGCACTTACCGTCTCGTTTTAATGCTAAAACCAGTCTTATCGACCGATATACTGGTAATACTGATTGAGATTTAAAGCATTGCATCTCATCCTTACACCTTAAACATGCATCTAAAGCATATATCTCAAGTGTATGCATTATTTCCATGTATTATTAAATTATATAATATAATAAGTTCACATTCTTGTAATATATAAAATAGGTTGCTCGAACTCAAGCTTTTTGCACATTGACCAAATGGGTCCATAATAGAAGGATGTTATAACAAGTGTAACTCATAGAAATTATATGCTAGCAATCACTATTAACAAAACAATTAAACTTATTACACAAGCAATGTGTTACAAATTGATAATTAGGATATAACAAAAGCATGGATTTTAGAACTAATTGGTTCGAAAGCTTTGTCAACGTGCTTGCATAAGTATTTAGTTTCTTCTATTAGCAATTTTGTGATTTTTGAGATTCACTGTTGGCATTATAGCTTGGGCTTTGGACTTTGCTTATTTGCATTAGTATTTCTTAATTAAATTTATGATTGGTATTTTTTTCTTAATTAAGGTAGTTTCTTTCAGTTTCTATATTCCGGTGAAGTATCTATAGGAATCTTGAAGATATTTAAAAATTCAAGCCTCTATTATTACATCCTTAAAATTATACGTATCTTTGTACTCAGATGTATAACACAATGTGCCCTAAGTGTACACAACTCCTATACAAGTCTGATTAGGATTACCCTCTTCATACAGCATATTACTCAAAGTCACATACCCTACCCTATCTCCATACCAGTACCCTGAGCCAAAACATAGGTAGCACTGGGTCAGTTTTGAGTTGAGTTTGAGTCGGGTTGAAACAAGGCATATTGGGTCATCGTTCCTACTTGCTGCCATTTTTTAAGGATTGGGTCAAAAATTCAAAAGATGAATCTGATGCATGCAAGTTTGCGATAGATCATAGTGCAACAATGGGACTTGCTAGAAGGCTGGCAGGTAGTTTAAGTACCATATGCCCCAGGCTTTAAGCTTGTCCCTCGAATATTCTTGTAAACCAAGGTCATGACGGAGAAGATGCTAGATTTTTTAATGGGGAATTACATTCTATCCATATAAGCTAAAAAACCAAACCTGAAATGTTTGACTAGTAATTTAATTATTTGCAACACTTGATATTTCAACTTTATCCACCTTTATTCTTTCAGTTCATCTTACTTGTTGGAGGCTGCAGTTTGCTTGTTTTAGTTATCATGGACCAAAAAGTGTCCTCAAATCTTGGACTCCGATTTAGTTTCTCATTTGTTTGACCATCTATTTTCATTTCTTTTTTAAGTGTGAAATGACAGGTGTTGTAGTTGATGTTGGTGATGGGGCTACACATATTGTGCCAGTTGCAGAAGGTTATGTTATAGGGAGCAGTATCAAATCTATTCCTCTTTCGGGGAACGATGTTACTCAATTCGTTCAGCAACTTTTGAAGGTAAATGACTTTCCCAGTCCTAGTCTTAGTAAGACTACTGGAATTCTGCTTATTATCATTTTGAAATATATCGACTTTCATGCACTTGAACCCAACAATTCTTGTTATTTTTGGCCTAGTTTTTTGCTTCTGAGCAAGATGTAGGGTGAGATACCGTCCATTTTTTTGACTTTCGAACAGCCAATTATCTTATAAATCTCAACTGGATTTCACCTTTAAATTCTGATAATTATCATTTTGAAGTATATTGACTTTCATGCACATGAACCCAACAATTCTTTTTATTTTCGGCCCAGTTTGTTGCTTCTGAGCAAGTTATACGGTGAGATACCGTCCCTTTTTTTTTTGACTTTTAAACAACCACTTATCTTATAAATCTCAACTGGATTTCACCTTTAACGGCAGTTTACTGCTTGATTTTGTTTCCTTTTATTCAAAGTTCTCAATGTTCATGGATACACTCATATCTTACTTAATTTATTGGATGATGTATAGACCCGCTTTTATCATCTGGAAAGGATACAACAAAGTAACCAAGCAAGTAATCATGAATTAACAAGCTAACAATTGCATAATCAATTAAACAAACAAACAAATAACACAAGCAAGTAAAGAGACTGTAGCAATCAACTAATAATCAAAGCAAATAATCGGCACCACTCTAGAAATCACGCAAAAAATAACAGTAAATAACGTAACGTAGTGTAATACAATGTAACGTAACACAAAATAACGTAAAAAACACACTGTTATGGTGCACCGAGTTATTTTCTACTGTTAGATGGTGTTAGGTTTGTGCTCGGTATCATAACGCAATATAACGAGTTACATAACGCATTATTTTCAGTATTGGTTGATACTAATCCGCGTTAGAATTGACTCGGTACCGACCATCATTTAGAACTGATGTGTTATCCAGATACATGACTGTGTAGGATGTTGCACACTCTGTGTTGTATCTATACCAGTCGCTTGCAAGAGATGTCCATATAGCATGAAGCCTGCTTATGACATTTCTAAAAGATCAGGAGTTATTTATTACTCCTTTTGTAGGCTAGTGGTATAATTTTACAGGCTACATCCATATTTTTGATTACTGGATAATTTCATAAATTATTTATTGAACTTCTGAATATGTGGAAGAAGTAAAAAGCCCATATAACATTGGCATAAGAGAAATATGGAAATATGCACAGTGATACAGTGGGTTCGTATTGTAGAATTGTATAATGCAGATGTTATCGTTTAGGGTTGCATGTAAGCACTGTTCCAGATAGGCAACTTCATAATTTTCGAGAGAGCTTAGGATATTCCAGATGGTATAATTTATAGCCAAGGAGTATTGCCCTTGAACATGTATCCATCAAGTATGTTGTCTGTGTCATTGTGGAATATCTTTCAGGGACAAACATAGGGCCTCCAATATGTGTTGGTCATATATATATATATATATATATATATATATATATATATATATATATATATATATTAGGAAAAGCCATGACTGTGATAATAATGAGCACTTTGTCTCGTTATTAAGTTCTTAATGAAGTACAAATTGCCCTGAAAGTACCTCTGTCAGTCTGTCTAAATCTAATTGATGTAGGACGAATGGATTATCAATTTGTAAAAGACAATCAAATTGCGGTTGGGAGCAAGTTCACAGGGGTTGAAAGGAAATATAAACGAACCCATCATGGTTGCTAGAAGTTGTAGATCGAAAATTTAGATACCTGATCCAGACCCAATAAGCATGACTTCGATTTTGATCCTAATTTCCACCTATGTCTTCTCCTCTGGGCTTGCAGGACTCTCAAATCGCTGGCTCCTTCAGGAGGTTGTATGTTCTGTTCGCCGAGGAGCAACACTTGCTCTTGGGTCTATGTAATGTACCCAAGAAAAGAAGAAGAAAAGAAAGGATCAGAAGGAATGAAGTGCAGAATCTTACACATTTGGCTATAGCAGGGGAAAGCTGGGAGTATATGCTGGCTAGTTCCGGAAAAATACAGATAAGATGGGGGAAAGCTAGAACCATGATGCTATTGAAGAAGTACCGAAATATGAACAAAGAAAAAGAATTAAAATGCTTCCCTCAGCTGGCGAGAGCTTGCTTGCTGGACATCAACATCCTGACTCTATGAAGAACTCTTGAATGATCTCAGAATTTTTTTTCTAAAAAACATGCTATCTCCTGTTCGACTCTTAAATCAAACCTCCAAAGTGGAAATGACCAAGATCTGAAGTCGAAGAAGGCGATGAGCTATTAGTAAAAAAAAATTCGAGATTTTTGACTTGGCATGCAGAAAATAGTTTTCGGTGTCTCTAAGTGAGGGAGGTTAGGGGGTATTTATAGGTTGGCAGGTTCTTATAGAACAAGCAAGTATAGTTACTTGATCAACAAGAGAGGGGTACCATAGGTAAGGAAAAAGGCAAGTGGATAAACTTTGGGCAAGTTAGAGATTCAAAGAAAAATTAGGAAAATGATTTACCATACGGTAGTTAGAAGAAAGGATTTGAAAGAAAGTGACTGGATAGAGAGCAACTTAGAGGGTTTAGAGTCTTAAATTTAGAGAAATTGTAGAAACTTAATTAAAATAAATTAAAATATTTTAATATTTGTTAAAGTCAAAAACGGAATGGGAAAAATCACCTAAAACCAAGTAAAAGCACATTTAATTTGGAATGGGTCAAATTTGTCCATTCTCAGATGATTGTGGGTGCGGGTTGGGTCGGGCTCACCACTAAGCACAAGTGTGCATGTGAGCCGGTACATAGGTGCTCGATACCTCCTAGCTCAAATTGGAAGTGATAATATTTTGAGTAGTGTTGAAACTATAACCGTTCGCTTGAAATCCAGAAGGAATCATGAATCCATGAGGATCGGAATCCATTGATGTTGAAATCTTCAGATATCAAGATTTTGAAGAAGATTAATTTTAATAATTATCAAAATCTCCTTCAATTGATTAAAGTCGACTCTTTTATTGGACTCTAACCTTACTCTTGGAGAAAGAAAAGAAAAGAGCTTGTGGAGAAAGAAAAGAAATCCAGAACTCCTAAAAAATGAAAAAAAGAAAAAGAGAAAGGACGAAGTCTGTTGCTTGCTGATGTGCCCCAAGGACTTTTATCAAAAAAATTTCAGCAGGAACCCTGGTTGTAGTAGATTTTCTTTTAGGCCCCTGGAAAGTTACTCAGAATTTCCTTCTTACGAAGAACCCCTATCTGTCCTACATCACTAATACACAACAAAAGTTACACTTATAAAAATAATAGCAAATGCGTGAAATTCCTTGTAGATGCAAAGGGTCGACTTAAAGCTTGCACCAAGCTATGAGATTTCTACTTTGGAGTGAGATACATTGTCTGTTTTCCTTTCCTGGCCCTACATTTTCAATTCTTCTCATGTTGGATAATATTCTTCTCCTTGATTTTCTTCGTTGCAGGTACAGCTGCAATAGTGGCTGGTTAAATGCTAAATAGCTATATTTGCGTGTTACATAATATATGGTCTCAAGACTAGCTTAGACATTTTCTGAAGCTAAATAATTATCAACCAAGAGGAGTCCTACTTCCAAAATATGTGATTTGTTGTTTCTCCTGTCTTTATTTTTTCAATTTATGTGGACTGAGAGTCCAACTAGTTGGAAATCCTTCCAAGTGGTTTTGGTTTTTCATAGAAGGGAGATAATTATATTTAAAAGCTAGATAAACTATAATACCAAAATCTATTTTACAAACTAAGGTTGTGTTTGGTGACTACAGTAAAATTGTAGGTGTTATGGGGGTGTAAGGTGCTTTTAGAAGAGGGGGTTATATTGTCTTGTCAAGAGTAGAGGAGTGGCAATTGGTGTATAGAGTTAAACATAACTCCATACTTGAACTAGTATACTTGCACCGCTAATCTCTCGTCTTTTTTGTACAAATAATTTCAAAAAAAATGCCAAGAGTGCCTTTGGCGCCCTCAGCTAGGAAGCATGGATACGGACACATATTCATATACGGATATGTGATATGATATTTATAAAAAAATGAGGACATGGTAAGGTCACAGAAAAAATTATAAATATAAATACATATTCTTTTATTATTAATATAATATTTTTACTAAAACTGGCAATGTATGCATTTGTGTCTCTTCATTCCTTTACAAAGGATAATTCTCGCTATCAACTAAACATCTATCTCTCTCCTTCACCTTCTATAGGCAAAGAGATTAAAAAAAATGGTGATAATAGTAGATCATAAATCAGCGTAGAATGTGAATACAAAAAAAAAAAAAAAAATTCAAACATAGAAACTAAGAAGACTTATGTCCACAAGAAAACATTAAAATATAAGTTCATAGATCTAAGTAGATATATATAGATGTTACCAATTTAATAATATTTATTTTCAATTTTTTCAGACCATTTAATTGTTTTTTACAAACACAACCTATAAGAAGCTTGGATACTGCAATAGCACGATATTTTTTATTTTATTTTATTGAACATGTATTTGACACGATTTTTGGTATGTCTATGTCGGACACACCCAATACCGACAAAACATCCCCAGTGGCATGTTCATGCTTCTTAGCTCCTCAGTGGTTGCTTGCTCTAGTTTTCTTTTGATTATTTGGCAAGAACTACAAGTGTTAAGGACATAGTAGAACTTGAGTCATAATTCAAGGCGGTAAAGTTCCCTCATCGATTTGTCTCTTCCACGCGCTCAACAATCTTTTTCATAGTTTAATAATTCCTTGCATCAATATTTTATCCTTATCTATTAGTATTAACTATGAAATGGAAAAATGCGAAGTTTGAGGGCTCTTTTACGTAAATCATGACTCACCTGCCTTATTTGGGTCCTATTATTAAAACAATTAATTGTATAAAGGGTTGCTGCTACACGAAAATGCAAAAAAAAGAATGAAATAAAAAATAATTATCACCTTATTCTATACCTAGAGAGATCTGATAGATCTGGAGATTGTATTTTCTGAAGATTTCGTAACATCACAAAGACACTATTATGTTACCCATATTATCAATAATCGTATTGTTCTTGCTGAAGATCCAGACTAAAAACACTTGACACTTAAGCATAAAATCTGAACCAAGTGGTTGCTCTGCCGAGGAATTCAAGTTTGACCATTGATAAATCTTTGTATAAAAAGAGCACATAAGAAATTTTGTTTTTAGGAAAAAAAGGGTTATTTTAGTTAGGTGCCCCCCAAATCTTAAACATTTACGCATATACCCCCAGAATCTCATAGGTTGGATCCATTATGCCCTTCCTGTTATTTGGCGTTCAATTTTGGATGGGACCATCATAAAAAGATAGTTGTACCCTTTTTAATGTTTAAATCTTTTTTGTTGAAGATTTGAAAGATAGGTAGAAGAGGGCGTATGGAAGTGAGAAAAAGAAGAAAAACCATTAGACCCATATAGATTGGATTTATAGTCATGAGGATTATTTATGAGATTATAGATTTTAATATGACATAGGAGTAGAAAATAGAATGCTCCTGCCCCCACATTTCACAAGGAAAAGGGCATATTTGGTGTAAATTATGAGATTCACGGGATATCCCAAGAAAAAAATATAAGTACTTTTGATCATAAAATGGGTTGTATTTATCATCTCAATGTGTTCACGATGTTAGGGATGAAAGAAAAATTGGTGAAAATAGGTGAAAGAAAAGCTAGTTTCTTGTAATTTTCTAGTTTGCTAACATTTATTTTGCTATAGATTTTTTTTGTAGTTTGTTTCTTAGAAGTTACTTTTGCATTGGTCTTTCATATAACAAACTGCTTGACCATGTCCGCTCTGATAGCTCCAAATTCTTAGACATCCAACTTTCATTAATAGAATTAACAATGATTTAACCTGAATCTTAAAATATGCAATAGAACCCTATTCATAAAACAAGAGGGCTACCAAGCACAACAAAAATTTATCAAGCACATCAAAAGTTTATTGTTGTTTGCTGAGGCTGAGGCGTGCTTAAGCGGAACTATAAAAGATGGAAGTTATGGGAAGGTAGCTTTAGTGGAGTTCATGGCTATTGCAATGGTGTTTGAACAGAGGAGGCCAAACAGCGATTGCAGGGAAAGAGCAGGAGGGACCCTGAAACAGAGTGGGATACGATTGATCCAATTCAGATGTGAACTGGATCCTTTTGTTGGCCCACTTATTCTGAAACTGATCGGGGCCATTGACTTTAAGTGCCAATCCAACAGTTTAGCACAACCAACGGCAGGAAGAACCAATGGTTAGAATTTACTGTGGACAGAAACAACCTTCTGCCAAGGTGCTATTATATTAATAAAGAAGAAATGACATACTACTGTGAAATTCTCTACATAATACAATCAGATAAAGCCTTCATTGCAAGCAAGCCCACGCCTTAATTTTTTGGTAGCTTCATCGGTAAGCCTGTTGATATGTTTCTCAATCAACATCTCTGTAAGCAGTAATGGAGCCTCTATCTTCGTTCCAAGAAATAATGAGGTACATCCTATTTATGTTATTTTTTAAGTGAATATCAATTTGTTAATTCAGATAAAACTAGGTTAATCTATATTTCCAGGCAAGTAACTTTTATTTATTATTATTATTATTATTTTAATTTCACTTTATTGGGTAACTGAGTCCCTTGGCTATTAGATTTAGTATTCATGTTAGCTTATAATTTTATATTTTTATCTAGGAAAGGGGAGAGCATATACCTCCAGAAGACTCTTTTGAAGTGGCTAGGAAGGTGAAAGAAATGTATTGTTACACTTGTTCAGACATCGTTAAGGTAATTTGTATTGTTAAACTTCCAAAAGTAGCATTGTGCATCTCTCAAGTACAATGCATTTTCTGTCATTTTATTAGTACAAGCTGAGAAAAAATCGTTTTAGCCTGATGGGGTTTATTTGAAGTTATTAGAAGTAGCTTATTCTCAATTACATATGTTAGTAACTCTGAAGGTTAATATTCATTCTATTATTCCTACAAAGGATGATGTTATTGTGTGAAATATTTACTGCTTCATAAAGAGCATAAAAATGAAACCATCTTATGTGTATGGTCTAGAACAATTACAATAGTTATTTAGAGGTTTTAAGAGAAACCTTGATGGGCAAGCATTGATAATCTGGAACGATCAATTTTAGGTACAATGGGAAATTTGTATCCAAGTATGAATGCTTCTCTTGGGAATTTGTTCTATTTAGCACTTACCTTTATATGTTTCTCACAGTTGAATGAATTTTCCCTAAGCTGATCCTATCTTCCCCCTTCTTTAGATTATTTCTTTCACCAGGCAAGTATAATTTGAAGGACACCAACTTGACTTTTTGGACCGTGGCAAGGTTGTCTCTTCAGCTCTCGTCTATTTTTTCCTCAGACGAGAGATTATGAGCAGGCTGAAGTAAGGTTGACAACCAGTATTAAACTCGAGTCTTGTCTGGAGCCTTCTCTGTAACTGACCCTTTTTATAAGAAAAGGCTTAAGAGTTGATGATGATGATGATGATGATGACGACGATGTTGAAGGTGAAATCCCTCACTACTTTTAGTGGCTATCTGGTAATGTAATAAGCAAGAAGGGCTTCCTGATGTGGTATATAAGTTTGTAACCAAATAAACAAATAGATCTCTCTTAGAGCTTGTTACTAGTCAATGTAGTCATTTATAGAACTTACCATGTCTAGCTTTTCTTCAATGCTATTCTACCTGTTTTGCTAGCAAACTGGTATCTTTCCAAAACATTTGGTTAGCCTTATATCTTGATTTGGCAGGATGTGGATTGTTGCTGGGCATGTGCTAGTGTTGCATTTGCATGCAGGCGCCCAAACAGGGTTCTGGACACGTTGACTCTGCACATATTTAGGAGAAGGGTCAATTGCAATAACTCCACTTGTATTATTGGGTGTGCATCACTAATGCCCTATTGATAAATTTTTTCTGCAGAGAGCCCCCCTAAATAGGGGTTATAAGTGTAATAAAAAACAACAAAAAGTTGTTACACTTAGACCCCCTACCGGGGATCTTTCTGCGAAAAAAATTTATCAATAGGGATATCAGTGATACATACTAGTATAAACGTAGTTTCTGTAATTAAACCTTGGAAAATTTCCAGAACATTTGTTTCTAGTCTGGCTATGGAATATGACTATAAAATTTTATGAAGCATATAGATTTCAGAATCAATAAATGTTCATGTAAAAAATTTTAGGAACCACATAGAAGCAGGCTGTAGACTCATAGCTAGTATCATGAGTTTGGAAGCATTAAACATTGGAAAAAAAACTTAATCTATGGTGGTGAAAATCTGAACCCTTCATCTGTTACGGTGTTTATGATAATACAAGATATCAAAGAAAATAATTGTTTTTCAATGTAAATGATCAAATGGAGCACCATGAACCTCAGAAAGATAGAAAATGTCAGAATCGTTAGATAGAAACAATGCCTTGGAGATTTCTATCTTAACATGTTTATTTGCTGGTGACCTTTCTTAGAATGTCTGTTGAATTATGGTCTCTGTTTACCATTGTTGATGATGTACTGTCATCAAATAAACCAAAATTAGGAGTTCAAATTCTTTAGTATGAGAAGGGGACAAAATTTGTAGTCTCAAAATTTTGTCATCTTCTAATATCCTGCTTTCTGGTCATTAAAAAAAAGAATAAATGACCATATATGCAACTCTGATTCTCAGTAGAACTTGGTTGTCTGCTGGCTCATGATTTCACATTATATGGAAGGATCTCTATGAAGGTTTTTCCATATCATTATGGGTATCGACTGGTAATTAGTTATTTCGGCATCATATATGTTGGGAATATTGCTTGTAGTTGGTGTTGGCTGCGTAAAAACATATTTCAGAAGTAATCGACTGGTAATTTGTTATTTCGGCATCATATATGTTCGGAATATTGCTTGTAGTTGGTGTTGGCTGCGTAAAAACATATTTCAGAAGTAAAAATAACTAAGAGCTTTAGCATATATACCACAACAACAATAACTAAGCCTTTTATCTTCAAGTACTTAGAGTAAGCTTCATAAACTAGAAGAGAATTTTGCTAGGATCATCACATGGATGATCCTCCTCCTCTCATTCTTTTTAAGACTTTTAACATCTATATCTTTTCGTATCACCTCTATCTATGTTAGGCTTTCTTTGTTATGTGGAAGTTGAAGCTCAACTTTTTGTGTCATAATAAAGCTGACCTAATATCAGTCCAATAAAATATTCCCTTTAGCCTTAATGAATGTTATAGTCATATAAAACTGTTGTGCTTCTCAATTTCATCTAGCTAGATTGGATTCTATAGTTGATATCAATATTGATCTCCCCTTTCTTTTGAATAAATTCCTAAATTGATTGTCCATTGGTATCTCTCGCCGTTTAGGGTTACAATACTAGTCACAAATCTCCTATTTACTCAATTTGCACTCCATATTCTTTGTCTTTGGCCTGCTTAATCTAAAACTTTTAGATTCTAATGTTTACCTCCAAATCTCTAATTTCACATTTATCCCTGCCCTCATAGCATCGGTTAAGACAATATCATAGCAAATAACATACCATCTCATCCTAAATAGTTTTAGTAAGTCCATCTATCATTATGACAAATAAGAAAGTACGCAATGTGGATCCTTGATGTAATCTAAATGTGATTGAAGATTCAATTGATAGGATGTTATAACTTTTGATATTTGCCACTACTTCATTATATATGTTCTTGATTATGTGAATATACTTTATGGGACTCTCTTCATCAATATCCACCATATACCTCTCTCGCTACTTTATCGTAGGTATTTCTAATTCAGTAAAGATCATATGCTAGTCTCTATTCTCTCCAAATCATTCTATAAGTTGATGAAGCAAATGAATAGCCTTTGCGTTTATTGTCTCAACATAAACCTAAATTGGTTATCTATATCTTAATATTCTGCCTTAATTTATATTCATTTATTCTTTTCCAAAGCTTTATAATGTGAGAAGTTTTATTTCATGGCAGCTAGAGCAACTCTGAAGTCTGAATATTACCTTTGTTTTTGTATAGAGCTTTTCCTCTAATCATTTGGCATATTTTTAGTTTGCTAAGTCTAGTTAAAGAGATTTGTCAACTATCTCACACCTATCTTTGCTAGGTATCTCCATATATCGATAGAAATTTCATATGGACCAATAGTTTTTTTTGACTTCATTCTCGTCAAAATTTTTATTGCTTCATATCTTTAATTTTGCGCATAAAATTACGTTATGGTAAGATCATCCCAGTCTTGGATAAAATTACCACTATACAATCTATCCAAATATTTTCTCCATCTTTCCTTGATGTTTTCGTCTCGAACTGGAACCTTACATTTTTGACACATGCAGTACCCAAGTCTTTTGACTTTTCTCTTATTTGAGCAATTCTGTATTATTTTTTTTAGCCTTTTTGGTGTCCAGTTTCTTGATTTTAGCTCTTGTATCCCAAATAGCTTTCTCAGCCCCTTCTTGGCAACTTCTATCTCACAAAGCTTACTCCTTTCTTCAACTATCTGTAAGAATCTCGCTTGATCTTAATTATATTTTTACTTCATTCCACCATGACGTGTCATTATGTGGTGTACCACCCCTCGACTCCTTCAGTACCTTTTTAACTATCCTCTTAATGCAATTTGCTATTTTGCTATATGTTGCATTAGGGTCATCTTGGGCCTTCGAATATGTTTCCTATACTAGTCTATCTATGGAGATTTCTTAATTACCTTCTGTCACCCCTTACTCTTAGGATCTAACTTATATTTATTCTTTTTAAGTGTTCTTTAATACGAAATGAAAAACTAGGAGCCTTTGGTTACTATACTCTTACCTGTCATTACCTTACAATCAATGCAAGTACCTCTATCTGTTATTCTAATTAAAAAAGAAATCTATTTGACTCATTTAATCACTTCTAAAAGTAACCAAGTGGAAACTCTCTTTTTAAACTAAGTATTTGCTAATATCAAATCATATGACAAAGCAAAATCTAGAAATGATCTACCTGCTTCATTTCTTAATACAAAACCAAATCCTCTATGTAACAATAAACACACTACGAGTAGTCCCTACATGTCCATTGAGATCAACACCTATAAGTTTTTCTCTAATGGATATTCTTGGCACCATCTCATCTAGATCCTTTCAAAATTGATGCTTACTAGACTCATAAAATCCTACTTGTGGTTGTATAGGTAGATAACACTAAAATTTACCTACCTAAAATAAGTTTAACTGATAAAATTTTATTATTGCTTGCTGAGCTACAGGCTCTATTGTAGCACGTAGCTCATCAAACGAAGCCTCAAGGAAATTCAATTATTTTTCATTTTATAGTATATGAAAATTTCACGTTGCCTATCGCAGACCTACCATAAACTTCTTTTTATCATGGCAATAATTTTAATGGCGGCACAATATCACAATATCGGCTGATATTACAGTTTTAGACACCTAACCACTACAATATTAAACATCTCAATTCGTTTATCGTTTTCAGACAAAAATTGTCTATATTTAGTCCAATCCGCTAGTGTAGCTGCAATATCAGGATCTAAATATTCACGATATCAGAGCATATGCAATTGCACAAAAAAATTGTGATTTTTTAAGCTCGTTTGATCTAGTTTATCTTTTCTTAGTTATTTGAGCAAATTGGGTATCTAATAATCTCTATTTAAACTTTGAACTAAGTGTGTGTTTTTTAATTTTTTTCATAGATCGTTTTACTGGTTGCTATTTAATAATTTACTATAAATTATAGTAAAATTAAATACATGAATATTGTAAATCTAGAATATTACAACAAATTTATAGTTAAATTATAACCAAAGTTATTACTTAGTGTCTTAGTGATTATAAATTCATCAACCTAATACAACTTATCGAGTTGTTTTATATAGTTTTATATGATGTATGCATATATTGTTTTATTCATATTTGCTTTAATATAGGAGCACGTGTATTGTTATAGTCAGCTAATGACATCTTATATTTGCTAAATATTTCAAATATGTTCCCGATAACGATATCCGTTATTATGCTATGAAATCAATATCCGTTTTTGATTTTTTTCAGCTGATATATCCGCAACAACCAATATTTATAACATTGCTTGGCTTGAAACAGGTAGTGAAAAGAATAAAAATTTGAGCAAAGAACCAACATAGTTGGCTTTTAGCATAATATACGCTCTAGAATTTAGTATTTTTCTTATTAACCTCTTTAAAAATATTGATAAAACGGTAAGCTTGTTTCTATATTCTTGTCATTTATGTGCAAATTTACTAAATGTACAAGGTGTATGAATACATCAGTTACTATATTTTTTTGTTATTATTTTTTTAGGTTTGATCTTATTCTAAAACAAATTAAAAGTTATAAAATCGTGGAGTGCCTCCAAAAGTAATTATTCTTTCCATATTTAAGTTTATATAATTATGTCAGTTCTCTTTGTATACAAACTAAAGTTTTCAATTTATGGAGCGTCAGGTTCTTTATAGAAGCTTTCGACCAACTACCTCAAATGATTGAATGTAGCAAAGCCCATCGGCAGACAACTTTTGTCTGTATCGTGTATAATTATCCTTATGAATCCTATCACATAACTTATCTTACTTATGTAAACCAATACATAATATGTAAGTAATCAAGCACACAACAATATATATAACAGATATATGAGCAAATTTGAAGTATAAACTAACAAACAGCCAAGGGCGAATGCTAGAACTGGTTATACGTAAACATACAAATTAATAGCCATATATATATAAGTATTTAACACTCAAAGTGCAATGGTTATAGGTCATTAATCAAAATGACTACATTAGGCAGCATAATTAGAGCTATGCAAAATAAACAGGAATAGAAAAAAGTGATCAAACTGCACCAAACTGTGTTGTTCGGCTCAGTTATTCAGGTTGCAAACCTGACCAAAGTTTAAATATAAAAATTAAAAATAAATATCTTAACCCTAGATCTATTAGTTTCCATATAGCAGCAATAGTTTCAAGTCTTTTGTGACCCTAACACCTTGCGCCCCGTCCTTTCCATCCCTGACCTCCTCCACCTCGCCAACCTTTCTTGCCACCTTCGCTCATCCTTGAAACCCAGCCACAACCTCTGGTTGTTCTATCTCCTCGCAACGAATGTTGCCAATTTTGACAATAGCTTTCTTCTCTATGTCCAGTTACTTCTTTGACATTGTCTACTGCAATCTCGCTCGGAACTCATCGCCAACGTTGTCTTCATGGAATATCTCCTTGCTCCTAACATCCACGTCCTCGAGTCCAACATATTTTTTTATCTGAGACTTAACCTAAAACTGAACTCAACTAACCAAACTATAGAGTAGGTCGATGCAGTTCAGTTGGCTACTTAGTACTTAGTTCTATGTAGTTTTATGCTAGTTTTATGTTATTAGGTCTGTTCAGTTTTATGCCAGATAAATTTGAAGGTACTCGATCTGAACCGACTGGAGCTCACCTCTAAATATAATACATCGCTAGATTCATTTGAAATAGAAGAAAGATATATTTATTTTTCCTCATCTTTATTTCTTTTGCTCCACACAAAACTTCTTGTTTACTATATTTGTATTTCCTTTTTTAATCATTTATTATTTATAATCGCATTCAGATTACAAGTTCCTACTGATAATTCAAAAACAATCTATTTGATACTAAAATTTTGGGAATAAACAATTAATAGTTAAATTTTACTATTGCATCTTCTTTTTTTTTTTCCTTTTTATCCACTCGATTCTCCAACTTTGAAGCACTTGTGGAAGTCTATTCAAATGGGACCTTTACTTGTGGTCCTTTTGCAACAATCAATTCATAACTAGATTTCATATCGATTGGCATTGGTTCATATTTTTTTCCAATCTTGTTTCTTTTTTATTATCTAATTTCTAGTTCTCTACTATATAAAAACTAAAGCCTTGAGCATAAGTTCATCATCCCTCTGAACACAATAAAACTAGTCAATATAATATTAATTACTCCCTTTGGTCCATAAGAAAAGTCACTCTAGAGACTTCTTTTGGGTCTAAAGAAGTCATTTTGAGCGGTCTATGGGCATTGAATGACTTGTTCCCTTTTTATATAGAAATCTTTAATTTGGCAAACTTGCCCTTTGCTATAAATATTCTTTTCTCTCCCATTTTCCTAATTAAAAAGACAAAACAGGGTATCTTAGGAATGTCTAGTGTTTAATGATTGGGTAGAAAGGCAACTCAAATACTACCTTAATTTTTGTGTCCAACCTCAAAACGGCTTTCTTTATGAAGCAAAGGGAGTCATAGCCAATAGATATATAACTATCGTCATCTTTAAGAACTCTTGATTTAGTTTCACATCTTTATCTTCTAATATATACAAACCATTTCTCTTGAGCATATGCCATTAATATGTCAAGTTTTAGTGTATAACATAAACAAGTTTGTGGATACCTGAAATGAGAATTAACAATTAAATAATAAATATTTACCAGAAATTAGTAGATATATCTCTTTTGATGATTGGTTTTAAACTTATATGGAAAATTATGCAAATATGATGAATATTCATAAAGAAATCATCTTTATAACTTAAAAATAGGGCATATAGTTTAAGTTTATAAATTGTAATTTAAGCATTAGAGGACATATAAAATCATAAATTTTAAAACACGAACATGGATTAAAGCATACAAAATTTATTTTTATTTTATCATAATCATAAAGATTTTGTGTAAAGACATTCTTTTTTTTTAAGTTTAAACAAATCAAGATTCTAAATTAACTATAAAACATTTTAGTTACAAAAAAATCGTAGGAGTGGATGCGATTCTACTTACCTTATATTTTTTAGTTAGAGGATGAAGATGAGAGTGATGATCTTGGAATTTAGAGGTTGAGAAAGCTTGGTAACTCTATCTTTTCTTCAAAACATCCAAACCTTATCTAAGGATATGGAAGAGAGAAAGAAGAGAGTTTTTGAGAGAAAAATGAGATAAAAAGTCTCTTTCCTTCTCTTTTTAATTTCAGTCCGACAGTATAGGTGAGGACAAGATGCACAATTTAGGGAGATGAGGTATGGGATGTATGGGTGAATAAGGACAAAATAGATAAATGATAAATTGTTAGTAGTAATAGGTTATTAGGGTTGTTTAAGGTCATAAAACTCTAATTAAACTAACTTAAATGAAATCAAACTTGATATTATAAGTCAAATGAAGAGAGGCTAGCTAAAATATGTATGGAGTCTAATGGTGATTAAAATAATATTATTTTAAGCGTCCGTTTGGAAAATTTCAAGAAAATTACCAAAAATATAGAAAAATGAGACGAACACAAGGCAATCACTCTGGAATTAATCTGATATCAGAAATTTAAGTTATGATGAAAATTAGGTTATTACACACATTAGAATTCAATTATGAATGGTTTAGGGAGAAAGTTCCTATCTATCGGAAGATACCATTTAGATGAACCTTCGTGCATTTGAAGTTGGAGAATCAGGTAGGTCTACGAAAAGAAGGAAGAAAAGAGGTACTAATAAAATTTTAATCAAATTACTTGTTTATTCCCAATAATTAGTATCTAATAAGCATTTTAAAAACAATTATTAGTAGGTTTTCATAACTCAAAGAAAGGAGAAGGACATAGTAAAGATACGTTCATAAAGCAGAAAAGATGAAAGCGGGAAAAATGAATTAGTAATTTTCAACTTCAAGTGAACCTAGTAATGTATTATATTTGTTAATGTTGTTATTTTAATCAATGGCCTTATGGATATTGAACTTTTGATTTTCTTTTCTGGAAGAGTTTGAAGGCATCCTAGTCATAATTCCCTTCAAGGGTTGTAGCCCAATGTTCGTGGGGTTTGGACCATTGATCTCTTGCACAACTGGTAAGAGATTTTACACAATTACATTATATATTTGCATTTTAGATGAGATGTTAGTTACCTATTTATGTATAGCTATTGATTTATCGACTTATACAATTTCTTCTTGGTTGTTTGTTGACTTATGTTTTAAATTTTCTTTTGTTTTTGTTATGTGCATTGATATGTGCTTGATGACTTACCTACTATATATTGATCTTTGATTAACATATTGTAACGATATGCAATACGATATATTGGGATAACACATGATATATATATGATTCGACAATTGTGCTTGTTAGAGACTTCATACAAAATTGACATTGGAATCTTCCTCATGCATCACCAGCACAAGTGTGAAATGTATTCCAAACTAAGCATTCTAGAGTCAAAGTTCATGGTGACGGAAGCCTTGGAATTGTTTCACACAGATATGTTCGGGAAGTTAAGCATCCTTCGGTGAGTGGCATGCTACTCACTTTGATTTAATACTTTTATTTTCACTTCTTTCAAAAGAATCTTGTTGGAAATGGAGGGGTGTTCTCGATAAGTTCAAGAAGTTCTGTGGTATTGTTGAAGTGGAAATTGGTTGCATGATTTACTGTTTATGATCCTATAATGGTAAAGAGTACGTCGAAGGAGTTTGACAAGTCCCTCAAGAAGTTTAGAATTCGGAAAAGCAAATCTTCCACAGTAGAATGGTATAGCAGAGCGAAAGGATCGACACCTGTTTCTTTCTCAATGGAATAATGAAGAAAGCATGGGCCAACTGTATGGACTACTAGTGCATCTGAATCTTAACATTTCAGACATCTTGGCATGTTAAATATGCCTGATATGACCGATATGTTTTTCGATATATTGTTTTTCGTGGTCTGTCGTGACGATACATAAGAAAAGGGGTCACATTGTTTTGTGCATATATCGGTTGATATTTGCAATATCACCCAACATATCGACCTATATGCTTCATTTTTTCAATTGAGTTTTTAATTTAGAAATATATTTGGTGCTTATACCTAATACTATTCCTGTATACAAGGTAAAGCTCAAATTCTTTTGCCGCTCCTTAAATTAACTAGATTTTAAAGTTGTTTCGATGAAAACTTGAGCCAGAATCTATTTGGCAAATATTAAATATCTATATTATGAAACTTGAAGTACTATTCAAGACTTACAAAATTATTTTCTTCTTCCACATTTTCTCTTTTTGTATCTTTGCTTGCTCGACTACTGTTGTTACTATTGTTATTCTCGCAGTTATTACTATTACTACTAATCTTTTTCATTGTCATACGTGAACCTCACTTATTTCTATAATTTATGTCTTCAATTTTAGTTGAATGTGTTTTATAGTTTATTTTATTTTGTTATGCTTGTATATATGAATATGTTCTTGAATAGATATGTGCGCATGTTATGTCAGACTAGTTAGATAAATGAAATTAAAATATCTCTAAGGTACCAAATCTACATATTTGACGTGTATATATAATATTTGATATGAACATCCAATAGGAGTTTGTATCCCCGATATATTGTCCAATATCCGCGATCCGATATGAAAAGAACTCATCCGATATAATTTCGACATCTAATATTTAGAACCATGGTTAGAGCTCCTTCACTAATAGTTGAGTGGTGTAACATGTTCTCATACCCTAATAATGTACCTAAAATTCATTGTTGTTTGTATACAGCCGTACATGGCAGACTTAGAAGAGGAGATAGGCTGCTAATTTTTGGATATGAATATGGATCCTGAGTATAACTACGCAAGGAGCGAGCAGAAAGTAGGAATCACCTATCTTTTAAATGCCAGCATTCTGTGTTCATTTGGAAGTCTTTAGGCTGAAATTCAGGCTACCCAGGGTATTTCCATAGGACTTTTGGAAGAAATATTCTGGTTACAGAGCCAACAATTCTAAATGGTAGGATCAGTATTAGTTAAAATCGTCTTGAATACAAACTTGTGGAATTTGTGGCAAGGAAGGAACAACATAATCTTTGAGTCAAAATTATGTGTTGAACACCAACTCAAGGAGCAGATAGATATCATGGTTAGACTGACGACTAGGAAATGTACATCATTAAAAGTCGAAAGCGAGAAGGAAAAGGAGATAACACAGAACTGGGATATCACATTGCAGAACTTGAAGCCTTTGGAGGTCCAGGTTTGGCTATGAGTGGAGGCATGAATTTGTAACTGAGAATGAAAAAACTGCTTATTACAACCATTCATTTTATTATCTAAAGCAAATCTATAGTAACTGAAGAGTGCAGTTGAGGGATGAGTGCTATTTCATGTACTATATAATTTTTTTTTCCTCATCAATGAAGTAAAATTTAATGCTTGCACACGCATACATATAAACATACATATATGTATTTATGTCTTGCATGTATCTGAATCGGGAAAACTATAGAAAATCACATAGTAAAAAATTGAAGAAAGGAGAAGTGAGTAGGGAGGATTGAAAATTGAGAAGCAGCAGCAGAAGCCACAATCAGAAGAATAAATGACAATAACAAGGGAGAGAAAGAAGGATGATAGGAAGATAAAGGTGAAGAGAAATAGCTGCAATAGAATTCACTAAAAAGAAAATGTGAAAAAAGAAAAAAAACAGAAAATGCTTTCATCAGTAGCACCTTTGGCCCATCTGGTGCAAAGTTATTGGTCCTTGACATTTTTTTGGTAGTGATTAAGGATTAGGGATGAAGAGAGATAAGAGTGAAAGGATTGAGGTTGGAATTTTAATTAAATAGTTATTGTTGTAAAAAAGCCGACAAAAACATATGCTTGAGTATTTTGTGCTGTGGAGCCCTGTGCTCGGGGCAAAAGCCATGGGATTAAACAGCAGGCAATTCGTGGCCCTGAAAGATTTGTGACATGGTGACAAAAAGCAACTTGAAACGGGTTAAAGCTGCCTAAAGGGGCTCTGATGTTCTTTTTTTGTTTGGGGATGGGAGACCTAATGATGTGTTTTTACAATAGCTAATTTCTTGTTTTCTTTTGTTCCTTCAACTGTTAACACCTAAAGGCATAAGATTTTTTCAGCTTCTAAATACCACTGACCTCCATCACTATCTTAGGATGTTATGACATATAACCAAAAATACAATTCCACATTAAATTAATCATTTGTGAGTCTACTTCAATCACTGAAGAAATTGAAGAGGCTTTTCTGTTCCAATCAAACAGCTTTTAATCTTTGGACTAATTTTGATACTTGAGAGCCTAATAGGGCTAGCTTTTGTTTGTTCCAACCTTTTGGATTTGAAGTTGAGTGGCTAAGAAGTTAAGATCAATTAACTGTCCAATCTAGGACAACCACCTGGACTTGGTATCAGGGAGGACGAAGTAACCTAGTAAAAGCATGCACCAAGTCCTTTTCTAACACTGTAGATGAAATATCCTAGTAAAAGCATGCACCAAGTCCTTTTCTAACACTGTATTTCTTTCTATGTTATCTTTTCTCTTTATAATGCATTCAAGATTTCGGTGTAATATCTTCCGAAGATGTATTCAAATGAACAAAAGCTTAGTCCAAGCAACATGAGTGCTAGATTTAAGATCAAACTGGGGTAATTGATTATTATATTTTTATGTTCTCAGGAGTACAATAAGCATGATAAGGAACCTTCCAAGTACATCAAACAGTGGAGTGGAATTAAACCAAAAACTGGAGCACCATACTCTTGTGATATTGGATATGAGCGCTTTGTTGGGCCCGAGGTTGGCTTTCCATCTGTTTGAACTTTATGCTTCCTTGGGAATCTGACTTATATTTATTAAATGGTTGTGTTGCTTTTAATTCCATGGTCAGCTAATAATGTGTCCTTTGAACAAGGATTGTTTGTTTTAATAGTCTTTTGCAAGATTTAACCCTACCATTCAGATGTGGTTTAGATAAGAAAAATCAGATACTAGAAAGGTGCCATCATAGATCTAAAATAAATATCTGTCCTAACCTATTTAGGGGAGAGAACTCTTGAAAAATGTGCCATTTGCACTTTTAGACTGAAATAATGAGGACATTCAACGACCGAGATTTATTAGATTGTATAATATCTTGTTAGATTTATTTGGTATTATAGATGATGTTGTTTGTCTTTGGTTATTTTGTGGAACTCTTATTTGTTATTGCCTTTATATAAGCCGAAAGTTGATTCATAAAGTTCGTGAATGATTTGATGAAAATTGTTTATGCAAATGCCATGTGGGTTATAGCTTTGTTTAGTGAATGGATTAGTTTATTATCTCCTCTTAAAATCGTAGTTCATCCTCAAGTCTCCAAACCCACCATGAAAATCCTAAATTTGTTTTTATCCTGCATTATTTTGATATAAGAGCTTTTGGATACTATCAGTTAGTTGCATATCATTTTATTTGAACATTTAGTTGCATCTAGGATTTTGTTTGTTGAAAAAAAAAAGAAAAGAAAATTGTATTAAATTCATCATCGTAGTTGCATTAATATTGCATGAACACTCTTGTTGGAGCTAGCTACTAACCACCACCATTCACATAGAAGGAATGATAAGACAACTATAGGCTCAAATAGGCATCATGGGTCAACAGCTCGAAGCCCACTTAGGTTCCCTTAAATGACTTATTAACACAGACAATAAGGGTGATTTGATCTTGAAACGATTGAAAGACTTGAAAATACTTTCCCTACACCAGTTCACATTTAGGAAAGGTCTAGAGAGCCAACTCATGATGTCAAAAACCACGATGATGGGCCCATAAAAAACGTGAAGTTAGAGACACCCACTTATAATGGTCAACTAGATCCCAAAGTTCTTATTGATTGATTAGGTGGAATATAATAGTATTTTAACTTGTATGACATGTGTGATGGTCGTAGGATACGATTTGCTAAGATGAAACTAATAGGACCAATGTGTATATTTTGGAAAATAGAACGGTTGTTAGCAGCAAGTCAACAGTCACCCATCCTCTTGTAGGATGAGATGAAGGAGAAGCTCAAGGAAAAATATCTCACTCTCTCGTATCGACGTCTCATTGACTAATGGCACAGATTGACCCAAGGCAATAATGCATCATGTACATTGCCAAATTTGATAAGTATGCATTGTCAATTGAATGAGTATATTGTGTCCATACTGTCTAGATTCAGGCTACATGTTCGCCTGTTGTTGTTTCCATATAAGTCACTACCCTAGAGCGTGCCTACGGATTGATTCAGGATTTAGATCATTTTAGTAAGTCAATATTTACTCATTTCAGTAAGTCAATGTTCACCAAAAGTTATGACTAAGGAATCCTAGGAAAGCCGTATATGTCGGGCTAGCTACAGCTTAGTCCAACTCAGTCTAAAGCCAAGCGTAGCTAGACCAACCACACAAAGACAGACAAGGGTAAGGCCATACTAACCCCAAGACTCAATATTGACTCAATATTACAAGTGTCAATGGTATGGACGCTTTTCTATAGAGTGTACCACCGAAACCCTAGTGATGAAAGGATACATTAGCGACCATCGGGATGGTTCTGATGGGTGAAGTTTATGAACCTGATGTTGGAAAAACTGAAGAGGATGCATACTCAAGTATTGGGAAAGAGATCAACTTGATTAAGGATGTATATCCATAAGGGCACACCATTAACGTTAAGGGTACACGCTTACGATTGATGACATACATCCATCTTCAACGCTTACGTCAAGATTGGTGACATAGATTGTAAGGTCACTACTGATAGTCAAAGTAGTATGAGAACTATCTCCTCAACTATTCTCGCTAAAGTAAGCCTGAAAACCGAACCTCACAACAACCTATACGAAGTTTCTTTGGCTGGCAAGTCCTCAATATCCGTTCTATAATATTGTCGTGTGCCACTCGAATTTCATTCCTTAAAGATTTGGTGTAATGTGTTTTCGATAAACGTAGGACACCTCATTTTAAGGGCACCTTAGCTGTATAACTTGGAAGTAACCATATATGATAAGTCAAACTTTTGTATTTTTTTACCTTTAATGGAAAGAAATCAAGCTGAAGTCATTACAACCAAGCTCTAACAAATCGGGAGAAGGGACATGAAGGAAAGAAGAGTTGAACTTTATCGGATCTAAGGAGTTGGAGCAAGAGATCACAGAGATCACCACCTATTGTGCTTGTAATCTAGGAAATCACACATGACTCCCAAGACTAGATTCCTTTGAAGTGGTTTCTGTTATTGTGAGTTCAAGGATGTTTTTCCAGAGGATTCTGGTTGAAGGTTTGTACTATAAATGATTGCTAGATTTAGGAGATTGATTAGTTCATCCTGGACTTGCTAGTTTCATAACATCGCCATCATTTGCCTATGGTGAATATTTCCAAGCTAGGTAGAATGATGAGGACATCGGATGGCCAAGATTTGTTAGATGTTATTATTTAAATTTTATTAGATCTTGTTAGATTTTACTTGGTATTTTAGCTTTTATTGTTTTTGTTTAGTTCCATATTGGTTATTTTGTGGAACTCTTATTAGTAATTTCTTATATAAAGGCTTAAAGTTGATTAATATAGTTAGTAAATGTTTTGATGAAAATAGCTTATGAAAATGGCATGTGGGTTATAGCTTAGTTTAGTGATTAGATTAGCTTAGATCAGTTTATTATCTCCTCTCTCAGACTCTAGTTTATCCCTAATCTCGAAATCCAACTGCAAAAACTCTAGATCCGCTTCCGTCCCGCATTTTGAAACCTCCTAATCCAAGCATGGCTATAATCAACTGTGCTTACTCCACTGCAGGCAATGTTCTAGGAGCTGCAGCTAGCCTTATGCATTCTGTCCACATTTCCTTACTACAAGTAAATTTGTTGCCAGCTTCATATCCTTATTTTGCATGCTTATGTGACTTCTCTTTTTTGTTTGATTTTGCTTCTACTTGATTATTCCTTTGAGGAGTAGTTTGTCTATTTAGACTATCACGAATCTTTTTCTTTTCCTTCTTTTTTTCCTCCTCCTACATCAGTTCAGCAGCTTGCATGTGCCAACATAGCGCAATACTACATACTTGCGCTTTTAAATTCACTTTGACTCATTCTTTCCTGTGTATTATTTTCCAGGAATCTACTTAGAGATATATGTTGGTATCTTATTCTGGAAAAAAAGAAAAAAACAACCAGCAACCTGAATGTATCTTAGACATAGATATTAATATCATATTCAATCTCAGAACATGCATGCTACGACTGATATTCAGTGGAAATTTATTGAGACACTTCACTTGATCGAGAACTTGAATGAGCAAGCAAACCTGATGTCAGCTTAAAATCCTACCAAATTTCTGTAGTTGCAGAGCTCCCCTATTATGGTTCTAATTGATAATTAGTTTCCTTATCTATGGCACGCCATGTAGCACGGTACTTCTAAAATTGGACAATGCCCGTATGGGATGTACCGGACACGTGTCCGACATTACACTTTTTGGATATTTCTCGGACATGCATTGAACACTTCCTAACTATGCTCTTAATTTTTTAAATATATTTTTAAGGCACTTTTCATATGTTTCGTGGACATTGTCACTTTTTTGCTTATACAAGTTTGAGTTATATATTTAGTTTTATTTAAATATCAAAAAATATTTAATACATGTAGTCATGGATGAAATAACAATGACGACATTATCTAGATTTTAAGATTGTAGTATTAAATGTCAATTCTTTTTTATATATTTATAGCTGTATCTTTTTTTATATGCCTATATATAGTTATATCCATGTCTGGCACCATTTTCTACAGAGAAAAAGACATTCACTATTCAGTATAAGAGAGACTGACATCCCAAATTAAAGTCGTCATATTTTCATTTATGTACAGAGATTATTTGTGTTCGTCATTGTGTCCCTTCTTGTGATTAGATTCTCTTGTTCTGCACCATTTACTTCCAAATATATCTCAGATGTTCAATTTCTTGCTCAGATTTTCTTCCATCCCGAGATTTACAGTAGCGATTTCACCACTCCTTTGCCCACCGTTATTGACAAGTGCATTCAGTCAGCACCAATTGACACAAGGAGAGCTCTGTATAAGGTATATGGGTACGGTACAAGTTAACATCTTTTTGCCTTTAGATTTTTCTTTTTCTTTTTTATTTTATAAAATACCATATCTGTTGTCTCAGAATGTAGTGCTATCTGGTGGGTCAACCATGTTCAAGGACTTCAACAGAAGATTACAGAGGGATTTGAAGAAGATAGTGGATACTCGGATTCTTGCATCTGAAGCCCGGCATGGTGGAGTTGTAAAAGTAAGGTCAAAGGTTTTATAAATGATTTTCTTTGTCAATGTTTATATATTGGACTGACACTCTTTATATCTTGGTTCCAGTCTCAACCCATTGAAGTCAATGTAGTAAGCCATCCTATCCAGAGATTTGCTGTCTGGTTTGGCGGTTCTGTACTTGCATCCACACCAGAATTCTATGGGGTATTTCTTCATTCTTGTATACTCAATTCTTTGTTGCTTGTACCGAGTCTTGAATTAGTTAAAAAGAGCAATAGAAAATGTTGAACATCTGAATGGCCACTGGTATAAAGCAATACTATGCATGTTCAGTGGATTTAAATCTTAATCTGCAGAATATTGGTGCAATATCAAGTTAGACTTAAACTTCATAATACTATTTTTTTTTCTGTTATCTAAATCCCCACTTGTATAGAACTAAAATTAATTGTGGACCGAGGACTCTGGACCAATAAGGTACTAATTTTTATATTATCCTTTTCTTTTGAAACTGGCTGCCTAAAATGATTTATGGCATTGAACATGTTAAGCAGCAGAAGATAATCAACTATGCCAAGGAAAAAGAAATTTTTTTTATCAGTTATAACTATATGAGTTAGAACTTTCCCAAGAAACAAATAGAAAAAGAAAATGAGAGTCCCAGCTGAAAAGATACTAGAGACCCATTATGTGTTTCAGCATGTAAGAGTAAGGGAACAGGAATAGAGGTAAAGTACACTGAAATAATGTTGAGCAAATGGTAAAAAAAATCAAACTCTTCTAAGCGAATGATGATAATGAACCAAGCTTGAAGTTAAGGAACATCTACTTTAAGTGCCAAGCTTCTCTGAAAATTAAACGTTCTAGTCTTTGGCTGTAGAAGCATGCTGAAGTATATCCAATTTGTTTCATATAGTAGTACAGTCAGATTAAGTATGTCAGTCAAAGTTTTCTTTGCAAATTTAAAGTTCGTGCTCTGTCGATCCACAATTAATCCATTAAATATGGGAGATATTGTGTGTGTATAACTTTTTAAATTTAATGGAAAATTTGTAGTCCAACTAATACATGTGGGTTGGACTACAAACTTTCCATGAAAATTAGTTAGAACGCTTTTTCTATCACACATTCACTAATGACTCGCCATTATTTTATTCTCTTCCCACTATTCACTTTTTGAAATTTTGACCAACATATCTGAGGGTAAATTGATGGTGAAAGATGTATTAAATATAACATTTTAGATTTAATAGAAAGTTTATAGTTCAACACTCACTCTCTCACTCTCTGATGCAGGACGGAAGGTGATTTAGATTTTGTGGTGGAGAATTGGGGAAGAAATTAGGGTTTTTGGGATAAATTAAGGTTTTTGGACCTCACGTCCAGGCGAATCACGTACCCACTATTTCACAAATTACTCATGAGAAAGATTTGGAAAGAGGCAAATCACATGCACTCAATTTTCATTAATCATTTCTTTCTATCTAAAATCAAAGTTACAATAAATATTTATAGTAAATTACAAGATAAAAACAAATCTCTAAAAATCCAAGATCCAACTAAATTCCTAATCAAATCAAATCAAATCAAATCCAACTTAATCAAATCTTATCTCTATAAATTCTCCCCGCTTGGAAATATTCACCACCGGTGAATGGTGAAAAGAAAAAAGTCAAGCACGTCGGATAAAGACGAACAAACTTTTCAATATCCGGTAAACCTTTCCACTATATCAAATATGTGTAAATCGGATATACCTGAAACTAGATATTAGCTATCTTGTTATCCCATAGTGGTGGCACTCGCGGATGTAGAATAAGCGGAGCGAGCTAAAAATCTGATGCTGCAGAGAATATCATGTAGAAAGCAGAATCTTGAAGATCAATTGGAGTAGGACATCATGACATATGAGGACTAATAACAACTGAGTGAATATCAAGGGCTGGAGGAATATCCAACTCCGAAAGAAGCATAACAAACTCCCATAAAAACCTGGAAAGGTTCGTATGCAAAAGTGAAGAACCTCCATGTTTCCAAAAGGAATTTTCACAGATTGAACCTTAATCAGTACAGATCTAGCTGGAAATACCTACACTCTATCATGTATATCTTCAATAGACCTGTAAATATCATTGCTAAATATAATTTGCCTATGGAAATTCACACGCAAATGATGCAGAAGTGGTGCAACTAAATCTAAAGGTAGATTAGGCATGTCAACTATAGGATCTGAGTCTACAAGAAATATGGACCTAGACTTGATAGGTTCATGGTTCTTATGCACAAAATGGAGCAGTTTATCACCTTGTATTAGAGTTATTAACTCATTCTTTTTATTTTTAGATGGACTCTTGAGTGGAGAAGAAGTCAATACAATTTTCTTTCCATTAAATATGAATGTATAGGTGTTAAACTTTCTATAATTTTTGACATCTACATCAAATAATCAGGATCTACCGAGCAAAATATGTGCAGCATCCATATGTAGAACACCACACCAAATATGATATTGGAACTCGAAAATTGAATAGGCACAAGACAACGTTAAATAATAGAATAATTTTTATTAACCCAAGTGACATTGTACGGTTGAGGGTGTGGTTCAATTTTGAGGCCCATCTTGTCAACAGTCGATTTAAAAATGATACACACAATTACCTCCATTAATCATGACCTTATAACTCTTACCATTGTGTGTGATATAGGTATGAAATACGTTAGACCTACGCCAATCATCATTTTTAGATACAGTATGCAAGTACCTAATGTCTAAAGGTGTATTAATTAGGTCATCCTCAACATCATTAATTTCTTTGAGATTCATAAATTTCTTTTTCAATCTCATCATCTTCATTATGGACCCCATTTATCAACAAATCTCTTGTGGGACATTAATAAGCAAAGTGACCAAAATCATGACATTTGAAGCACTTAGTTTGTTTTATAGCTGCTTTTGATGACTGACTAGTGATGATTTTACCCTTTGTATCCTTAGAAATAGTATAGTGTTTGTAGTATTAGTGTCAGATTGTCGTTTGGGATACTCCGCAGTTCTGAAAGTGAACTTTTTATCTAAACGTGTGTGTAAATATGTCTCATAGTTGAGAGTGCACTGAAATGTATCTTCAACAGAATTTAAACAATGTGTAAGCACTTTACGCTTGAGTTAGGGTTTGAGTCCAGTGTGAAATCGTGAAAGGGTTAGACGACTGTCTTCTTGAATATCGCATTACACTAAGAGCTCATCGAATTTATGTATATATTTAGTCGTACTTATATTTTCTATCTTAAATTAGATAGCTGGTTAAGAAGACGATCCTTGATAGTTGGAGGACGATATTTCTTTCTAAGTTCTTTAATTACAAACTATATTTCAATTAGTTTTTGTCGCTCTCTTGTTAATTGTTTCTCAATAGATATCCAGTACACTTTAGTTAACTCTTGTAACTTTAATTTAGCGAAACGGACTTTACGGGTTTCTGACATCCTATACCAATAAAAAAAATGGTCCATGATAACCAATCACAAAAACGCTGAGGTCATAAGTCCGTCAAAAGAGGGGACATTTACTTTGGATGTACGCGTGATATCATCATGTGGATGTTCATCCTCAAAAATATTAACTCTATCAATATTATGGTGAATTTATGGTCTACTCATTTTTTGGATTTTTTTTAGTTGGTTTTTGTTCATCAGCTCGTGTTTTTAAATTATTTAGAGTGTGTTGATTACATCTAAACCAGTTTGAAATTTTTTATTAGTGTCCATAATTTCATTTAATTTATTCAAGATTTCAGTGAGATTTATGACTTTTCAAAAATTTTTACCACTACGAAGCATGCAATAGTTATTTTAAATGTAGTTGCAATCAAACACACAAATGATCATGCAAAATTCTAGACACCAAAACTAAATGCATGACTATATGATCAAAATAAAACACTCTAACGACTGAAAGTTATTATATGTAGAAAAATGCAATTCCTATTTATGCAATAAAATGCAACACAAATAAATCTTGTGGCAAATTATAAGTAACAAATATTTTTTTGAGTCTATGCAAATAACAAGAATTGAGTACAAAATATTACCGACTGGATAAACAGGAAGTTACCTCAGTGTAGAGTAAATCACACTTAAGCACGAATTCTTTTGAGGAGTGTTGGGAATTTTGCACAAACTTTGAAGTAGAAATCCCGCGAAACACCTCAAGAATTAGCTAAAAATTATTTTTGCACAAATCAGGCTCTAACTGGGCACGAACCGGGCTTGAAATGGGCTTCAAAATCACTCTCAAACCCTTAATGGGTCTGTTTGGCCTTAACGGGTTAGATCTTCGCATAGGTCCGATTTGTTTGCAGAAACCTAAAATTGTTTGATCTATGAGGGCTTCGAGTGGAGGGCAGTAACGAGGAGGCAAAGGCAACAGAGGTGTTGTTGGGACTGCAGACGGACGTTGGAATAGGCGGCGGTGGAGGTGGAAGAGAAAGGATCTCCGTTGGTCAGGTCGGGAAGAGATTGGTGGCTGCGGTGATGACCCGAAGTGAGGAAGAGAAGAGGGAGGCGACAGCTTGGTCTTCAAGTGATGTTGTGGGTTGTTGCTGTTGTTGTTGGAGCTGTTGTTGCTGGCCTTGTTAATGGAAGGGTTGTTGTTGCTGTTGTTGGATGAGTTGTTGATGTTGTTGGGGAGGATGAGATTAGAGAGTCGGCGAGGTAGACCAGTGGGCACAAGAGGAATTGCAGGATGAAGACACAATAGAAGGGGGAGTTGACGGTTGGGTTAATGAATGGAGGGGGAAGATCTAAGTTGTGGGAATCCGAATGGAAGAGTGGGTGGACTCACGCTGCTGCTGTTGGGGAAAAAGAGAGGAAGGATTGGTTTTTTCTTTTATTTTTTTAATATCCTGCTTCTCTTCTGCTTTTGCTTATGCTTCTCTTTTCTTCTGTCTTTTTTTTTTTTTCCGATTTTTCTTTTGCACTTTTGTTTGATTTTTTCCTTTCTTTTTCTTTTTTTTTTCTTTTTTCCCTATCTTTTTTTTTCCCTTCCTGGTCTGTCTCTCTTTTTCTTCTTCTCTCTGTTTTTTTCACTGTTTTTCTTGAAATTTTCTCTCTGAAATTTAAAACACAAAAAAGAAGAAAAATAAATAAATAAAATTGGAAGAAGAGGGTGGTGAAGATGAAAGGAAAAGTTTGAGGAATTGGGCTCTGATACCAATTTGACACAAAGCGGAAAGTGATTTAGGGTTTGTGGTGGAGAATTAGGAAAAAAATTAAGGTTTTGGAGTAAGTTAAGATTTTTGGATCTTACATCCAGGCGAATCATACGTCCACTCTCTCACGAATCACATGGGAAAGATTTGAGAAGAGGCAAATCATATGCACTCAATTTACATTAATCATCTCTCTAACTAAAATTAAAGTTACAAGAAATATTTATACTAAATTACAAAATAAAAACAAATATCTAAAAATTCAAGATCCAACTAAATTTCTAATCTAATTAAATTCAAATCCAACTAAATCCAATCTTATCTGTATCACTCTCTCTCTCTTATATATATATATATATAGAGAGAGAGAAATGGAAATGAGCTGACAGCTCACGCAAGTTAGCTGAGCTGCAATTTATTTCCACTATCTCTAATAATTTTTAAAATTTTTTTTTTTGGATTATGATTTCGACCCTTTAGGGTTAACTCATATCTAATTTCTTGGGTATTAGTTTTGATTTGGTCTTTATCAAGTTCATATAAATTTTTACGGTTTCCAATGAACAGTTTGTATCCACTTGATGGAAGTGTAAGTAAATTCCAAAATTTATGAAATTTAATTTTATTATAGTTATGGAGGTAGAGATCCTAATTCTATGAAAAATTTGAAGAAAGATAATTGAATTACTATTACCGCTAGCTCACCTAAATTTTCCCAAGCTGGCGGCTCACTTACAGTAATTGCATATATATATATATATATATATATATATATATATATATATATATATATATATATATATATAGTAAACGTGGGTTGTAGTGCCTCTCTCGCCAAACTTTAACTAAGTTAACAAAATAATAGAGTTATAAGTAGGGAAAATATAGGCAATTACAGAAAAGCAAACACAACATATCACACGGGTCTTTTATAGTGGGTTCATGAAATCCCTATGTCCAAGCTTCCTCTCAATCACAGATGCTTCCACTCATAGTATGAGTAAAACATAGATCAAAAGTCCGATCTAATAAGCAGTACAAGACCGTATCCTTATTTTCTTAATTAATCTCCGTAATACTACCCACACAAAGTATAACTATAGCTGTGCTAGTGTTATTCACCATTTTGAGTATGTCGTATAAAACCCCCAATCAAAATTTAAAAGATTGTAATCTCAATTCTCCCCGGCTTAGTATGCCATAAAAACCAATAACATGATTGTAGAAAAGTGTTTTGAAATTTACATAAGCAATATTAATTAAGTGCAAATAGAAAGATTTTACGACTCTTGATGATCGTCTTTGAAAGATGTAGACTAAAGCACTTGGAAGATGATGTGGATGTAGATTCCGATGTGCAACACTCCTCAAGGATCAATGTTTGTTGTTGTAGCGCATCTTGAAAAGTGTTACGGATGATCAAGAAGCTCTCTTGCAATCTCCAAAACCTCTGCCTTTTTCGTCAAGATCTTCTCTAAAAATTTCTGTAATGATTCTTGTTTTTTAATCTCCTCAAAACCCTTTTATAATTATGATTCACCTCTCCACCTTGATCTCAACCATTGATATAATAGTGGTTTAATCATAGCCATCAATTTCAAAGATTCTTGGTATGATTTGGATTTGATTTAAAACAAATACAAAAAAAAAAAAACGATATTGAAACCTTCCAACTAAAATCCTCTGAAAATCACCCAGCTCAGCCCTATGGTAGCTGTTGATCTACTATAGCTATTTTCACAAAGCTATCGATATGCCTGTCAGTAACTGTTCAGTTCAGCCCCCAGCTACCTTTAGACCTATTGGTAGCTGGTTCTCTTCTCGTTGTGCATCAGTGTAGTGATCCTTGATAACTTTCACATCCATGACCCGATTGAACTCATCCTGGCAGTATTTCGAAGAGAATTTAGAACTCTACAACTTTTTAGTTGATTCCATAACTTGATTAAAGTTGTAACTATGTCAAACTTGATTTTGAAGTCGTATCAGCATCATTCCATTGATATTGGTCTTATCTGTTGTTGTCTTGCTTGATTTGCTTGCGTATTCATCTATCATCCATATACTCCACCAAACTTGTATACTACAAACAAATTTTGTTTTCCATTAAATCAAGGGTCTTGTATGCTAGGAAGTATGGACACGGACACATATTCAGACATGGATTCAGATACGGACACTGGACATAACATTTGTCAAAAAATAAGGACACGACAATGACTTGGAGAAAATATGAATATAAGAATAATTTTACTAAAATATCCATAAATAAAGTACTGGTAATGTATGAGTTTGTATCTTTTTATTCCTTTATAAAGAATAAGTCTCGACATCAACTATGCATCTATCTCTCTTTCTTACCATCTATAGGTAAAGAGATAAAAAGAAAAGGTTGTGATAATAGCGGATCAAGATTGGCGTACAATATGAATACATAAAATAATTTTTTCAAATATAGAACCAAACAAAATTCATGTCCACAATAAATATTAAGTATAACTTCATTAAGTTAATTACGTTAGATAGATGCTCTCAATTTAGTAATTTTTTTTTCAAATTTTCTAGACCATTTTAACTCTTTTTTCAAACAATCTACAAGAAGTTCGATATGGAAAAAACACAACTTACAAGAGGTCGGACGTGACAATGACATGGTATTTTTTCTTTTATTTTATTGGACACGCTGTGTAGTATGTCTGACACGGTTTTTGGCGTGTCTGTTGCGTATCTGTTTCGAACACGTGTCCGATACGGATACAGTGTCCCTAGCGAGATGTCCGTGCTTCTTTGCTTGTATAGACATACATCCAAAATGAACTTCAAAATATATGAAATTTGATCTTCTAAGTATGTACGTATACATAAAAGAAAGGCCATCAAAACTACTATGTAGTTTCCTTTTTCTTTTGTTATATTGTCAATAAAAGCAGTACCCCATTTTGCATTCGTAGGGATATTCATTTCACATTCATTTCCAATGTATGTTTTATGCAGGCATGCCACACAAAAGCAGAATATGAGGAATACGGAGCGAGTATATGCCGAACAAACCCTGTTTTCAAAGGGATGTATTAAAAATGTGGATATAGTCACCTAGCCTTCTTTATTGTCGCACCTCGCATGTGAAACTACAGAAGCAATGCACCTGCTCATTTTGGATGCTCCCGATGCTCATCCTTCGACTTTTAGCTGCCCTGGAAATGGAAAATAGCCATTCATATGGAGCTGTATTGTACATGTATAAATTTGTAAACATTTGATATATAGTGCAGCCAATTTTTGCTTATATTCTTCACTCTGAAGAAATTCTTGTATGTGGCAAGAAAAAGGAAGCTTACACTGTGCAACCAGACAACTATCCAAATTGAGTTATGAGTGACAGATAACATGCGCTGAACGGCATATTTTGTATATAAGCTAATTCAATAGACACCGCACTTTTTGTTAGTGATAAATTTGTTCTGCCAAACATGATTACGTGCGCTTTGTGGCTATTTAGATCCTGTTGCATGCGATCCTGAGTAGTTCAGCAGGCACAGGTATGTACCTTTTTGTTGAACAAAAGACCCTCTTTGCTTTGATGCTTATCATGATTCTGATTTTGGTTGCAGGACATAAATGGAAATGACTACATTGTTTCAGCAAATTTAACGTTGTCTCTATTGATTTAAACATGTTGTGTGCTGTCAGCTCGTATATTATACTGCCATTTTTTGTCTATGATATATTTATATATTTTCAAAGAGATTTCGATTCTGCTGGATAATAACTTTTTCTGTAGCAATATGTGATTTCAGATTATTAAACGTTTGGATATCATCAAAAGAGAATGAACTTCGACTGATCAATTCTTGGCAATGTTTCACATTTACAATTAGGGAATGGACGATGCTAACAATTATGGAATATGGCCACATATCTTTGCAATAATCTGAAATTTGACTAATCAACTAATGAGTTTGAACTAACCATCTCGTTGCAATAACTCAGATTAAATCAACATGGAATTATGCAAAGATTCTAGAATATTTATATTCTATACTAGTGATGTGCAATAGTACACTCTTAGGCTCTTTCTCAAATATTAGATTTAAACATAGATTAAGATTCTGCGGCCTACACACAACTTTTAGAGAACAGTCCGAATATATAAATTACGACACACAACTTTTAGGGAACAGTCCGAATATATAAATTACCTTGTTTTCCCCTTTTAGCTTGACCCTAGCATGGCTCGCAGAGGTCTACCAAGGTGCATCTTTATTATTTTTCATTGGAGGGTCAGGATGTACTCTGAAACGTCTGATTCAAAATGGAACTGGGCTGACCCGTCCGTCACCTCCTATTATAGCAAGCAGCTTTGCTCTGGGAAGTAAGGGCAAGTGAGCAGAGTTTGGTTAAAATTGAGATAACAAATCGAAATCAGTCCGAATAAGTTAAACTTAATCAAACCAAAATAAAGAACAGTGTAGAGATAAAAGGAAAAAGCAAAAATCTGAGAACTAAAAGTGAGATTCCACTATTTGAATTACAAGTTGCGGGTTCGTGCTGAGCAACTCTCTAGCTTGAAAACAATATGATATGCATGTTGGTTCTACTGCTGATGATGCTGCCCATAAAGCCTAATTCGCCCAGGCAAGCGCTGCACCCACGTTAACTTAAAAATCGATGCAATTAATTAACTTGTACAGTCGCATATTATCCCGTACCATTATGTATAATTACTTTGTTCCAGTTTCCAATTTTGCAATTCCATAAGTTCCGGGAGACGGTTATATATTATTTTTTTAAAATATATTATTTTTTTAAAAAACTACATTAATATCATAATGGATATGTGAAAAAAAAAAAAAAAAAAAAAACTATAACTAAAACTAGCTAATAAACTATTTGCATAATAATAATGATTAAGAATTGAGAGAAATTTGTAGACAAATTTAAAATAATGTATGCAGTTTGATAAATAGGTAAACAAATTAGGCATACTTAGAAAGATCGAGAAATAACTATTGTAAGGTCTTTTTCTTTAAAGAAAAAAAAAGAAGGAAAACTAGTTAGAATTGCCATGCACCAAGGGCATCTTTCATAGAGCACACATTGAAATGAAAATCTAGATGAGTTAATTGCAACGCAGCATACTACTCCCCAAAATTTTTAGTGATGTATCTCATTTAAAGGTAAGGTATTATCGGTAGGCACTCCAAATATGAGTATACGAAACTTTTAATAATAAAGAACTATGCAATCAGAGTGCACAGCAGGAAAGTACAATCCAAAATATTAGATTGCATTATCCAAAGTAATTCTGAAGGAAATTACAGTACAAATGATTACAAGGAACAATGCTTGCAATTAATTATATTATTAGAAAGAAAGATAACATGTTGAACAACTATGATATATGTTATGGTTGAATGTCCCAACTGCAAGACAAAAGATGATTACAACAGAAGATGGCTCTAACGATTTACTATGTCTGGATACTTCTGGAAGGAAGATTCTTTAGCTGGTAGCCACACTCGAAGTTTCTAACATCTAGGTGTGTGGAGGTAACCCAAGGTCAGACCCAGCAAGAATTATAATCATGCACGTGATAAAAATTAACCTAACAAGAATTATATACAAAGATAGCATAATATATGTCTAAACTGAAAATACTTTAGGCAGAAAGTGATAGGATAGTCTCAAAGTTATGACAAAATAAATAAATGTGTAACATATATGCAATGCGAGATACCGATGTAATATAGAACGAGATATATAATAGCATATAATTAAATCAGTGCTTGTAAGGTCCAGTTCTAAGATGGTCCACATGGCTCTTAAATACTCGAACAAACAGGATGAAATCCCCTTAAGTATAACGTGACAAAATCAAGCTCACTAAGTATTTAATTCCCATGTCGTTCTAAGTTAACATTGATGGAACTGATTGATAGAGGATTACATGTGTTCAAGAAATGTACCGTGCATACCCGGTACTACAGCCATAGACGCTGGTAACTTTTAGACCAACCCACCACTAGGTGCAAGTTTTATCCAGTGTATGCGCGTGATTATAACTACATATGCTAGTTGATGAGTTCCATACATTGTATATTTATAACCCTCATATTATCTATTTTTATATATAAATAATACTACTCAGGTATTTTTAGCGTGTTTTTCAGTTGAAACTTATTCTTATAAGGAGATGGTATAAACTCAGAAACGGATTAGGAAACCAAGTCAAAAAAGAACTAAAAAGTGAATAAAACTACAAGAATATAAAGTCACAGAGAACTAAAGTCAAATACAGTCAGTTAAAAGAGAAGAACAAGGCCAGAGCTTTCATGTAGCAGAAAGTAGAAGCCATCATTTTACTGTTTTGTCTCCAATTGGCGGCAACTATCGTAATTTGGCTAATAGGTGAGGCCCTCATATGCTGAAATTTTTACAGGATTTCCGTTATAATTTTTTAGCTATTCAGTTGTAATCAGAATAGGGTTTGATGATCCGAGGCATATATATTGGCCGTATTATTGTAAATTAGGATTTTATGTAATTTTAGATGCACTTTTAATTAATAAAAATTAGGGTTTTGCTGAAGGGGTAACGACCGCCATTCGAGTTCCAGAGGTAAGTCCATTGCTGTTTGTGCTTCCTAGTGAGTAGAAATATTTTATTTTCTTTTTAGATAGATTTAATTGCTTTCTACTTTAGATCTTTAATCGTTTTCATTGAAAAAAATATGATTTTTAATTAGTAACATGCGTAGTTAACTTAATTTAGTTTTAGGATATAGATGAAACTAGGAATAAACTATGTAATTGCTTTTTATTGTTTTCTTTCTAAAATAAAATCATAAAGACATGATTTTTCTATGAAAAGATTAAAATATAACAACTCGTAGATTAATCTTTAATAGGTTATACTTGAGTTAGGTTTCTTTATAGCCTATACTTAGTTAGTGTTTGGAGTTGTCAATTTTTATTTTTTTCATAGAATTATTTAATAATTTTGTATATTTTTATGAAAATAAGTATTTTTGATGAGTTATTCTTGCATGCCGCTTGATAGCTCATACTCAGAATACTTTAAATAAATATTAAAACTAAAATATCAGTTTTTATGATAGGAAGAAGAAGATAATAAAAGTAATATTTTGTTGTGAACTTGTGAATTCTATATCCTAGACTAATTAGAATAACTACAAACATCAGCTTAGAATCCATAATTAGCTCATTAGAATAATAAGATTAGCAAGATAATAAAACACCTTAGATTCTCATAGAAACGACCTGTTTGCACTCCAACTGACACTGTACACTTGTAGTAGATTATCACGTCAAGTTTTTAGCGCCGTTGCCAGGTATCGATGGTGTTTTCTTGCTTTTTCTAATATTTAACGGGTTAACAATGTGTGTTGAGTGTGTATGGACCTTAAACTGCAGATACAAAGTTATGAGGGACTAGAGGATTATTTGCGAAGCACTACAAAAACCAGAATACCAAATTCCTTGAATTTGCCGCTAAACAGCGGCAATAGCTGCCATTTAGCGGCAAAATTTTGAAAACTCTACCCCATTTTCTTTCCTCTTTTGTGTTTTTGGTCTTTGGTTCTATAAAAAAAATAAAAAAAATTTCGATTTTTTTCTTTTTCTTTTCCATCTCTTTCTCTCTCCACCTTTTCAAAAAAAAAAATCTTTAAAAAATATATTTCAAAATCAAACTGGTTGCCATTATTATCGTGATCCATATCATAACTATCGTCAGTGTTCATGGATAGGACGTTCGTTAGGACTAAGTCATGATCAAATTCACACCACATATCATGAACCTACAAGCGCTTCCTATACACAAAATTATAATTGTAAATGGATGAATCATTCTAATTTTACATACAATTAAGAGTTGTATAAAAAAAAAGTTCTCCATTTGATCCTTTCTTTATAGATCAATCATCTCTATATTCTAAATTCAATCATGAATAAGGTATTCAATTGAACATGTTAGATAAAAAATTAAAAAGATTAGAACCGAGGTATGCATGTCATGAGAATTTATCTACAACCACTTCACATCTGTCATCAAATATGTATATAGATCCATCATATCCACCTTCAAATTTCACTCATGGTCTCAAGATGCAATCATTCGAGAAAAATAAGGAAACTTATAATTATCAGACTGAGGAGTAAGCACGTAGAATAGAGAAAGGTATGAAAGTTTTGCTAAAATTATCTTCTCAAACTACGTCGAAGATTTTCTCAAAATATTTTCTCATACTGAGCCTATTAAAAATCAACTATCTAATTGTTTGAATATATCTTACTCCAATAAGTAACCACTTCAGTCATCTATTGAAGTTGATATGATTCAAAATGAGTTAAATAATTTTGTGCATGATTAGTCTATACTTCGACATTGCGATCAACCTCCTTTAGACCATTATAAAAATAATTATGAAGAAACTTGTGATAAAAAAAAATTGCTTGGTGATTTGCCTCATGATGAGCTTACTAGTGATATATTATCTTCTGATTTTTTTTATTCCTTCATAATGACTTAACTAATAATAAGTCTATTAGTATGGTATTTTCTTTTGAGAATTTTGATAATAGGATTGAAGAAAATTTGCATGACGAGCCTAGAATACTAGAAGAATGGAAGGACCGCATAAGAAAGGGCTTATAATATTTGATGATTTGAAAAAGACATCTAAAATCAAGTTCATGATTCCACTATGTTGATAAGACCAAAATACTTACTGACATGAAAGATACTCGTAGGTGGAATATGGACGATAATAATGATACGATTTTCAACTTTAAAATTTAACTACTGAATACAAGCAAGAATGGCAGGTATAAATTAAAAAAAAAATAAAAAATAAGATGGAGAGATTAAATTTAAAATTGATAAAAAGGCTAAGTTCATCCATATCAAAATATAAAAGGACATACTATAAAAGTAAGAAGTGATCAAGAGGTTGTAACCACTCTAAATTTTCTAGTATATTTATAATATTTGTATAATAGTTTTCTTATTTATTTTACCACTCTTGGTTTGTGTGTGAGGGCATACATGAGTTTAGGTGTGGGGGAGTGAGTTAGGAGTTTTTTTTTGTTTTTAGGATTTTTATTTTATTTTTAGATTTTTTTGTTTCCTTATTTTACACTTTGGATAGTTTTTAGGGTATAATTTTTTAAAAAAATAAAAAACTCTAAAAAGAAAAAATATATATAATAAATCAATCCAATTACAAATAAAATAATAAATTTAGATTTAAAATTTGATAGGAGAGTAGATTAGATAATACACTTAGAATTTTATGAAAAATTAAAATCCAAAAAATTAATACTGATAATAGTAATTTTGAGGTAAGTATATATCTATTTTTCACTTTATAATAGTTTATTGGTTTAAGGACAAAGATGATAATAATTGAGTAGTTTTTTCGTTCTAAAAAAGAAAAAAGAATAATGAGGTGAGCTTGGTAATTAAGCTAATAATCCTTTAGAATTTTTTTTTTTTGAGAATTACTAAGCACTTAAGCAAGCGTGACTATTCGCATGAAAGATGAAATATTTACTAAAAAAAGAAAAAAAGAAATAAAAAAATTATTTAGAGAGGAAAAATAAATCATGAGTTAGAGTTTGAGTCCAAAACTGAAATAGACTATCACACGTTGATGTGATAAATCTACTGCAAGCGCACAGTATCAATTGTAACGCTAACAGGTCGTTCCCACAGGGATCTAAAGTATTTTGTGATCTTACTAATTCTATTATTCTGACGAGCTAACTATGAGTCTAGATTGATGATTTGCACTTCTAATTAGCCTAGGATATGGAATCCACTAGTTTACAATCAAATATTATCTATTCGTCTTCTTTCTTCAATAAAAATTTGATGTTTTCGGTTAATTACTACTTAAAAGTATCTTAAGTGTGGACTATCAAGTGGTGTGCAAGTATAATCCATCAAAAAAATTACTTTTGAATAGAAATAAATTAAATCATTAGATTAATTCAACAAAACGAATAAAAACCAACAACTCCAAACTCTAACTAAGTATAGACCATCAAAATACTTAAATTAAGCATAACCTATCAAAGTTCTAATATACAAATTCTTGTATTTTTATTGTTTCATAGAAAAATTCTATCTTTTTTTATTTTTATTTTAGAAAGAATATAAATAGATTAATATGAGGTTCTAGTTTCATCTACAACCTAGGACTAAGTTAATTAGCTACTCATATTTCTAGTTAACAAGATTCTACTTTTATTTATGAAAGCGATTAAAAATCCTATTTTTCCTAGAAAGCAATAAAAAATCTACACTAGAAAGCGATTAAATCTATCTAAAAAGCGATGAAGAGCAATAGAATTACCTCTGGAGCTCGGTATGGTGATCGCCACCCCTTCGGCAAAACCCTAATATTTATTAATCAAAAGTACATCTAAAATTACATCTAAAATGCTCTCTAATTTATAAGGATTCATGGAGTATTTATAACCCAAACACAATCCTGCTCCTAATCTAACTCAATACAAAAGATATAATTCTAATTCAACACAAATTAATTTTAAGATATATAATTCTAATTCAATCCATAGGTATTAGAAACCAATGGTTGAGATTAAATGACATAAAATACTAATTTTTGGGGTCCAAACCCGAAATTAAGTTCAGCACACCCGTAACCCGTTGGATCGGATTTTCCATTCTGCAGTGCTTCAGTAAAATGACCATAATTTTTGCATCCAAACTCGGATTGAACTGTTCTTAGGCTCGTTTCAAAGATAATTCTGACATCTACAAATTTTTCCTACAAAATGTTTTCCACTTTAAGTTTTATCTTGGCCGAATATGCTCTTGAATTTGCTGTTGGAGTTTCTGTCTTCACCAAAATTGACTTTCTATGCTCATATTCTTGACATATTTACTTTATCTTCTTCTCTTTCTTACAAATCCTTTGTTACCTATAAAAACATACTAAATATATCCGAGTAACAATTATTTATATACAAAAATAGATAAAATATGGGAGGAAATATGCAAAATATAACACTCATCACACGTGCACGTAGATGTATAAAAACTAATTAATTATTTATTAGTGAGTATTGAAAGATAGGATTTGAATTTTTGATTAAAATGGTAAGTGTATTTGATATGACGCTTGATTTGAAAATTGATAATCTAAATGCATTTTTTAGTTGGCATATTAGTGAGATTAATTGTAGAAAATGCCAAAATGATTTTTCTTTTTTTGTATAAATTTTTATTTTGCTTGATTTTTTGTTGTCCTTATTTTTCTTTCTTTATTCTTTAATTCATCTTCTTCACGATGTTTGTGGGTAACTTCGCTAGAAACCCTCACGAGACACAACTCGTCCACTATGGTAACCTAGGGGTTTATGAATTGTTGCATGCGCTAAGTGCAACCACGATTCCTGCGAAAGTGAGTTAGGATTTTTCTTTTTAGGTTTCGATTTTGCTCAAGAACTAGCAAAATATAGGTGTGGGGGTATGATGAGTTCCATACATTGTATGTTTATAACCCTCATATTATCTATTTTTGCATATAAATAATACCACTTGGGTATTTTTAGTATGTTTTTTAGGTGAAACCTATTCCTACAAGGAGATGACATAAACTAAGAGACAGATCACGAAACCAAGTCCAAAAAGAGCTAAAAAGCAAATAAAGGTACAAGAACATGAATCCACTGAGAACCAAAGTCAAATACAATCAGCTAGAAGAGAAGAACAAGGCCAGAGGTTCATGCAGAAGAAAATAGAAGCCAACATTTTACTGTTTTATTGCCAATTGACGGTAATTGCTGCCATTTGGTGGCAAGGTGAGGCTCTCATGTATTGAAATTTTTACAGGGTCTTCGTTATAATTCTTTAGCTATTCAGTTGTAATTAGAATCGGGTTTGGTGCTCCGAGGTCTGTATATTGGCCGTATCCTTGTAAATTAGGGTTTTATGTAACTTTAGATGCACTTTTGATTAATAAAGATTAGGTTTTTGCTGAAAGGGTGACGATTGCCATACCGACCTCCAGAGGTAATTCAATTACTATTTAGTGCTTTCTAGTGAGTAGAAATATTTTATTTGTTTTTTAGATAGATTTAATTACTTTCTAGTTTAAATCTTTAATCACTGTCATAGAAAAATGAGATTTTTAATTAGTAACATGAGTAGTTAATTTAATTTAGCTCTAGAATATAAATGAAACTAGGAATCAACCATATAATTATTTTTTTATTGTCTTCTTTCTAAATAATTAAGACATGATTTTTCTATGAAAAGATTAAAATACAATAACTCGTAGATTAATACTTTAATACGTTATACTTGAGTTAAGTTTCTTGATAGCATATACTTAGTTAGGGTTTGGAGTTGTCGATTTTTATTTTTTTCATAGAATTATCTAATGATTTAGTTTATTTTTATGAAAAGTAGTATGTTTGATGAGTTATACTTGCACGCCACTTGGTAGTTCATACTTAGAACACTTTAAATGAAGATTAAAACTAAAAAATAAATTTTTATGATAGGAAGAAGATAATAAAAATAATACTTGGTTGTAAACTTGTGAATTCTATATCCTAGGCTAATTAGAATAATTAAAAATATCAACTTAGAACCTATAGTTAGCTCGTTAGAATAATATGATTAGAAAGTTAGTAAAACACCTTAGATTCTCATGGGAACGACCTGTTTGCACTACAACTGACACTATGCGCTTGAAGTAGATTTATCATATCACTAGTCTCCCTTGAACCAGCCACACCGCTAGTGCTAATATTATTCCGTGCATATCTGGGATTATATCCAAGACGTTGGTCTCTTTTAAACCAACCACACTATTAAGTGCTAGTATTATATTATGCATATCAGGAATCACGACGAAGACATTGGTCTCTCTTGAACCAACCATATTGCTAAGTGCTAGTATCCTCCAAAAGTAGACATCAACAACACATGTCCGATATGGTTGTGCAACCCAATTTTCACAATATGTATTTTATTCCACCATTCAATTTCCTCATGCCCCATTGTTTAATTAATATATTTGTCAAGGAATTAAGTCGCGTCAAGTTACAAGCCATATTATGTAGGTTCAGTAACAACAATAGCATGTTATACAAGCTGAGTCATGTCCAAAGACGAAATATTTCAAGTAAGTCCAGATCCAAGTAAATGTCCAGATAAAGTAAGAGGCGTACTAGTGAGTATCAGATAGATGTTAGGTGAGTAACATATTATGACATCATAAGAAATAATATATTTTATAATAATTAGTCAAGTAAAGTGTAACAATTCTCACCAAATCACCAATTATCAAGTAAATCATCAGTTTAGTAAGGCAATTAAAATAACAAAATAATAAATCATGCAGTTACGTAATAAAGTTGAACTCTTGCTAATTCTTAACAATGACAATGAATGAGTTTATCTAAATCTCTTAAGAAAAGATTTATTGAGATAGAATTATTGGTAGATGTGAGTCATGTTGGTAAAGATAAAGCAAGTTGGCGGAGTTGATAGAGACTAGGGGGTTGGCAGAGTTTAGTAGTCTTAACAGAGTTGGAGGAGACTAGTATTATTGGCAGGGTGAGTAATGTTGGTGAGAATGAGCAATGATGGCAGGGTTAGTTGTGTTGGCAGGGGTTGGTTGTGTTGGGAGAATTGGCAAAGATAATTAGTCTAGGCAGAGTTTGGGTGAGGCAATAACCAAATAAGAAAAAAAAAGTGAAAATAATTTAAATATAATGGAGTAAGAGTTTGTAGATAGGACCGTGATTGGGCAAAGTTTGTAAGGGATAACGACGAATCATGGTGAGTTTCAACATCTTCATTGTTGTTAAGTTGTCGTGCAACTGCTGAGGCCTTAAATAGTTTTTATCTTGTTTTATAATTAGAATTAGGAAAAAAAATATGAATACAGGTTGTAGAGAACTGAGTTTTCTTTCAAATAAGTCTTAGATAGACTTAATCGGTGTTCAGGATCAAAACAATATCATGTACATAACATAAGAACCTTATGAGGGCTGGCAACCGAGCAGTGCCCTGTACAGCCCATCCACAAAGGTGGACGTGCTGTGCCTATGGCGCGGCCTCCCGGGCATAAGTGTCAGACTGGCCAATGGGCTTGGCCCGCCTGCTCGTGCCTGACCATGACGGTCCGCCAATTTTTTTTTTTTTTTTTGATTTTTTAAAGATTCGTTTTTAAATTATAAGTTTTAATAATAAGATGATTAACTAACGAATTAGCATGAAAATAGAATTTTATTTTATTGAATCTCATTACATTTATAAATTAACTCTATAAATCTCCTTAGAAATCATCCATAACCCATAGAGAGGAGAGAAGATCCTGTCCGCCACCCTCAACTTGTTCATTGTATTATTTCATAGAGAATTATGAGTTATAAAAAAATTTCATAGAAAAAAATACAATTGTAAAGTGGAAAAAAATAAAGACTAATAGTGTAAGAGTCTTCAATTTAATTTTATTCGGGAGAGTTCTCTTCTCTAGCTCGTTTATAATTCCTTGGTTTCTTTCTTGTGCGTTAAACCCGTCCTTTAGGCAAGCACACATCTTCAATGTTTTACTGCTATTGAACTCCTCCATTCTATTAGCACTCTCCCACATGCACTAAAAGTAGACTTCTATGTGACTATGAACACCGGAGGGGTTAGTATATCACGCGGTATGTTGGAAAATATAGGATATGTTTTCTCTTGTGATTCTGTTAGGCCAAATTATCAAAAGTTTCATAACGATTACGTGAATTGCTATCTGCGTCAGCCCTATTTAGATAGTAATGAAGTTCATTAAAAGAAGCGTGAGTTGGCCTATTTTTTTGCAGTTGAATAAAGTTGCTAATATTGTATTTGAAGTATTATCTTCTTCATTGTCGGGTTGGTTTGTTGCTTTTGAGGATTTGTTACTATACATATCTTCATATGTATAGTACATAATATCTAAACATGTTTCAATATTATTAATTAGTTCTTGAACATTATTTTTATAACCCATATTTCTATTAAATAGTTCTATTAAAATTTCCATTCCATCTAATTTTGCTCGTAGATCTATAACGGTGGCAAAATAAATTAAGTTTGGAAAAAAATTAAAATATTTGCTAAATTTAATTTCCATGGCTTGACATTATTTTCAAGAAATGGATTATTCATATTTGATAAAGAAACTAAACTAAATTTGGTTAAATAATCTTGTTTGTGGTTAGATAGTATGTCCCTAAAAGTGTTTTAGTGACATCTTTAAATTTTCTTAAAAAATTATAAATGCAATATAAATAATTCCATTCACCTACATTCAAAATGCAAGATTATAATTCTATTTCTCTAAATAAATCTACTATATTTTTATATTTAATTGCCTCATCTAACATCTTAAATGTGAAATTTCATCTTATTCTAATATCTTGTGGTAGAATTTTTTGTGAGATTTTAAATTTTTTTTATATTTGTTTAAAAGTTTGTTTTCTTGGCTCACTATATTTTATAAATGCTATTGTGTTCCTAAGTTTAATTATAGATTCATTTATTATTCTTAATCCATCTTGAGTACATAAATTTATTATTTTGTAAAGATATCGAATGTGAAATAATTTTTCTTCTAAAATTGTCTTAGTAATATTTTTTAAAATTTCAATTGCAGCGGTATTTCCAGAAGCATTATCGAAAGAAATAATTTTTTTTTCGTTCAATTCCAAATGCCAAAAAAACACTTAGTAAATATTTTGAAATATTATGTACATTATAAGGAAATTTAAATCTTCTAAATCCAATTATTCTTTTTTGAATTCGCCAATTGTGATCTATGTAGTAGGTTGTTACGCATAAAAAAAGCTACAATTTAATTCTTCCCAATAATCGGAAGCTATGACAACTTTATAAATTAATGAAGTTAAAATTGTAATTAGTATTTATATTCTATCATTATATATTTTAAATATATTGGATTTATAAGTTGATCTTGGCACTTTTTTGAATTCGAGGTGTGGTTTTAAGAAAATTTTCAAATTTAGGGTTGTAACGCCCCCGTTGTTCAACTGCTTCCCAAAACAAATGACGTTACTTAAAATAATATTAGAACCTAACAATTACATGATATTGGAATAATCATAACTACTGCCACATTCACATAGATAAAGAACATGTCTAAAATTGAAAAGATTTTATTTGTACAAAGAGTTAATTACATAAGATGGCGTATTCCCTGAATATGAGCACAAATAATCAAAAGAGAAAAGTAGTGCCTAGACAAAAGAAAATATAAACCAAATATACAAATGTGTCTTCAGAAGATATTTCATCGCTTACTACTACTCAGACTATTCAATGAAGTATGGGTCGGTTTGGACTGGTTCCCCTTTTGTGCCTTCCAAACCTGGGTTCAGGACCCAAGAGATCAAATCCAATAAGTAACACAAAAAAAAGTATACTATTATGGTACTAGAGATAAAAAGTGTGCGAATAAATTGTGTAGGTATTAGTCTTATTGCATAAATAATGAATAATAAAATAACAAGAAACTTTATAAATCATTTACAAGTAAAATGTAAATATCATGTAAAAATAACAGGTCTAGGTCACGTTCATGTTAGCATTGAAACTAAATGATGGATAAGATAGCGTGTAGTTTTCAGTATCGTATAAATGATGGACTCGGCCCGAACACATAATGTTGAATCATGACGCACCACTAAGTGCTGCTAGACAAATCCTATACTGTAAAATAGTAATGGATGTAACTCTTATGGGGGGCTCACATATTAGACTGTGACTTAGTATCACATGGTGCTGCTACTGTATAAGTCCTCAGTACCTAATTAGAAAATATTAAATACCAAAATAATCGTTAGATCACGAATATACTAAACTAAGACTTATAAAAATAATACAATACACATGAAAGAAAACTAAGATAATACAAGTAAGAGAGAATTTAGAACTAAATTTAGAAGATGCTACTTATCTAGAATGCTCTTCCTAACTACTGCTCTTGTCCTTGACTACTCTCTTGTCCTTGACTACTGTCCTTCTACGTTTCAGCTAGAGAGAAAAAGAAAGAAAAGAATAAAATCAAAATAAAATGGGAAGAATTTGGGATGAAAGTTTCTGCTGACATGCAAGGGAAGACGGAGAATGTTTAAATGAAAAAAAAAGTGGAATGAGGTATCTTAAAAGCTTAGTTTTGATGCATGAGTGAGTGGGGACACCTTATGCTTTCTAACCAATCTAATTCTCTTTTAATGATACACACACCCCCTAATTCCAAACTCATCTTTAACCACAATGTGTACACCGCCTCAACCCATTTTGCATGAATGTCCATTGCTTTTTTTGTTTTTCCTTTTATATTTTTGATTTATATAATAATTTAATAATTTTGCTTATGGATAACGTTTTTCAATTATTACCAAATTAATACAGGGCGTAGTACTTAATGATAGAAAAAAAAACAAGATTGTCCATTTGTTATTTTGGTGTCTGGAATAAAAGAAATAAAATTCCGAAGTAATTATAAGAATAGTTTAATATTATGAAATTAGTAAAATTCGGGGCTTCCTAGAAAAATTTCTTGAAATTCTAAATATTAGGAAACTAATAACTGTATAACCAAATGTCATTAGGAGTTACGAATTTAAAATTTATGTCTACTGAAAGTTATTTTGATGTCCAAATTGACATCTGGTATTCTAATTCGGCACGTTTCGACCCAAAAGAGAGATACTAGTAGCATAAAATTTTGGGATATTATATCTTACCTAACAATAGAATTTTGCCCTCAAAATTCTAAATTAGGGGACATGATAGTATATATGGGCATATATAGATATAGAAATGAATTAAATTAACATATCTACTTATGAGAAAAGATATGGATACTTTATTCCGATATCTTTCTCAAGATTCCAAGTAGAATTTCTCGGTGATTGTGCATCCCACGGAACAAGACCCAACGGTATCACTTTGTTCTTCAAGACTTTCTTCCGCTGGCCGATGATCGCTATAGGCTGTTTTTCGTACTTTAGGTTCAATCTCAGATCCACCTCGGATTAATCTACTATTTTGTGCTCTTCATCCAAGCACTTCCTCAACTGCGACATGTAGAACACATCATAAACGGTTTTCATTTTGGATGGTAATGATAATCTGTAAATAAGATTTTCGATTCTTTCCGTGATCTCAAATAACCCGATGTATTTTGGACAAAGTTTCCCTTTCTTACTAATCTGATAACGACTTTCATTAGGTATATTTTAATAAATATCTTATCTCCTATCTCAAACTCCTAAAGTTTCCACCATTGATCTGTCCATTTCTTTTATCTGTCTATGTGTTCACTGATAGCCTTTACTTATTTTATAGCTTGAGCAATCAATTTCGATCCCAAGACACTTTGTTCTCTAATCTCGTCCCGACACAATAAAGATCTGCACTTCTGACCATACAGAACTTTGAATGGTGCTATTTTGATACTCTTCTGATAACTATTATTGTAAGAAAATTCTACCATATACAAATAGTCTTCCCAAAATCCATCAAAATCCAACATACATGCCCTAAACATACCTTCGAATACTTGGATAGTTTGTTCTGACTGGCCGTTTGTCTATGAATGATAAGCTAAAGATAGATCCAAATGTATTCTTAGACTATCCATCAATCTCTCCCAATAGTGTGATTTGAATATTTTATCTCTATCTGATACAATTCTAACTGGAACTCTATATAATCTCACTATCTCCTATATGAATGTTCTTACCAATACCTTTGTTGACTGACTAACTCTTAATGGAATGAAGTGAGCTGACTTGGTTAGCCGGTCTATAACCACTCAAATTGTATTATTATCTCTGGTGCCTCTGGGTAAACCGTCACAAAGTCTATCAAAATCTGCTCCGACCTCCACTCTAGTGTTTAGCCTCTACTTGTTGGCAAGTGAAATACCTAGATATAAATTTGGAAATCTCCTTCTTCATGCTTGGCCACCAGAAATTCTTCTTCATATATTTATATATTTTATTACTTCTGAAATGAATAGAATATGTTGATTTATGAGTTTCTTCTAAAACTCTACCTCTTATCTCCCGTTTAGGCACCCATAATCTTTCTCTGTATCTAATAGCTCCATCTGAGTATATCTTCATCTCTGGTCTCTTACCTACTTCTATTTTATTTTTAATTTTTAGAATTTTTATCTCCAACTTATACTTTCTTAATGTGCTCTATCAATGATGACTTTAACTGTATCTCTATAACTTGTGCTGTCATTCCGGGTAAAATTAATTCCAGTTCTATTATCTCTATCAAAATCTCCTTTTACTGAGTCAGTCTCTCTACTGAAGGCCTCCTACTCAGCGCATCTGCCACTACAGTAATGCTCTCTTGGTGATACTTAATTTCAAACTCATAGTATGCTACTAACTCTAACCATTTTCTCTGTCTCATATTTAGTTTTTTATTTTAGTGAAAATATACTTTAAAATTTTATAATCAACGTACACCTCTACTCTCTGGCCCAGTAAGTGGTGTCTCCAAATCTTCAAAACATAAATCACCAATGCTAACTCCAAGTCATGAGTCAGATAATTTCTCTCATGAGGTCTCAACTGTCTTAATGCAAACTCAATCACTCTTCCATTCTATATTAATACACATCTCAATCTTTGTCTTAAAGCATTACTAAAAATTTTCAATCCTCCAGAGTTGTCTGGAATTAATAATACTGATATTGTTGTCAGTCTCTACTTTAATTCTTTAAATACCTTATCACATTCCTCCGTCCAGACATATTCCACTCCTTTCCTGGTCAGTTTAGTTAAGAGAATGCAATTTTTGTAAAATTCTGTACAAATCTTTTATAATACCCAGTCATCTTCAGAAAACTCCAAATATCTGATATTGATTTTAGCATGGGCCAATATATCACAGCTTCTATTTTCTTAAGGTCGGCTGATACCCCATCTCCAGAAACTATATGACTCGAGAAAGCAATTTTATTTAACCAAAATTTATATTTACTTAGTTTTTCATATAATTTCTGCTCTTTAAGAGTCTGCAAAACTATTCTTAAATGCTCAACATACTTTTCTTTGTTCTTGGAATAGATCATGATATAATCAATAAATATCATTACAAACTTATCTAGATACTGAGTAAAAATATAGTTCATCAAATTCATAAATACTGCAAGTATATTAGTCACTCCAAATGGTATCACCATATATGCATAATGATGATGTCCGATTATGAATATAGTTTTTGTAATATTTTTTGTTCCCACCCTTACTTGATGGAATTCTGAACGAAAGTCTATCCTCGAGAATACTTTTGTGCCTCCTTGTTGATCAAGTAGAGCGGTTATTCTCGGTAATAGTTACTTATTCTTGATTGTTGCTACATACAAACAATTATAGTCCATACATAATCTTTGACTCCTATCCTTATTTCCTGCTAATAGAACTGGAGCTTCTCAAAGTGAAATGCTAGATCTTACAAAATTCAACTTTAATAGCTCACCTATTTGTCTTTTAAATTCTTCTAATTCTACAATTTTCATTCAATAAGGTGGCTTACAAACTGGTTCAGCAAGAGAAATAATATCAATAGTAAATTCTACTGTCCTCATTAGTGGTAGTCCAGGTATCTTTTCAGAAAATATATCTAATAATTCTAATACTATAGGAATCATTTCTTCTCCTATTTCCATAGCTTTCAAAACTCCTCTTTTTGAGGACACTTTAAATTCTGTTGGCTCTAATGATCGACTTCTACCAACAAACTCAAACTCTGAACGACTAGGAATATGAAATATTACCCTTATTTTTATGTAATCTATTACCGCATGAAAAGTCCTTAATCAATCCTTGCCTAGGATAGCATCATATTTCCTTCATTTATAACTAGCAAGTTGACATAAAATTCTTTACCATTAATCACTAAAAGATATAGTCTACACTCCTTATTAGTCATAATGTCCCACCTCGCATATAAGATTGCAAAATCAATAGAATTGCAGGAAACAAACATGATAGAGATTAAACTGTGGGAAGCTCCAGAATCGAATAAAACAATTGTCGATGCATTACCAACTAGAATCATACCTGCTATGACTCCCCCTAGTAGTTTAAACTTCCTCAACATTCATTAGTTTAACTTGCCCCTGCCTCCGACCTACTCCTCCTTGGGCTCTGGAATAAGCTTGATGCTGTGTCTCTAAGGGATTTCTCTGATCTAGTCCTGAAACTCTCTAGGATGATGTTGTTTCTAGCCTGATTGTTGGCTGGCATGAGACTTTGGGTACTGCCAATTGTTGAACCTTCGAACAATCACTTACTCGGTGACTGACAAACCCACATGCCAGGCATAGCCCTTGGGCTCTTCCACACTCCTCCTGGGTATGTCCTCGTATATGGCAGAATTTACAGATTAACGAACTTCGATTTGGTATTGTCTGTTTCTTTGCTGGTGGACCATTAGACCTCCTGGCTGATGAGTTTACTACTTGTCCAAATGACCTTTTAAATGTCACTGGTCTCCCCTCCTTGGATACTTGCTCTAGGCGACATACTGCTTAAAATAACTCTTGTAGTTATGACCTACTAGATACTCTCTTAAATAGTGCCTCAGTCCTTTCTGGAACACATGTGCTTGCTCCTCCACATTAGTTACTAGGTTCGGGGCAAAATGACCGAGTCTCACAAATTCAGCTGTATATGCATCCACAGTCTAATCTCCTTGTTGCAACTCCATAAACTTCTTCCTCATCTCTCGTTTTACCGATGCATGGAAAAACTTGGCATGAAATGTGTTCGCAGCGGAATTTCTTCGCTTTCCTTCCAATGAATAAACTCGAATTACAACAGAAGAGAATAATAGAAAAGAACAAACGAGAGGATTTTATATCTCAATCGCTCTATTTTACAATATGATTTGTGGGATCTGTGGCGATGGGATCTCAAGCAGCTCCTTTGGACGATCTGACGTCGAGCTCTTCTCTCTTGAAGATGATGGCCGACTGTAGACGATCTTCTCTGGTCTTTCACGAACTCAAGACTCTATGCGTAATTTGAATTCTCCAAGATACCGAAAAGAAGAAAAAAAGACCTCTAGGGCTTCCCCAAGAGGGTATTTATAGCCTTAGGATCATATGAGAGTTTCTATCTAAATAGAATTTGCTCTCATCAAGGATTCCAATCAAATATCTTAGTTTTGATTTAAATCTCTTGATTTAGAGTTCTAATTGGACTCAATTTGGGTATTTGGATAAGCCCAAATCTTAATCTCAATCAATTTGAGATTCTGGTTATCTGCTCACGTGGAGATAATCTCATCAAAATGCGGAGCTAAAGAACCAGAACATGGAACTAACGTGGCGCTATTGAATAGCTCCGCGTTTCGTCCAAACGCGAGGCTAATATAGCCAAAACGCGGAGCTACAGAGTTAGCTCCGTGTTCTGTTGTGGAAAACTTCTAGTTACTTAGAAATTTTCACTGCCAACAGAACCCCCTCCAAAGTTTTCAAAATGGCTTAGAACTTAGTAAATTTTGAAATACTTTGGATCTTTAAATGCAGAGTTAAAATACCAAGTTTATCTCGCGTTTTGTTCACTTGCGCGGAGCTAAATAGTTTCGCTTTTCAGTGAGTAATTGCTCATTAATTGCTCAGTAATTACTCAGTTAATAGCTAAGTAATTACTTCTGCTTTGTCTTTCGTGCCGAATATCAAGAGGCGGATCATTTTAAATAGAGCCTCAAGCTCTTCTTCTTCTTCATTTCATCCGAAGAACCCAAGAGTCTGGAGCTCCGGCGACCGGGCGACTCATGCGAACGAGCGGTCATTTGATCGGACTTCGTTCGATTTTCCATAGATTTTCATCACTAGGATGTCAAGTAAAAAGAGTACGGCATCGCGCGTCTCCTCACCATCGGCGGCCGTCGTTAGCAGCGGCGGCAGCGGCCGAGGCAGTGGCCACAATGGCGAGCCAATCCATACTGCACCAATTGGAGGTAGAAATTCCCAACTTTTAGACTCCTTAGATCAATTTTGGAGTGTTTTGGCTCGGTTTTAACTGACCAATTATTTCTTTTACTGGCGAGATCGCTGTACTCCGGCCATAAGGCTTGGGAAGAAAGGAGAAGACGGAGAAAAACTCGGGTCTTCTTTCTACGCAAAGTTATTGCGTCATCCTCGCGTTTGTAACACGGGGCTATTTTAACTAGCGGTCGCGTTTCAATGCGAGGCTATTTTGACTATCATTCGAGTTTCAATGCGAGGTTATTTTGACTAGCAGTCGCGTTTCAACTCGAGGCTATTTTGACTAGCAGTCGCATTTCAACGCGAGGCTATTTTGACTAGCAGTCGTGTTTCAACGCGAGGCTATTTTGACTAGTAGTAACGTTTCAACGCAAGGCTATTTCCTCAACTGCGCACGGAGTTTATCCTTAGCTCCTCGTTTTCATACTTGGAAGATTTTTCGAGTTTTGTAAAACTTTTTCTAACTCTTGATTCTTCTTTTGCAGTGAAGTACTTGGACCAGATCCATTTTGAAGAGGAGTGCATGTGGCTCTTCCGATCTTCATCGGCAAAAGTAACTCTAAGGAAGCAAGAAGTATATGCTTTACAACATAGTTGCAGGTTTCAAGCTCTGGTTCTAAAAGATAAACTTTTGAAGGAGTTACAAGAACTCTGCTGTAGCTCTTTAAGTTTTCTTGAGGACCATTTCTGTTAGATGACAATCTTTGTTGCTTTCCAAAGCAATAGAGATAATCATCTAAGGGCTTGTAGCATGTCGAATCCAACTTGTGCATCTTCATTAGGATTCTTGTAGCAGTATCTTCAGATGATCCACTAAAAACAGATCATAGCTGATATTTGCAGAAGAGATCTTTTGCATGTGAACCAGAGAATTTCAACACTCCAAGGAGGAAACTCGTTGTCAGGTTATTGATGAGTCGATGAATAGGTTAAAGCTTTTGGGAGAGCTATAACTCCCTCTTTTTCTGTAATCTTTTGCTTCATGAATAAATATAATTCCTTTTCTTTTTATCTGTTGGCTTCAAGAATTTTGCTTGCTTAACAAATAGATGGTTCATAGTTTTGGTAAAATAATCTAAGGCTCATTTGCGTAACTTAGACTATTAATACCTGAAATGATCAGATAACGATCATTTAACATAGACAGAGGCGCCTAATTGCACATGCCTTAGTTTGATGGAGGTAGTTCAAGACTCTTCTTGCGTAACTTGAGCTATATCTCACCAAGATGATCGGGTCATGATCATCAGATTTCGGCAGAGACGCCTGATCATGCTTGCCTAGTAAAGAGTTCAAGTGCTCATCTGCGTAACTTGAACAAGTGGAGGCGGTTCAAGGCTCTCATGCGTAACTTGAACTGCACATACCAAGATGATCGGGTCCGGATCACCAGATTTCGGCAGAGGCACCTAATTGTGCATGCCTAGTTTTAAGCAAGAAGTTCAAGTGCTCATCTGCGTAACTTGAACAAGTGGAGGCGGTTCAAGACTCTCATGCATAACTTGAAATGCACATCCCAAGATGACTGGGTCAGGATCACCAGATTTCGGCAGAGGCACCTAATTGCTCATGCCTAGTTTTAAGCAAGAAGTTCAAGTGCTCATCTGCGTAACTTGAATAAGTGGAGGCGGTTCAAAGCTCTCATGCGTAACTTGAACTGCACATACTAAGATGATCGGGTCAGGATCATCAGATTTCGGCAGATGCACCTAATTGCACATGCCTAGCAAAGAGTTCAAGTGCTCATCTGCGTAACTTGAACAAGTGGAGGCGATTCAAGGCTCTCATGCGTAACTTGAACTGCACATCCCAAGATGACCGGGTCAGGATCACCAGATTTCGGCAGAGGCGCCTAATTGCGCATGCCTAGTTTTAAGCAAGAAGTTCAAGTGCTCATCTGCGTAACTTGAACAAGTGGAGGCGGTTAAAGGCTCTCATGCGTAACTTGAACTGTACATACCAAGATGATCGGGTCAGGATCATCAGATTTCGGCAGAGGCGCCTAATTGCGCATGCCTAGCAAAGAGTTCAAGTGCTCATCTTCGTAACTTGAATAAGTGGAGGCGGTTCAAGACTCTCATGCGTAACTTGAACTGCACATCCCAAGATGACCGGGTCAGGATCATCAGATTTCGGCAGAGGCACCTGATTGCAATGCCTAGTAAGAAGTTCAAGTGCTCATCTGCATAACTTGAACAAGTGGAGGCGGTTCAAGGCTCTCATGCGTAACTTGAACTGCACATACCAAGATGACCGGGTCAGGATCACCAGATTTCAGCAGAGACGTCTAATTGCGCATGCCTAGTAAAGAGTTCAAGTGCTCATCTGCGTAACTTGAACAAGTGGAGGAGGTTCAAGGTTCTCATGCATAACTTGAACTGCACATACCAAGATGACTGGGTCAGGATCACCAGATTTCGGCAGAGGCGCCTAAATTGCGCATGCCTAGCTAAGAGTTCAAGTGCTCATCTGCGTAACTTGAACAAGTGGAGGCGTTTCAAGGCTCTCATGCATAACTTGAACTGCACATACCAAGATGACCGGGTCAGGATCACCAGATTTCGGCAGAGGCGCCTGATTGCACATGCCTAGTAAGAAGTTCAAGTGCTCATCTGCGTAACTTGAACAAGTGGAGGCGGTTCAAGGCTCTCATGCGTAACTTGAACTGCACATACCAAAATGATCGGGTCAGGATCATCAGATTTCGGCAGAGGCGCCTAATTGCGCATTCCTAGCAAAGAGTTCAAGTGCTCATCTGCGTAACTTGAACAAGTGGAGGCGGTTGAAGGCTCTCATGCATAACTTGAACTGCACATCCCAAGATGACCGGGTCAGGATTACCAGATTTCGGCAGAGGCGCCTAATTGCGCATGCCTAGTTTTAAGCAAGATGTTCAAGTGCTCATCTACGTAACTTGAACAAGTGGAGGTGGTTCAAGGCTCTCATGCGTAACTTGAACTGCACATACCAAGATGATCGGGTCAGGATCATCATATTTCGGTAGAGGTGCCTAATTGCGCATGCCTAGCAAAGAGTTTAAGTGCTCATCTGCGTAACTTGAACAAGTGGAGGCGGTTCAAGGCTCTCATGCGTAATTTGAACTGCACATCCCAAGATGACCGGGTCAGGATCATCAGATTTTGGAAGAGGTGCCTGATTGCGCATGCCTAGTAAGAAGTTCAAGTGCTCATCTGCGTAACTTGAATAAGTGGAGGCGGTTCAAGGCTCTCATGCGTAACTTGAACTGCACATACCAAGATGACCGGGTCAGGATCACCAGATTTCGGCAGAGGCATCTAATTGCGCATGCCTAGTAAAGTGTTCAAGTGCTCATCTGCGTAACTTGAACAAGTGGAGGAGGTTCAAGGCTCTCATGCGTAACTTGAACTGCACATACCAAGATGACGGGGTCAGGATCACCAGATTTCGGCAGAGGCGCCTAATTGTGCATGCCTAGCAAAGAGTTCAAGTGCTCATTTGCGTAACTTGGAGGCGGTTCAAGACTCTCATGCGTAACTTGAACTACACATACCAAGATGACCGGGTCAGGATCACCAGATTTCGGCAGAGGCGCCTAATTGCGCATGCCTAGCAAAGAGTTCAAGTGCTCATCTGCGTAACTTGAACAAGTGGAGGCGGTTCAAGGCTCTCATGCGTAACTTGAACTGCACATACCAAGATGACCGGGTTAGGATCACCAGATTTCCGGCAGAGGCGCCTAATTGCGCATGCCTAGCAAAGAGTTCAAGTGCTCATCTGCGTAACTTGAACAAGTGGATGGTTATACTTCTAGGGATCTGAACCAGATGTGACAGTTACTATGTCATCATTCTGGTTTATTTTAGGCATAGTATTTCTTCAGAAATTTGCCGTTGATCGGCATCATCATCCTATCGCCACCCTGGTTCATTAAGCGATAGGCTCCACTAGAGTATACCGTCTCCATAACAAACGGTCCTTCCTACTTGGGTTCAAATTTACCTTTAGTCTTGTGGGTTAGAATCATTGGCCTTTTAATAGCCAGGACCAAGTCTCCTTATTTAAAGGTCCTTGGTTTAACGCTCTTATTGAACGTTAGCAAGATTCGGGCTTGATACAACTCAATTTGTTGTTGAGCCCTGAGACATTTTTCATCTAACGCCTCTAGTTCTTGCAATCTTAGTTGATGGCGTTCTTCTGTCGTCATCTTTGTGGCTAAGGCCACTCTTAATGATGGTATCTGAATTTCGAGAGGCAAGACGGCCTCACTTCTATAAACCAAGGAGAACGGGGTAGCTTTTGTCGGGGTGCGAACGGTGGTGCGATAAGCCCACAAACACTCTCCCAGCTTTTCATCCCAGTCCCTTTTATTGGAAGAGACAAACTTTCGAAGGAGTTTAATGATCGTCTTGTTGAAAGCTTCAGCTAACCCATTTGCCGCGAGGTTATATGGCGTCGAAGCAATATCTTTGATTCTGAACTTATCATAGAATCTTGAGAACCCCTGGCTGATGAATTTCAGTCCATTATCATGAATGATTCTTCGGGGGACTCCAAAACGGTAAATGACATGATGCTTAATGAACTTGATCACATCCGTTGTTTTTACTTCTCTCATAGGCACGGCTTCGGCCCATCTTGAAAAATAATCGGTTATTGCAAGAATAAACCGATATCCTCTGGATGACGGGGGAGTTATTGGCCCCACAATATCCATTCCCCATGCCTCAATGGCCAACTAGCAACAGTATTGTGCAAGTATTCTGGGGGTTGATGAATAAAATTCGCATTTACTTGGCATGCATGACACCGTTTAGCGTATGCCATTGCCTCTGTAATCATCTTCGGCCAGTAGTATCCCAGCCTTCTTATGCGGTCTCCGAGTTTTGGACCGGGCTGATGAGCTCCACACACTCCATCATGTGCTTCCTTCAGCACTTCATCTGCTTCTGCTTTTGATATGCAGCGTAGTAGCAGACCATCGTTTGACTTTCTGTATAAAATTTGAAGTGTACGATCAAAATAGAATCTCGGGGCCCTCCTCTTTATCGAGGCAGCCTCCTTTGGATCCTCTGGTAGTATCCCATGTAGGGCGTAATCTATAAATGAAAATCGCCAATCATGGGGTTCCAGAATTAAGCCTGTCTGGCACACCTCTTTGGCTTGGAATACCGTATCTGGGTGGAGGAGTTCCCTGCTACTAATAGTGATGCTTTTAGCTTCACCCGGCGGGATCGCCAATGTTACAGCCAACGCAGCAAGAGCATCTGCATAGACGTTCTCATTCCGAGATATATGATATATATTATCCTGCTAGCTCAATGGCTAGCTGATGATAGGAGATGAGGGCTTCATGTCTGACTTCATACTCACCCGTCATCTGGTTGACGATGAGCTTAGAGTCTCCATATGCCTCTAGATAGTTCACCCCCAGTTGTAGAGCCATTTTTAAGCCGATAATGAGCGCGTTATATTTTGCCATATTATTCGTGCACGGTTCTGTTAATGAGTAACCGTTAGGCAATATATGTTTATATGGGGATATTAGCACAACCCCCACTCCAGCAGCGGATCGTCTGGCAGCACCATCAAAGAACATTTGCCATGGTTGTTCTTTGCTAACTATGTTGACCTCTGATGTCTGTTTGGAATTGGACCAAATTGGATGGTCTACAAGAAACTTCATTGCTTTTTGAGGGACGAAGTGTATATCATATGGCGATAGTAGCAGTGCCCATTTTGCCAATCGGCCGTTCAAGGATCCTGGTTTTGTCATCAGAATTTTCAAGGGGTTAACCCGTGATATGACATGTATCGTTTGCCCTGAAAGATAGTGTCGCATTTTCTGAACAGCGAACACTAGAGCTAAACATTCTTTTTCGATTGGAGTATACCGACGCTCGGCTCCGATCATTGTCCTGCTTAAGTAATAAAGAGTATGTTCATGGCCATGCTCATTATATTGAGCAAGTAATGCTCCTAAAGCATCATCCATGTCCCTTACATATATAAGAAATGGCTGCCCAGGGACCGGTGCCGTAAGAACAGGAGGTTTAGTAAGATATTCTTTGAGATCGTCAAATACCTGTTGACATGCCTCATCCCATACGAAAGAAACTCCCTTTTTCATGAGTCTAGAGAATGGTTGGCATCGCCCTGATAAATTGGAGATGAAGTGCTGGATATAGGCTAACTTTCCTTGTAATCCCCTTAATTCCTTAAGATTGCGGGGCGGTGGCATTTTGCTACTCGCTTTCACCTTTTCGGGGTCAAGGAAAATTCCTTTTGAGCTTATTATGAACCCAAGGAATTTTTCGCTGGACACCCCCATAAAAGACTTAGTGGGATTCATGTTCAGATGATGTTTTTGCATAAGATCGAAGACCGTTCTTAAATCATAAAGATGATCTTCTTTGTTCTTGCTTTTGACCGCTAAGTCATCCACATAACACTCTACCGTTTTGCACAGGTGTTCTTTGAATATGACGCTCATTGCACGTTGGTAGGTGGCACCGGCTTTCTTCAATCCGAAAGGCATCACCGTATAACAGTATACCCCCAGCGGCGTTCTGAAAGCCGTGTGCTTTTCATCATCTGGGTGCATTTTAATCTGGTTACAGCCTGAGAAGCCATCCATAAAGGACATCCTCTCATAACCGCAAGTATTATCAATCATCACATCGGTGATGGGGAGTGGAAATTCATCCTTAGGACATGCAGCGTTCAGATCTCTAAAATCAATGCATATCCGGATTTTGTGGTTCTTTTTACGAACCGGCACTATGTTAGCCACCCAATCAGGATGTTGCTCTTCACGGATGAATCCGGATTTTATAAGCTTGTTGATCTTGGCAGCTATTGCCTCCATCAATTCCGGTCGAAAGCACCTTTGCTGTTGTTTAACTGGTTTGGCGTCTTCTTTAATATTTAACTGGTGCGTGGCAATTTGAGGGTCAAGCCCAGGCATGTCTTCATAACTCCATGCGAACACGTCTATATACTCTTTGATAAGAGATATAAGTTCCTCTTTTTCGAAGGGAGTTAACGTGTCGCTTATGAAGATGGGTTTCGGGTTTTCTTCCGTTCCCATGTTAACTTGTACCAATTTGTCTTCTGTGGGCGGGTCACGCTGTTCAAAGAGGACATCCCAGAGAGTGTCCATATGCTTAGCCCAGGAATCATCTTGAACATCAATTGGTTCCTCGTCGCTTTCTGGTGCGGCTGAAACCATATTGGCTGTCAAGGATTGAAACCAGGCGCCGGTACTTAGATCCGAGTCATGATCAAGTGGAGATGAATCATCATCGGCCGAAGAACTTTCCTCATATTGGCATGGTGGTGAGGGAGGGATAGATACATAGCCCAACCCCCTGCGAGTCTTTTGATAATAGTCTGGGCTCTTTCCTCTCGGTCTAAATGAGGGTATGGGATTCCGTCGCCCTTTTCCAAAGTTTAATCCCGACTTCTGAGTAAAATTATAACCCATTTTCTCCATCATTTGCCGGGATTTCTGTTCATATAAGTGAAATTGAGGTGATGTTTGTTCATCACTTTCACTGCTTTGTTTTTGTCGAGGTGACGTAATTACTTTGCCGAACATGATCGGCTTTTGAGACCCCTGTCAAGGAGGCACCTCAAAGAAGTGACCTTGTCCCTTAGTTATTCTTGATTGAGAGAGGAGGGATGACCTGAGGGGCAAATGGTATACCGCCAGAACTTCAAGTTCGGACAGGCCATCCACTTCAGTGGAAGTACAAGAGAGTTCAGACTCAGTAGCTACAGCATGCTCGTAGACTAACTTTATGTTTTCATTGATAACCCACTCACTCTCACACTCACTCTCTACTACATCAGCTATATTATTATCAAAATTCAAATTAAAATCTATGTGAGGGTTGATTTCATAATCACCCCCATCGTTATCTTCGGGAGACTCGTACTCCGTGTCGGCTTCATTGCCGCTGTCATCGGGCTTTTGAAAGCTGCTGGGATTGTCGTACGGGACCTCATGGACTGGTTTGTAGAGCCTGGCGTCCATGAAGTAATTCTCTAGTCCCTTGAATGATTGCCTATCTGCAACTAGTATCCAAACTTCTTCCTGTTCATCACAGTACTTCATACACTGGTGGAGAGTCGACGGGACTATCATATATGCATGGATCCAAGCTCGTCCCAACAAGATGTTATAAGACGTATCTGCGTCTATAACGTAGCATGTAACCTCCGTCCTTAAATCTCCAATCTGGCACCGCAGTCAGATTTTACCAAGAGGACTGCTGTTGTTAGCATTGAATCCGTAGATAGTAGTATTTGTAGGCGTCAAACGATGAGGAGATATCCCCAACAGTTGCATTAGCCTTTTGGGAGTAACGCTTAGTGCAGACCCCGGATCGATTTGAATGTGTTCCACCTTGGTGGATCCGACATATCCAGTGAAATATAAATGCCTATTATGCTTTATATTCCTTACCTGCATGTCCTCCGGAGAGAAGGTAATTTGTGAGACCTGCCTCCTTACTTGATGGCAGCTGGGGCAAGAGTCCCGTTCCTCATCGGCCGGCTTGACGATCTGAGTCAAAAATGACTCAGAGTCTGCCAGGGCCTCTCTTAATGCTTCACGTGTTGATTTTGATAATCTCAATAATTTGTAAAGCGTTACTCGTGCTGGGATATTTGCTAACTGAGCGATTATATCGAATTTGAAGGTAGTCTCCTTGGTCTCTTCATTTCTAACAGGATTCTTCTGGAAACGAAGTCCCTTTTATTTTGTGGGCTTCGCGAGTTCCCCGTATATGTTCTTCGGGTCTACTCTGGTGTAATCCTTGAGGTATGGCTTGCCAGACCGAGTATTGGAAGGGCCCACCCCATCTTGATGAGTGGCCTTGTTTCGGGCTCTTCTTCAGAATCTGTGAAGGCTCCCGAAACTATATATTCTTCCTTTATCTCTGCGGAGATGACATTAACAGTCCGCTTTTTTCTTTGACCCCCTGTGGTAATCCACTGTTCATCATGTTGTAAATCAGGGTAGACCCACATAACTCCCCCCTTTTGGGTTGTTACAGGGACAAGTCCTTCTTGAGCCTTATGCGGGTCATGGTTTTTTGTAACCAACTTTCCCTTTGGAATTGGGGTTAACCCTGCGGGGAATTCATGGGTTCCCACCACTATGGTTGCCATATTGGCCGTGACTTTCTTTTTCTCCTCTTTAAGCGTCAAAACTCCAGCTCTATCAGTGCTTGGATTCTGTTCTTTAGAGGGTAACAATCCCTAGTAGGGTGTCCAGTATTATGGTGGTAGAGACAATAGTTGGGGTCGTTGGTCTTACCAGCGTCCTCCGGCTTCCTATTTTCCGGAAGTTCCAACATTCCCTTCCTAAGGAGGAGGTGAAAAAGGGTGGGCGTCTGTTCCGCCTTGAAAGTATAGGTCCTCTCTTGTTGTGGCCTATTTTGCCTTGTGTCCTTTTGATTTTGGGGCTTTGGGCTCGGAAGATTTGTCTTTTGTGGAGCTGCCTCTGATGCCATTGCCGCTTTACCTTTATTTTTATTGTTATTTTGGGCGTATGGCCTACTACTTCTAGTACTTTTTGATCCACGAGACTCTTCAACTCGGTGAATCAAATCTTCGGCTTGCTCTCCCTATTTGAGCAAATCCCTCCATGTCCTAGACTCTACGGCCACCATTTTTAGGAGCACGTTAGTCTTAAGATTATGTCGACATGTCTCGACTAGAGTTTCCTGGACCATTCCGTGTTTGCAATGTACGGACTTCTCCCGGAACCTTTCTATGAAGTCTTTGACGGTTTCTTGTTCCCCTTGTTTAGTCGCAAGGAGGGAATGAACCGTAATTTCGGTATCATCCTCAAAGAAGCATGAGAGAAATAGTTTCTCCACATCAAACCAGGTATTAATAGTACCTGGGGGCAGCTGCATAAACCAAGTAAAGGCAGGCCCTCGCAAGATACTTGCGAATACATTGGTCATTACTGGGTCATTGCCCATCAAATGTCCTGCTTGGGACAAGAAATAATAAATGTGTTGATTGGGAGACCCCTTCCCGTCATATGGCTCTAATTTGAGCGGCTTGTATTTCTCTGGGTAGGGTGCCAGATCCCATTCAGGTGGATATGGTCTTGAGACCCCCGATTCTTTTAACTCCTTCTTGTGCATTAGCGCTTCGAGTTGACTTTGTAATTTCTCAATTTTCTCTTCATGTGGATCATGAAAAGAATATTTGTCCTTGTCCTCATGTGTTGAGTGGGCTTTCTCTTCTTTATCTTCCTCGTTCAGTTTGTTGAACAAGGTTTCTTTTTCTTTCTTAGCGTTATCCTCAACAATCTTCTGAGTATTCTCGACTACTTTCGAGAGCATCATTCTAAGATCTTCAATTATCTTTTGTTGCTCCTGAATCATCTTTTCTTGGGTTTCAAATCTTTGATCGATGTCGTCAGATTTATCCGCCATATGTGATGCTGACTTTTGTAGCCGAGATGATGCAGAGGAACGAGGTGAAGCTATAGCCGAGTTATCGCTGTCGTCGTCATAAGAACCTTTTGCAAGCTTCTTATAGTTTCGAGGCGGGACAGCTCCTGACTTAAGTCGGGTGTTGTGATGGGGTTCCTCATCACTTGATTTCGAATCATTATACGTCTCTACAACCTTCTTCCCCTTTCCGACCATATTGGAGGTTACAATTCTCCGTTCTTTTCGGGGAGTAGCTTTCGTCTTCTTAGCAGGGTTTTTGTCCGACTCGATTAATCGATTGAACACCGATACCTTGTTCTTATTGCAGCAACAATTATCTACTACAACGGATACCGCTGTCATAAGTTGTTGGCAATGACAAGAAGATTCGGATTGAACTTGTTCTATGCTTCTCTTCTTGGTTAAGTACTCCCTGAGGTCGGTGACTTTAGTCATGGAGTTGTGGGGTGCACTCATCTGCTGAGAGGGTCCAGGAGCCGACTGAAGCTTCTTGAGATTACTGGAGTCTAGTTCTGGTCCATTGATGCGACAATCCGCGCTGATTTTGTATTCGGGTTGACCTACGCGGAGCTGAGAAATAGCTTCGCGTTTTGTGTCGCACGCCTGAAGAATAGCTCCGCGTTTTACTACGCTAGCCTCGCGTTTTACACTGGCTTGGCGTTTCTTCAGAAGTTTCCCTTCTGGAATCTTAGCCCCGCGTGGAAGAAAATTTCTGCATGCTGGCTTATTCTTGTGATTAACACAAGTCATAACTTCGCGTCTGGTGCGATTTTTACGATTGATTACAATCTGCCAATCATCTTCGCGATTTACGTGGAGGTGAGGCATCTTGCATTTCTTGCAAGTACTACTGGCTTCGCGTTTCTTGCTAAGCTCAGTATTAGTCTCGCGTGGAGAATCACACGCTGGCTGTAAGGAATTTTTATCCTCGCGTTTATCGTGAGTGTCAAAAGTCTTACGTTTCTCGCAAGTGCTACTGGCTTTGCGTTTATCGCTAAGCCTAGTAGTAGCCTCGCATGGAAAATTACATGCTGGCTTTAAGGAATTTTTATCCTCGCGTTTATCGCGAGTGTCAAAAGTCTTGCGTTTCTCGCAAGTGCTACTGGCTTCGCGTTTATCGCTAAGCCCAGTAGTAGCCTCGCATGGAAAATCACATGCTGGCTTTAAGGAGTTTTTATACTCGCATTTCTCACGAGTGTCAGAAATTTTGCGACTAGCGCAAATCTTACTGGCTTCGCGTTTCTCGCTAAGCTCAGTAATAGCCTCGCGCGGAAAATCACACGCTGGCTTTTCCTTGCGATTCACGCAAGTTGTTGCTTCGCGTTTAGCGCGATAATGACTGGTCTCGCGATTAGCGCGAGCCAGTTTGCGAGGGACCATAGCCTCGGGTTCTATATCGTTAGCCTCGCGTCCAAGGCGGGCTTTGAGGGCTTTTCGCCTTGCTCTCCGATTTCTATTTCGGAGTTGGGTTCTGGTCAATCCAGTTCCCAAGTCTTCTTCGGAAGTAGGGAGGTCATCCCCTGCTAAGATTTCCTGTCCAAACACCGGCTCTATGGCCGCGGTCTCCAAGGATCCTCGTTCATCGGTGGATACCTTTTTACCCGTTGCTCGGGTATTGGAGTGCATGCGATGATAGTGTCGTGTCTCGTCCAGGTTACCTGATTCAGAGGAGATGTACTCCTCGTACTTCTGCTGGTCGATTTCAACGACGAGCATGTCTATGTCGGATCCGATCATATCGACGTCCGATTGCGCCACAATCTCTTCTTTAGTGAAAGAGACGGCTCCCACTGTGGTCGCCAGTTTGTTCGCAGCGGAATTTCTTCACTTTCCTTCCATTGAATAAACTCGAATTACAACAGAGGAGAACAATAGAAAAGAACAAACGAGAGGATTTTATATCTCAATCGCTCTCTTTTACAATATGATTTGTGGGATCTGTGGTGATGGGATCTGTCAAGCAGCTCTTTTGGACGATCTGACGTCTGTTCGCCATGAAAATCAAATTTCTCTTTACTGACAATCTTTCAACAAAGGATTACAATCTAACAGTTTTCCGTTTACAGAAGATGAAGAAGATGGACTTCCTCTTTGTTTAGAGCTGGGTTTCTAGGTAGCTATGGAGGACGATCCTGCTCTCCGTTGACACTCCGTGCAACTTCTCTCAGTTGGCTAAAGGAAAAGAAAAAGGGGCTCTTTACTCTTGATTACAAGGGGTAATTTTTGGGAGATGACGTCTCTGTCTCTGTCTCTTTTGCCGTGTCTCTCTGTGTGTCTCTGTGTGTCTCTGTCTTTCGCTCCCCGCCATTTATAGGGGATTTGGAGTAACGTCCCGCCATATTTGCTCGTCCGTTAGCTCCCACTACTCGAGAAGTGCCGCCATATTCGTCAGGCAGTTGCTCCCACGACCGAAGTGACGCCGTTGCATTCGTTTGGCAGTTAGTCCCACGATCCGAGGTGGCAATTCTTCTGTTCGGGTCAAGTGACTTTGTATTAAACCCCTACCCGAAAGTTATGGGTAGTGTCGCGAATCTCAGCTTTAGATTCGCGAACCTGTTCCATCGTCTGGATATCAGACCTCATTTCCTTAGATTCGCGGACCTCAGTTTCTTAGATTCGCAGACCTCAGTTTCTTAGATTCGCATATCAGATGAGTTGCGGGCTTCTGTCTCTGAATTCGTGGATCTTCTTTGCTTTTCCGAAATTTTTCACTGATAAAACCCCCTCCAAAGTTTCCAAAAACTCTCATGACTCTTAAGGATTTTTGGAATACTTTGGATATAATATTCTGTATTAGAATTTCCATTGCGTTTGCTTGAAGTCTGTGACTCTGTATTAGCGCCACTACTGCTTCTTGCTTTTGAAAGGGGCACGTCTCTGTATTAGGGGCGTGAGCCTTCATCTTGGAGTAGAAAACGACTCTGTATTAGGGTCGCGAACTTTTATTTTGGAAGGAACACGTCTCTGTATTAGGGGCGCGAGCCTTCATCTTGGAGTAGAAAACGACTCTGTATTAGGGTCGCGAACTCTTATTTTGGAAGGAACACGTCTCTGTATTAGGGGTGCGAGCCTTCATCTTGGAGTAGAAAACGACTCTATATTAGGGTCGCAACTTTGTCTTCGGAAGGGGCGCGACTCTGTATTAGGGACGCGAGCCTTCACTTTTGAATAAAAAATGACTCTGTATTAGGGTCGCAACTTTGTCTTCGGAAGGGGCGCGACTCTGTATTAGGGACGCGACTCTTCATCTTTGTTTTTTTGAGAAGAAAGCGGCTCTGTATTAGGGTCGCGAGTTTTTTGCGGGAAGGCTGGCAGGCGGTTGCTTTCCTACGGCATCATAATTAAGACGTTTCTCTGAGCTGCATTAAATGAAAAGGTATCTACGCGATTCGAGTCGGATATCACGTCTGTTCAGAGATCCTGGCCGTCAAATCATCGGCTATATAACCTCCACTTTACGAGAGAGATTGCCCTTATCTCAAGAAATTTAAAATCTAAGTTCTTCGTTTGGACTTCTCAGACTTTTTGTCTTCAAGCTCCAGTAGTTTCTAATTCTCTGTGCGAAGGATTTTCTCCCTCTGTAAAAGATGCCGAAGAAAGCTTCTTCCTCTGATGTTGCCGCCAGTGGTCGTCAAGATTCTTGAGCAACCTCTAGTTCGATAGTGGTTCGGCAGGAACCCTTGATCGGGGGTAAGTAAAAAAAATTCAGAAGGCAATCCCTTTTCTTGTTTTTTTTTTCTTTTTTTTTTCTTTTCTTTTCTCTAAATCTGCATGTCTTTGGCAGTTGATTACACCTTGAATCCTTGGCTAAAGGATCATTACTTTGGATATTCTGAAGGCTATGACGGGAAGAAGGAATTCATATTTGACCAAGTCTTTCCCCATTGTACATCTTCGGATAATCAAGAGAGAGCAGACAAGATTCTCCACCCTTCTCGCTCAACATTGCGAGAGTAGATGACCAATGCATCTTTTAAAGGAGAAAATCGGTCTCCGTTGCTCAAACCTGTCTTCTTGTTTAGGGACCATATTTCAATGCCCGACAGTGGTTTGAAAGATGGCGATTACAAGTGGCTTCGCCAAATTGAAGGTCGCTATTTGTTTCTCCCCAATATGGAGAGATCTTATCCATTCTTATTCTTTCAGTCCCTTTCTGTGCCCAGGCGGATGGATTGGCACATAAATAGGCCACAAGACGGTGTCTTGTTGGGGGGCTTCAATGCTCAAGGCGCTTTTCCTCGTGGTAGTGGAAAACACTTTTGTGGATTGCTTCCGGAACTGCTTAAACATGACCTCCCCAGAGGCGAGGTTCCCATAATTACGCAGACTTTCCTGCACCGATTTACCAATGCGTAAGGAGAGTTTCCTGTTCAGGATTTTCGTCCCCCTGGATGGGTTCATTGCTCTTCAAAAGGAGAGTGGACAGTTTTGACCGACTTTTTCTTGAAAACCTTCGGGGATCAGCTTCATTATACAGGGCTCTATCGTGCTATCAGGGCTGTTCAGCATGGTATTCCTGCTAGTAGATTCTATTTTTATGCTTTATTGGAATTGTACAATTCTGATACTTGTACAATTTTTAGCCCTCGTGGCGAGTTGGGTTTTGCCCTTCATGAAATATATGAAATTTCGGGCTTACCCATGGGCGACATCCCGTACGAAGAGTATGTCCCAACCGGGGAGAACTCCATCTGTTGAAGACCCGGGACCCTTTGATTTATAATACTTATTGGGAATTACTTTGTCATTACCATATTTGCACTCACACCTCTGGCACTCATAATTTGAAGCCAAAGAAGTGGCTGCAGTATTTTCTGCCCAATTTTTCTAAGGGTAATCTTAACTTTACTCGCCTTCCTCCGATCTCCGAAAAGGAACTTGAGAGAAGAATCGCCAGTTTCGGGACAGATGCTTACATCGCTGAATCTGACGAGGACGTCTTCAAGGCTGGAATGTCCTTTGAAAGTTTTCATTATCAGGCTCTCCAGCCTTTGTCTGATCCTGCCTTCTTGGCAGGCTTTTTGATGGTATGGCTGAAGAAGTGTGTTGTTCATTCGCAGGAGAACATACCCATTAGAGCCGTATACCCAGCCGTCCTACTAGCATTTGGTAAGCGGCTCGATTTGCTGCCTGCGATGGTTTGCAACATCCAGAGCAGACTGAGAAGATTATCTGACAAATTCTGTCAGGTGAAGAAGGAGCAAAGGAAGAAAAGAGATCCGGTCATTAAGACTCCTAATCCGTGTGTAGAACTCCCTTACACTTATTTGATGGCTTGGCTGATTCTACACTGCCCTTCTTTGATGAGTCCTGCAGACTCGCAGATTGACCTAAGTGCTCCCAAAGTGCAGCACTATGAAAGGTCGCAGTGGAAGGGAGGCTACATGGCCGCGATTCGCAAAACCCTTCGTCATTTCTCAACTTTTGAGTTGTTCAGATGTTTCCCATACTTCCCGAATGCTGGGTACGGGGAAGAATTCGCAGATACTGCAGGTGCCGATAAGTTTACTACCCTCTCCTCGGGATGTTTCTGGTGGTTGATAAACATCCGCCCAGGGCATCTGGTTCTTCGCTTGGGGAACTTTTGCTATATCGAACCTTATTACCCAAGTCGCTTTGCCCGACAGTTTGGGTACGATCAATTCTACGTTGGCAATCCCAATAGAGAATTAAGCTTTGTTGGGAATGTTCTTGAGAGGGCTCGAGCTTGGTTTCACTTCGTCGCAGGTGGAACTCTTGCCAAATTTGATCTTCCGCTCAAGACCCCGAACTCAAGTATGAGCTTCGGCTTCTGTAAATGGTTTGCGGATGCTAACTCTGTTCCTCAGAATTTCAACGTACACCATACCAGTCTGCGGAAGATCAGATCCTGATATGCCCAGAAAAAGAAGGCTGGCAGCACAAAAGTGGCTGGGATGGAGGACTTCAAGGGGGACAGTGCGTCTGATGAATCAGAACGAAAGGGAGAGGACACTGGTGCGCCGGTTCAGGCTGCTGTTCCTGATCCGACGTTGAGGAAGACTTCTCCTCCGTTGCCGTCTTCTCCTGAGAAATCTTCGCATAAGCTAAAGAGATTAAGGCGTCTTGGCGACTTGCCTACCATTCCGCGGAGAACTGATTCGCAGAGCACCTTGTCTGGGGCAGGAACTGCAACACTCACTCCGGCTTCTGAGTCCCTCGTGGAGGAATCCGAGGAAGAGGAAGATGACTCATCTTTGATTCTCCGTTCCCTTAAGAGGCGTCGGAGTCAAGGACCTGTTCTTTGCAGTGATCCTACTCCTGTTACTCAGGAGGGTTCTATTCCTTCTATTGGCCAGGCCGACGTTGAAGTTGGTGCTCCTTCGGCTTTACAAGAGGACTCTGCGACTTCTGTTGCTCAGGACACTGCTGATGAAGTGCAAATCATTGGGGAGACCCGCGCACCAGACTCTCCAAAGGCAGCACCCCCTTCTGAAGATAAAGATGACCGGGGCGACGATGATGAAGCCAGTAGTGACAGTTTCCGTTCTTCTACTCCTCCTTCGGATCATGGTAAATATGTCTTTTTGAGCGAGGAGGTTCGAGCCGAAGTATATGGGCCCGAAGTATTTGGTCCTGAAGTGTATGGACTTGGAGAATCCAGCGTCCAACCTTCAGGTCTTCATCTTCTTTCTTCAGCAATTATGTTATCTTATCAAATGATACTGTAATACTTAACTGTCAATTTTTTCTTTTCTTCTTTTTTTTTTCGCTAGCTCAAGTTTTGACTCCGGACTTGGAGGGCATGAAGGTGGCTTCACCAGACAGTACCATCGCGGGAGCTGACACTGGTGGAGAAACCGAAGTTATTACTGCCACGGTTGACATTTCAGAAGCAGTGATTCCCTCGGCTGCCATGTCAACGGTTTCGGCACAACTGCTCCAACTGATCCCGTAGTTCAGGAGACTGTGATTGGTAGTTCCGTGGAAGTCTCCAGGGGTGTCATTCTTCCTGTTGCGGATCAACCCGCTTCTGCCTCATCCAGTATTACTCCTTCTCATGCAGAGGTTGATATGCTTGAGAGTGATTTGTTGAAGGACACGGTGGAGACTTTTCTTCAGTTTCTGTATCGCTGTATCGATAAAGTGCTAAAGGGGGTTCCCTTCGCTTCGATCGTCAATGTCCTCAACATTTATCTAACTGGTATTGTTAGCATTGGTGGGGAGGATAGAGCTGCTCCTTTCAGGTTTATGATAGCTCAGCTTCAAAGGCACGCTGAATCTCTGTCGAAAGCCAGAAGTGCTGATAAGTCTGAGACAGTGGAAATCATCTTCCAGAAGCTGAGAAAGGAACAGCTTAAGTTCCAGAAAGAGACTCGGGAGAGGGCAGATGTTTGCAAGGCCTCTTTAGAAAAGGGTCAATCAGACCGCGAGTCTCTGGTTCTTCAAGTGGAAGCCGCTGCTTCAATTGTCAAGGGCCAGGATCAAGCCATTGCCAAAGCCCAAGCTTTCCTAGCCAAGATCACCAAGGAGCGTGATGAGTCAGTGAGGCATCTGACCGATTTGTCGCGTCGGAGGGACGATATATCCAGGGACCTTCAGGCGGTGCAAGCTGAATTGGACTCGTTGGAGGCTGCTGCAGCGCAGAATGTTATTGCTAGTGACGAAGAACTGCGTCGCCAAGCTACTGTTCAAGCTTATGAGATCCTCCAGCAAGACATTGATGACGCAGAGGAGAAAATAAAAGTTCTCTTGAACCATTGAGTTGTAGAACTCTTGTGTACACTGCTTTAGGTTCCTCTCTCTTTTCTTTTTGTTGTAATAGTTTCCTTGTCGTTTATGGAGAACTTCATTTTGATCTTCCGAGGCGTGATTTTTCAATTGTTCTTCAAAGATTTGTAACAAACTTGCCATCTTTTGTCTGAAGTTTGCGAACCATCGTAAGACTCTGGTGTCTGTATATCTGTTACGCGACTTTCTTAAGTCACGTGAATTTTAGGAGTTCGCGGATTTACATTTATCCATATCTGACCCACGACCTGGGTTCTGGAACTCTGGTCCGTGATGCCTCATCTGGAAGTTCGCGGAATAGAGCATAGATTTTTTGGAATTTGTAGAGACTTCTGTGAGCCGTGGGATGCAGTCGTTTGGTTGTGGAATTCCAAGCGTTGCATGCCTCTATTAATGACGAGATCTCCGGGTTGCCATATCTAAGCGTCCCATGCAATCAACAATAAATTCTGTTGAGATCTGAACTGAAGATCTTGACCGACGATCTCGGTCTTATCTTTTCTAAACTGAAGATCACAGTTAGCAGCTTGCCTATATAAGGCACATGCTTTCTTCGATGAAGGATCATTCAGCCGTGAGAAAATTTCTTCTTGACTCTTCTCTTTCTCTCTTTTGTAGTCGATCCACCGGCACAACTATGTCTTCTTCTTCTTCAACCGAAGTGATAGATAAGAGTTGGCATGTCACAAGGCCTCCAGACTGCATCGATCCAGGGGGTGTCTCATCGACAAGGTTTTTCTGACCGTAGTCATTTTCCTTAATTAAGGTATGCCTCTTCTTCTGATTTATACCTTCCTCTTCCCTTTTTTTCTCTTTTTAATAAGAATTTGTTTTGGCAGGAGATAACCGTAGTCATTCTCCTTAACAATGGCCCAGACCCGATGGGCTCGTAATTGCTTCCAATGCCTCAAGGGGCTTGGAAGGTCCCATGTATCTTACATGAGAGAAAAGATTTCGGGTCTGGGGTATTGTTGTTCTTCTTTCCTAGTATCCCACAAGGTTGGAGTACTAATGATCAGGATCTTGAATTTGCGCAACCCGTCAGCTATATAGCTGGGGTTCGCACTCGATATGCCCAGTTTTGAACTAATCAATTCACTGGCATCATCCCTGGGAGAGCCAACCAGGAGGTCCCTGACTGTGGTCGGAAAGAAAAAACAAGATTATGCTTTTTAAGCCATCCTAAAAAAAAGGAGGCTACAAGAGCAAATTGGAAGTGGAGGCCAGGGAGCAAACTTTTTGATCTGAACCATGCCGAAAGAGGCGGTTACAGAAGCAAGTCTATATTCCCGAAGAAGGGCCTGCAGGAGCAAACTTTTCTGGATTTGAACCATGCCGAAAGAGACGGTTACAGAAGCACGTTTCCCCCCTTTTTTTGTATTTACTCTTATTGGCTGTATAGCACTTAGAGAATTCTCTGTAATTTTGTTCTGAAGATGAATAAAGAAGTTCTTTTTTTTTCTACGTAACTGAGAGTATCTAAAAGATAATTCTGATGTTGATTACCAGAGGTAACTGTTAACTTGATAATTTCGAAATGGATCAGAATTTCCTAAGTACCCAAAACTACTATGAATGAATGAACTTCTTTGTTGATTCGCAAAATGTGTTATTGACTTGGCAAATTTGATAGATAGGAAAATCTGGTTCGCCAGAGGTAATTTTTAACTTGGCAAATTTGATATGAAGAAATCTGGTTCGCCAGAGGTAATTTTTAACTTGGCAAATTTTGGTATGAAGAAATTTGGTTCGCCAGGGGTAATTTTTAACTTGGCAAATTTTGGTATGAAGAAATCTGGTTCGCCGGAGGTAATTTTTAACTTGGCAAATTTTGGTAGAAAGAAAATCTGGTTCGCCAGAGGTAATTTTTAACTTGGCAAATTTTGGTATGAAAGAGAATCTGGTTCGCGAACTAAAGGCTTTTTAGTCCGGATCCAGGAACTTTCATTGACAAAGTTCTGATTACAGAGAAACTATTGGCTCATGGCTAGCATAGAACTGCCCAGGTAGTATTATAGCTGGTGTTCTGCAATTTTGCTAAGGATAATATTTCTTCAAGAATTTGCCGTTGATTGGCATTAGGACCTTGTCACCATTAGGCTTCGTCAACCGATACGCCCCGTTGGAGTAGACCGTATCAATGACGAAGGGTCCCTCCCACTTTGGCTGGAACTTTCCCCTATGCTTCTGGCTTGTTATGATTGGTCTTCTAACTAACAGGACCAGATCACCCTTCTTGAAAGTTCTTCGCTTAGCCTTTTTGTTAAAGGTTCTGGAGATCTGCGCCTGGTATAGCTCGATACTCTGTTGAGCTTCTAAGCGTTTATCAGCAAAGGCTTCTAACTCTTGGAGCCTTTGCTGATGTTTTTCTTCTCCTATCATCCTTGTTGTTAATGCGACTCGTAACGAAGGGATTTGAATCTCCAAAGGCAAGACCGCTTCTGACCCATATACCAAGGAGAACGGAGTGGCATTGGTGGGAGTTCAGACTGTGGTTCGGTACGCCCATAGGCACTCTCCGAGCTTTTCGTCCCAATCCCGTTGATTGGATGACACAAACTTCTTAAGAAGTTTTATAATGGTCTTATTGAAGGCTTCTGCTAGACCATTGGCTGCAGGGTAGTATGGCGATGAAGCCACATCCTCGATCCTATATTTGTTGCAGAATCTGGAATACACTTGGCTTACGAACTGAGGTCCGTTGTCATGAATTATTCTTCTAGGCACCCCGGAGCGATAAAGCACATGGTGCTTGATGAACTTGATAACATCTGACGATTTTTCTTCGGTCAGGGAGATGGCTTCAGTCCATTTTGAAAAGTAATCAGTTATGGCCAAAATGAATCGATGTCCTCTCGTTGATGGCGGAGAAATTGGCCCTATGATATCCATGCCCCATTGCTCAAACGGCCATGACGTAACCGTCGGGTGGAGATATTCTTGAGCTTGATATATAAAGTCTGCATGTATTTGGCAGGCCCTACACTTCTTGGCGTAGTTGACTGCTTCTATCATCATCTTAGACCAATAATAACCCATTCTTCGGATTCTATTCCAGAGTTTTGGTCCTGGCTGATGTGCCCCGCATACGCCGGCGTGAGCCTCTTCGAATACCTTTTGAGCTTCGCGGTTGGAAAGGCAGCGAAGTAAAACTCCGTCGTAGGATTTTCTGTACAACGTATGGAGTTCCGCATTGTAGTAAAACCGGATGGTCCTTCTCTGAATGGCTTTGGCTTCTTTTGAACTTTGGGTAATATCCCGTAAAGGACATAGTTTATATAAGGAAAACGCCAATCCCTTGGCTCTAGGCTAGACGCGCAAGCATCAGCTTCGTTTTCTGGTGGCTTTTTCACTTCTTCTTTGAGCTCATCCTTTGAACAGAACAACTCCTTACTGCTTACCATAATTTGCCTTTTAGCATGCTTGGGCAAGGCTAATGTAGCAGCCAAAGAAGCTAGTGAATCCGCATAACTGTTGAGGTGGCGCTTTATGTGGCTGATGTAAAAACCAGTGAACCCATTAGCGACTTTGATCGCAGCATGATAATACGGCAGGAGGTCTTCATGTTTGACTTCGTACTCCCCTTTTATTTGATTTACAATGAGTTGAGAGTCCTCATATGCCTCCAAATATTTGACCCCAAGTTGTTTGGCTATTCTTAAGCCGATTAGGAGGGCGTTGTATTCCGCGACGTTGTTGGAACATGAGCTTGTCAACGAGTAAGCTTGAGGAATGATGTGGTTGCGAGGAGAGACGAGAAAACCTCCTACCCCCGCTGTCGTCTTTCCTTTGGATCCCATTCGGGAGGCACCATAAAAAAAAAGTTGCCATACACCCTTCGAAACCGTATTTGATTCGGAAGACCTTCTCGAACCATCCTTTTCTGGAATTAAATCTCGTTCCTCCAATTCTCCTGGGATTTGTTCATATAATCTCGAGGATGCCGGGACTGGATGTTCGGCCAAGAAGTCGGCCACGGCCTGTCCTTTGATAGACTTATGTGTTATGAAGTGCATATCATATTGTGATAGCAAAATAGTCCAATTGAAAAGTCTTGAATTTAATGACCCAGGTTAGTCATTAATATTCTCAAAGGGTTAACTCTCGATACAATGTGGATAATTTGTCCAACTAGGTAGTGTCGCATTTTCTGTATTGCGAACACTAGCGCCAGACATTCTTTTTCCACGGGATTATACCGGTGTTCCGCCCCGATCATCATTCTGCTGAGATAGTAAATGGCTTGCTTGTGGCCTGACTCATTCTTCTGCACTAGCAAAGCGCCCAATGAATGGTCCATAGCCCTTACATATAACTGGAAGGGCTTTCCCGAAACTGGGGACACGAGCACTAGTGGCTTCGTGAGATATTGTTTGATCTCTTCAAAAGCCTTTTGGCATGCGTCATCCCAAATGAACGACACTCCTTTCCTCATCAATCTGGTGAAAGGTTGACATTTACCAGATAGATTTGATATAAATCTGCGAATGTTTGCCAGCCTGCCTTGTAACCCTCTTAACTCTTTGAGGTTACGGGGAGTGGCATGTCTTGGATAGCTTTGACTTTGTCTGAATCAAGATGTATTCCTTTCATAGTTACAACAAAGCTGAGGAATTTTCCACTAGAGACCCCAGGAAAGACTTAGCTGGATTCATCTTGAGCTGGTGCTTCCTCATGAGGTCGAACACCGTCTTCAAATCTTTCAAGTGATCTTTTTTGTTTCTGCTTTTGATTGCTAGGTCATCTACGTAGCACTCCACTATTTTCCAGAGGTGCTCGTGGAAGATTGCATGCATGGCGCGTTGATACATAGCGCCTGCGTTCTTTAGGCCAAAGGGCATAACGGTATAGCAGTATACTCCGAGTGATGTCCTGAAGGACGTATGCTTCTTATCATCGGGGTACATCTTTATTTGATTATATCCCGAGAATCTATCCATGAACGTCATGCGCTCATACCCACAAGTATTATCTATAATAATATCAGTGATTGGTAATGGGAATTCGTCTTTGGGGGCAAGCCTCGTTCAAATCCCTAAAGTCTATGCAGACTCGGATTTTTCCATTTTTCTTGGTTACGGTAACTATATTTGCTACCCAGTCAGGGTGTTGTTCCTCGCGAATAAAGCCTGACGCGATCAACTTTTTGATTTCAGCTTCTATAGCTTCCATGATCTCTGGGCGGAAACTTCGTTGTTGCTGTTTTACTGGCTTAGCTTCTGGTCGGATCTTTAATTTGTAAACCGCCACGCTTGGATCCAACCCTGGCATCTCTTCATAACTCCAAGCGAAAATATCAATGTATTCGCGGACGAGGGATATCAATTCTTTCCTTTCTTCCGAGGATAGGTTCTCACTTATAAATATGGGTTTAGGACTCTTTTCATCTTCCATATCGATTTGGATCACTTTATCTTCAGTTGGGGGCTCCCATTGTTCAAACTGAATCTCCCACTCCCTATTAAGATGCTTGTCCCAAGGGTCGTCTCTTTCTGGTGAGGTTTCCTTCAAATCTTCGTCTTCGTGGATCGCGGAAGTCATGTTCGAGGATACCTCGCGGAAAATCACACCTGTGCTGACATCTGAATCCCAGCATGATGATTCTGACGAATGATCGTACTGTCTTTCCTCAGCTTTGTCGTTTGAGGAGGTCTCGGAAGTGGTGACGCATCCCAACACCCTGCCGGTTTTCTGATAATAGTCTGGCATCTTCCCTTCGGGGACAAAAGGTTGAAGGATTGTCCTCCTTCCTTTTCCAAAATTCAAACCCATGCCTTCGGCCAGATTGTAACCCATTTTCTTCATTATTTCACGGAATTTTCATCGTAATGGAAGAACTCGGGTTTTCCCTGTTTTTCCTCAGAATCTGAACATTTCTCTTTGTTCTTCTGACTTGCTCTTCCAAATACTATGGCTTTTTGGGTTCCGCTCTTGGGAGGGACCTCAAAAATAGTTTGGTCAGCCCTTTCGACGTCATCACTTAGTTCACATAAGGATGATCGGATGGGTGCTTGGAAGGCAGCCAGAGAATATATCTCATTTACACTGTCGTTAAATGCATCTGTGCTAGTGTTTGAGGGCTCAGAATCAATACCAGAAGAATAAGCAAATTTCAGATTTTCATTTATCACCCATTCACCCTCAGAGTGAACGGCATTATTTATATCAAGGCCTTCGAGGCTTATCACAATGAGCTCACCATCCCAGATTACATCCTCGAATTCCGAATCTTCGGATTCTGATTCTGTATCAGCCTCTTCGCCACTATCAGAGTCATCCTGCACGGGCCGATCTATGATGCCAAACGCATCTTGATATAACAACGCGTCAGTAAAGTAATTTTCAACTCTTTTGAAGGGTTGTTTCTCCGCAATGAGTGTCTTCACATTCGCGTCTTCGTCGACGTACTTCATACATTGGTGTAATGTAGAGGGCACGATTAGATTGTTGTGGATCCAGGGTCTCCCCAACAACAGATTGTATGACGTGTCTGCATCTATCACGTAACACGTAACTTCCGTTTTTAGGTCGCCGATTTGACACTTGAGCTTTATTTTACCCAAGGGTTTACTACCATTAGCATTGAACCCAAAGATGGTGGTGTTGGTAGCGGCCAATCTGTTCATCGGCACTCCAAGATATCGTAGCATCCTTCGTGGCATGATGCTCAAAGCCGAGCCTGGATCAACTTGAATACGATCAATCTCCGTAGACCCTATGTATCCTTTGTAATACAAAGGGCGATGATGCTTATTACTTCTGACTTGCATATCTTCCGGAGAGAAGGTGATGCAAGGAATGTTTTTACCAGAAATCTGGTGACATGTCGTGCAAAGAGACTCTCCTTCTTCGCTCATCTCTGGTATTTGCGCCAAGAACACTTCCGAATCTTGTAGAGCCTCTCTTAAAGCTTCCCTAGTAAATTTGGAGAGCTTCAGGAGCTCGTACAAGGTTATCCTTGCAGGGATATTGGCCAACTGTGTTAGGATGTCGAACTGGAATAACTTTCGCGAGTCTTCCGCAAGTTCCTTTCCCTTCTTCCTTAGAGCTTTGTCAAACTTCAGCTCCTTTTGCTTGACTTTCTCTGGAGATGATTGAGAATCTGTTGCTTGGTCGTAATTCTTTAAGTAATCTTTTCCCGAACGGGTCCCGTTGGAGGGAGGGTCTGCATCGGCGACCAAGGAATTTTCGATTTCTTTTTCCGAATCGGTCAGAGCAGGAACAATCTCATCGTCTTCGGAAATTACGGAAATGATGTTGGAGGTGAAGACCCTCTCTCTTCGCTTCTTCCCAGATGAACTGGGACTCCATTGTTCATCATTTAGGAGATTAGGATGTACCCATAGTATCTCTCCCCTATCAGTTTCAAAGGGGAATAGTTCTTTCTTTTGCTGTTGGTGTGGGTCAAAATTTATGACTTGCATCATGCCTTTATGGATGGGCTGCACTCCATTTTGAACTGTTGACTCTATCCAGTGGGGCACTTTACCGAACTTGACGGTCACCATGTTCGCAGTCACCTTCTTCTGGTGCTCTTGAAGTTTGATGACATTGGCATCCACTAAGGCTTGAATTTTGTCTTTAAGGATGTAGCAATTTGGGGTGGGGTGGTTAATGATCCTATGGTAGACACAGTAGTTAGGATCATTAACTTTCCCAGCTTCCTCTGGACGTTTTGACTCTGGCAACTTCAACATCTTCTTACTCATGAGGAGATTGAAGATAGTCTTCGTGTGCTCATCCTTAAAGGAGTATTGCTTTTGTAGCATTCACGTCTGAGGATGAAGTTTTGGGGAAGTCTTCATAGGTTGTGGCGCGTCAGTGACCATTGTTTCCTTTCCCTTATATCCTCGAAGTCGGGACTTGTAGCTATTGTCGCCACCGCGCTTCGGTTTCTCCTTGCCTCCTTCTTCTTCAAGCCTTTGTGCGATTTCTTTAACTTCTTCAGCTTGTAGGGTGAGATCCTTCCAAGTTGAGGACTTCACTGCTCCCATTATGGCTAGAACCCTGGTCGATAAATTATGTCGACAGGTTTCTACCAGAGTCTTTTCTGGCATCCCATGCGGACATCTGAGAGAATCATTTCGGAACCTTTTGATGAAGTCCCGAGCTGACTCTCCTTTCTTTTGTTTAGCGGCTAGGAGCGTCGGCATTGATACCTCCATATGGTCTTCATAGAATCGAGTAAGAAAGGCTTTCTCCATGTCGCTCCAGGAATTGATGGTTCCCGGTTCTAATCTCCGGAACCATTCAAAAACTAGCCCGGTTAAGGTACTAACAAATACTCTTGTAATAATAGGGTCGTTTCCGGATAAATGCCCTATCTGCGACTTAAATTAGTAGAGGTGTTGATTTGGTGATCCTCTACCATCGAAAGATTTGAGTTTCAATGGTTTGTAGCTTTCTGGGAACGACACCGTTTCCCACTCTATGGGATACGGTCTTACCACCCCCAATTCTTGTAGGTCACCCTTATGCATGAGGGCATTCAGTTGATTCTGGAAGCTTTCCATCCAGACCGCATTTGCGTTTGCCTCCAGATGCATGGAGCAGTTGTCATCATCTTTATGATGTTCTTTCTCTTCTCGGTTGTTACGAGGATCATAACCTTCTTCTTCGGTCTTCTTTAGTTTAGTTCTTTCTAACTCCATCAGGAAGTGTAGCATATCTTTAAGCTCGCTGATGGCGTTCTGCTGTTACTGGATATGCCTATCTTGCTCCTCCATTCTCCGCATGAACTCTTCTGGGACATTGTTCTGCGTCATATATGCAGAGGCGGAGTCTTCTAAGAATGAATCGGACGTCTGTGATTCAGCCATAACAGACTTGGCTATATCTTCTTCATCAGATGAGATCCCCGCTATCTGTCTATAATTCATAGGGATTGCCACCCCACTTTTGAGTCGAGTGTGCCAAAAAACTCCTCGCTCTTCGTTGGGTGGGCCTTTCGAACTCGACAAGAACTCTAGGTCAGAAGCTTCTTCTTCGGAGACTTTCTTCGCCTTCTTTTTCTTCTTCTTTTCTCCAATGCTTATCATGTTGGAGGTCATCGCGGGATATTCCGGCTCAGAAAACTCGAGCCCGCGTCGTCTCCATTTTGCAGATTGGGATGTCGATATTGATGAAGACGATAATCGACAAAACACCGAGGATCGGGCATGAGTTGAGCAATGGCAATGAGACAATACTGCATTGATCAGTCGTTCACAGTGGCATTGAGATGCATGGGATTCTTCTCTTCTTTTGTTTAGAAGTTCCCTAAGATCTTTTGCACTGGAGTTCCTTGTGATGGGCTCATTTGTGAGAGATAAACTTAGGGACGGTGAAGTTTCAGCCTCGCGGATAGGCATGTGCTTTCTGCGAATTTGATGTTCGCGAGCTTTTTTAGATTTTTCCCTTGGGACGCGAATGTATGCTCCGCGTCGACTATGGACAACTTTGACGGGTTCACTCCGCTTCCTGTAGGAAACGAGAGTGAATCTTTCTGCATCTTGATCAACCTCACCCTTAGGCTTCCATATTCGGATTGTAGGTTTCTGCCGAGACGAGTTGGCAGTTTCCTTTTGTTGCGCGTTCCCGTGAAGGGCACGAGTTTTGCTTTTCCTCGGGTTTCTCCTCATTGTGCGAGTGAGAGGAACCTCTTTCTCCGCATGACAGCTTTGCGGAACGGATGGAGGTCGCTTCTCCTTGTTGAAGCGGGGACTTTGGTCTACTTTGCTTGAGAGATCAAGAGTCTTTGCCGAAACTGGCAGAGAGCTCGTCGTTAGGGAAGATGATTTTAGGCTAACTTGATCCGTTGACTCTCTTAACGGGGCTATTGCCGTCTCCTTGAGGATTGACTTATTGGAGATTTTATGGTATCCCCTTAGGGAAGTAGGGCTCTTGGAGCCTGAAGAAAGAAATTCTTCATATCTTTACTGGTTGATGGAAATGGTGAGCGAGTCGACCATACTGCCAACTAGAATGTTGTCGGATTGAGCCACCACCAAGTCACCGGAGGTGAAGGTGGTCCCCAGCAAAGTCGCCAATCTTCTGTTCGCCATGAAAATTGAATTTCTCTTTACTGACAATCTTTCAACAAAGGATTACAATCTAACAGTTTCCCGTTTACAGAAGATGAGGAAGATGGACTTTCTCTTTGTTTAGAGCTGGGTTTCTAGGTAGCTATGGAGGACGATCCTGCCTCCGTTGACACTCCGTACAACTTCTCTCAGTTGGCTAAAGGAAAAGAAAAAGGGGCTCTTTACTCTTGATTAAAGGGGGTAATTTCTGGGAGAAGACATCTCTGTCTCTATCTCTTTTCCCGTGTCTCTTTGTGTGTCTCTGTGTGTCTCTGTCTTTCGTTCCCCGCCATTTATAGGGGATTTGGAGTAACGTCCCGCCATATTTGCTCGTCCGTTAGCTCCCACTACTCGAGAAGTGCCGCCATATTCGTCAGGCAGTTGCTCCCACAACCGAAGTGACGCCGCTGCATTCGTTTGGCAGTTAGTCCCACGATCCGAGGTGACAATTCTTCTGTTCGGGTCGGGTGACTTTGTATTAAATCCCTACCCGAAAGTTATGGGTAGTGTCGCGAATCTCAGTTTTAGATTCGCGAACCTGTTCCATCGCCTGGATTGCGGACCTCATTTTCTTAGATTCGCGGATCTCAGTTTCTTAGATTCACGGACCTCAGTTTCTTAGATTCGCATATCAGATGAGTTGCGGGCTTCTGTCTCTGAATTCGTGAATCTGCTTTGCTTTTCCGGAATTTTTCGCCGACAACGTCGAGCTCTTCTCTCTTGAAGATGACAGCCGACTGTAGACAATCTTCTCCGGTCTTTCACGAACTCAAGGTTATATGCGTAACTTGAATTCTCAAAGATGCTTAAAAGAAGAAAAAAAGACCTCTAGGGCTCCCCAAGAGGGTATTTATAACTTTAAGATCATATGAGAGTTTCTATCTAAATAGAATTTGCTCTCATCAAGGATTCCAATCAAATATCTTAGTTTTGATTTAAATATCTTGATTTAGAGTTCTAATTGGACTCAATTTGGGTATTTGGATAAGTCCAAATCTTAATCTCAATCAATTTGAGATTCTGGTTATCTGCTCACGCGGAGATAATCTCATCAAAATGCGGAGCTAAAGAACCAGAACGCGGAACTAAAGCAGAGCTATTGAATAGCTCCGCGTTTCGTCCAAACGCGAGGATAATATAGCCAAAACGCGGAGCTACAGAGTTAGCTCCGCGTTCTGTTGTGAAAAACTTCTATTTACTTAGAAATTTTCATTACCAACAAAATGCCTTCACAAACTTTTTTCAAGTTAGAGGTTCTTGGTGTCATATTTCTTCGGCCAGCCACTATGTTCTGGCCACATCGGTCAACTGGATACACACCACCTCCACCCGATTCTCCTTCGGGATTCTTGCCGTCTTCAAAAGAATTTTCATGTCAACAATCTTTTTTTGGCTTTCAATGGCCCTTCCATCCCAGAAAATACTGACGGCTACAGCCTCTGGAAATCTGACACCATTCTGCTCTTCTCCAGCTCCTGGGGCTGTAACATTCACTCTAACAATATTTTCGTGGTTTGTTGGGTTTGTGCTACTCCTTGCACCAGGTTCCTTAGTTTTGTGGTCTCATCCCTTGGACTCATAATCACACTCACAGAAGATTGGATCGATATCGTTCTGCAATGGACCAAATAGGAATTTATAAATAGAATTCTAAAGATAGGCAATTCAAACAAATAGGACATGATATGATATGCATAATACTAGATCAAATAGATATCAAATAATAAGGAATAATTAGTCAAAATGAGTCTCAAACATATTCTTATGTAATAGTAGTCCTATAGTCTTCAACCTAAATCTTGGCTCTGATACCACTCTGTAACGCCCCTGTTTTTCAGTTGTTTCCCAAAATGGAAGATGCTACTTAAAATAATACTAGAACCCAACAGTTACAGGATTTTGAAATAAGTATAACTACTCCCATATTCAGATTGATAAATAATATGTCTGAAACTGAAATGATTTTAGTTATACAAATAGTTAATTATATAACGTGGCTCACGGCTTTGAATATGAATAACAAAAGAATTAAAAGAGCATAAAGCGCCTAGACAAAAGAAAATATAAACAAAATATAAAAATGTGCCTACAAAAGATACTTCACCGCGTACTACTATTCGGTCTATTCAATGAAGTATGGGTCGTTGGCTAGGGCTGATTCCCCTTTTTCGCCTTCCAACCTAGATTAAGGATCCAGGAGTTCAAATCCAACAAGTAACACAAAAGAAATAAATATGTGTACTATCATAGTACTGAAGATAAAGAGTATGCAAATAAATTATGTAGGTATTAGTCGTATTGCACAAATAATGAATAATAAAATAATAAGAAACTATATAAATCATTTACAAGTAACCTGTAAATATTATATAAAAATAACAAGTCCATGTCATGTTCGTGTTAGTATTGAAACTAAATAATGGATAAGATGGCGCGTGGTTTTCCCTATCGTATAAGTGCCTGTATATACTTAGGACCCAGTCCGAACTCATGGTGTTGAATCATGACATACCGCTCGGTGCTGCTAGACAAATCCTGTATTGTGAAACAGTAATAGACATCACCTGTATGAGGGACCACATATCAGACGTGGCTATCACACGGTGCTGCTGCAGTATAAGTTCTCAGCACCTAACTATAAAGTGATCAAGTAGATTCTCATATGATACGGTTCTTATTTATCATGTAGCTTTTTTCCAATCTCTAAGTTAATGATGTGTGATATATATAAACTAGTAGATATATCATGATATGTCAAGTTAAACATATACATGTCTATTATCACTAGAAACTAGAATCCATCAATCAATTTAACTCAGGATCATATACATGCGTATCTCAAAGATACTCTATTTTCATGTTGAACATCGTCATCATGTTTCCATATATAATGGTGGTAGATTTATTAGATATTATTATCTAATAAATAAATGGTTGATTATATTCCAAAAAAGTGATATTCAAATCTTTGTTTATATGTTACAACCACTAGCACTTATTGTATCTATGTGCTAACAATATAATTAACTGTCATTAGACAATAATATCTAATAAACAAAATTGCTAATGGCAATTCTCGCTGCCATATAAGAATATAATTATTAAACGTTTGAATTAAATTAACACATATTATGAGTAGAGTATGGTAGGTTTAGGTGGACAAGAAAAGAGCAAATTAACATATTGTGACCAAATTAATACCGTAGATAAATTTTATTATTTTATGGTTCTTATCAACGTTTTCCAATTACTATCAAATTAATACTAGATGCACCGGTCAATGAAAGTAGTTCTAGAAAATTGTCCGTATATTTATTCGAAGTACGGAATGAAAAATATTAAATACCGAAATAATCGTCAGATCACTAATAATACTAAACTAAGACTTATAAAAATAATACAATACATATGAAAAAAAACCAAGATAATACAAGTAGGAGAGAATTTAGAACTAGATTTAGAAGGCTCTACTTGCCTTAGAATACTCTTCCTGACGACGACTGCTCTTGTCCTTGACTATTGCCCTTCTACATTTTGGCTAGAGAAGAAAAGGAATAAAAGAAAAAAAAAATTAAAAGAAAATGGAAAGAACTTGGGGTGAAGGTTTCCGTGGCATGCAAGGAAAGAAGGAAATAATGTATTTTGGGGAGGAGTAATAGGTATGAGAAGAAAATTTTTAAATGAAGAAAAGAGAAATGAGGTGTCTTAAAACCTTAGTTTTGATGTATGAATGGGTGGGGACACCTAATACTTTCTACCTATCTAATTCTCTTTTAATGACACATACAACCCCTAATTCCAAACTCATCTCTAGCCATACATGTGTACATCACCTCAACCCATTTTGTATGAGTGTCCATTGTTTTTTTTTTTTTCTTTGAAGTTTTTGATTTATTTAATAATTTAATAATTTTGGTTCTGGATAATATTTTCAACTCTTACAAAATTAATACAGGCCGTAGTACTCAATGAGAGAAACACTAGAAAATTGTCCATTTGTCATTTCGATATTCGGGATAAAAGAAATAAAATTTCGAAGTAATTAGAAGAATATTTAGTATTATGAAATTAGCAAAATTTGAAAATATTTTCGGGCTTCATGGAAAAATCTCTAAAAAAATTATAAATATTAGGAAACTAATAATCGCAAAAACCGAATATCATTTGGAATTACGAATTTAAAATTATACCCACCGAAAGTTATTTTGCTATCCAAATTGACATCTGGTAACCTAATTTTTCACGACCAAAAGAGATACTAGTAACATGAAATTTTGGAATATTACAAAGGTCTTTGGCCATAGATAATGGTTGTTCGGTATGCACTATATAGGTGACTAATTATTCTCTACCGATTATATGATTGTATTTAAATTTCCTAAAATATCTCCATATGTGTTTAATTATGTCTGTTGAGGCTCATTTGGTCAGTGTGTTTTTTCTAAATATCTTTTTAGATGACCCGTTCTAGTTCTTTTATGGAAGGAGTAAAGTCTTTGGCAATGTTTACATTTATATTTTCTAATACCATATTCTATAAATTTTTCAAAATGATTTCCAAAAATCGAATTTGGAAGCTCTAGATGAAATGGCTATATCAAGAATTGTAGATTGAGGGGTTCTTCTTATGACAAATTAGAAGAATCTATATGCTCGTGTGATGCAAAGGAACTTGTGGAGAGTTTTCTAATGATACACACACAAAATGGTATTCTTCATTTCTTAAAAGAGGATTAAAACTACCCGCAGCTTGAGAAGAAGAAGCACTAAATGGGTATGGATTCATAGTAAAAAACTACGAAAAAAACTTAGCTTAAAAATAAATGTGTACCTCAACGTTGCAAGTCAAAAAGAGAGCTTGAGAGTTCAGATTTTTGCGTGTAAAAAGAGATTAAAGCCAAAATTAGCTAGCTCTTTGAAGGAGTTGAAGCCAAAATAAGAAATTGCTTTTTTTTTTCTAATTTAAGAAAGTAGATCTTGATTCTTGAATCTTAATGAAATTTTTTGCATGAACTTTATATTTAGAGAGATTAGAGATATGAAAATTGAAGAAAGTTGTAATTATTTTGAGTGTTGTGAGGAAAAATGAATTTGGATGAATAAGGGGATACTTAGTAAGAGAAGTTTTTTTTTTGCAAAAAAAAATTAAATAAAACACCTCCAACGGCGATTTTGACCATTAGTGTTTAATTTTGCAAATTTTTTTTTTAAAGAAAACTCCCAACGGCTAGAAAACAAACTAGCTGTTAGGGGTTTTTGCAAAATAATTTGACAAAACCCCTTTGATTTAAGTGCCAACAGCCTGTGCCATGTGCCAAGCGTGGCACAACCCGACCATGCCGTCTCGGACCACAGGCCCCAGGCACGCCGGTTCCAGGCACGTGCTCTACATGTGTCGGCCTGGGCGTGCCCAACGGGCCGCCTGGTATATTTGCCACCTCTAAACCTTACTGTTATGTAGCAACTCCTACTCAACCTAAGGTTTCACTAGAATATGGTGAAAAATAGAAGGACAACTAGTTATGGAATTTGTAGATCACTAAATCTGTTTTCCAAGAAATTCAAGATCAGCTCAACCAGACGTATGAATCAAAAGTTATGAGTATTTTAGTGAGACTATAACATATCATAGATAGTAGCGCCCCGTAGTGTTGGCAGAGTTAAGCAGTGTTTCGTGGGGGTTAAGTGTCCGACTGAGCTAGGTTTCCAGTAGAGTTAAAGTGTCAAGCAGAACTACATGGTAGGCAAAGTTATGTGTTCGGTAGAGCTAAGCTCTACACACAAAGTCCACTTTGAGGGCGATTTTAGTGGAGTTGGATGATATTTGCTACCAGTTATCATCGTTATTGTCAGGCATGACTTCTAGGGCAACTATCACTAGAATTACTTTTGAAGAGTATTTTGTATTCCTATTTTTTTTAATGTACCAAATGTATTAATATTATATTGATATTTGAATTTTAGCACACATGGTAAAATAACATTTCAAGGAATCTAATTCCTGGTTATCTAGGAGACGGTGTAATGCTCCTAACCCGAAACATGTTAAAATATTTTATAATTAATCACAGATTCCTTTCTTAAAAAGATTAGCTACGATTATTTTATAATTTCGTGAGAATAATTACAAAATTATACTAATTCTTTTATCTATTTAATGTGGTATTATTTGGTTTACGAATATTATTTATAGAATATTGACTCCGCATACAAAATAGTACACCCTAGAGGTTTTTTTTTCTGAAGCAAAGATGGCAGATGAAACCCTCCGCATTCCATTAATAAGTGCATAATAAAACATAAGCAGGTCTCGGGTCACAAGTAATCTTGTTGCTCTTAAGTTAGATTACAAAATAAAATAAAAAGTACATAGCAAATAAAAGACATGAAACTAGTGGAGATGTAACTCGAACTGTAGGTACTCCAGTTCGAAGAATAGTCTCCACTGATCATCTACTCCAGGGACGTAAGCCTGTTGTTGATATCCTCCTCTGAGGAGCCACCTGATATCTAAGCTCTCTGCTCATTCGAGGGTATACCTATCCAAAGGGTAAAATCATGGGCTATTAGTTGCAGATATATATCGAGTGAGTGAATGAGCAATAGAATTAAAAATTATATTATTTCTTTCTTCCCATATATTCGAACATATAGAAACAACTAATATCTTATTATGTGAGTTTAGGTGTCCACTGTGGCCTATGATGCTCCATACGCTGTCATTCCTAGTTATGTTAATAGATACCCCGAATGTCTCCAATGTTCTTTCCCATAAATATCTAGAGAAGCTACATTGATGTGTGAAATCATCTCGCCGTCTTAGTGGCAGAGAACGCACACATTCGGGCCGCTCCATCCCCTCTTTTGTAGGGCAAGCCATGTCAGTAGGGCGTGCTTGCCCAATAATCATAGAAACACCCTAACTCTCTGTGGATATCTAGTGGACCATATCAACTTTGTGTCCTAAGATGTCACACCACCATCTATAAAATGATTGTAAGTTGAGCTAACTGAGAAAATTCCTTTCTTATCCCATCTCTACATGATTCTATCATGTTTAAAATTCCCGAGAACAATATCCTATAGAATTTATCGTATTTCTCCTAGTTGTTCTCTCGCTCTACTAGTGACAGCTGTATTTGTCTGGAATCTCTGCCTAGCCATTCCCCAATATTTTGTAACAACAGCATCTTTGTTCCTCACAACTTCAAACGATTTCGAAAAAAGCGTTTTAAGAGGAATCTTTGTATACAACCTACCATACCAGAAGGAAGCTATATGACCATCGCCAACTTTATGTTTTAGACTAGGGCACATTATGCTTTTGGAAACTAGCATTCCTTTTCAGAATCCTAAAGCAGTCAAGGGGTTTCTATACTTTGCATTCCAGGAACCAGCCGTTGGACAATATTTAGCTATCAAGAGTTATTGGAATGATCCCTCTGGTCTTGTTAGTAGGTGCCACCACTATTTTGCCATAAGTGCAGACTTGTCCCTAGGACATCAGATGGTATTTCTTGCCTCTTCTGGCTGGACCATTCCAAAGGAAGTGTTTTCTAATGTAGTCAATGTTGTGCCTTACTGAACTTGGTAAGATGAAGAGAGACATGTAATAAAGGGGGATTGAAGAGAGCACCACATTCAATAGCACCACCCAGCCTCCAATCGAGAGCATGTTACTTCTCCGACCCTCCAATCTTCTCTCCATTGTGTTGAAAAGGGGATTCCAATCTTCCTTTGAAAGTCTACCGGGTTAAATTGGGATACCCATAATATTTGATTGGGAATCTTTCCTCCTTGCATCCAAAAATACTACAGATGAAGAGCATGGATAAAGTTTTCTCTCCTAAGCATATTAGAGAGCTCTTATTAAAATTAATCTTCAATCCCAACTGTGCTTTGAAGCAACATAGGGTCCATTTGATGATCACTGCTTCCCTAACATCTACTTTTCCAAAGATTAAATTATCTTTAGTGTATTGAAGATTAATATAGGAGGCGGATTACATTCCTATTAACCCTTGTATCTAACCTGTTTCCGTTAAGTTTTTAAACATGTGGTTCAAACCATCCGGCCTTTTGTTTCAAACCTCTCTTGAAGGCTATTTCTTTCCCCACCTGGCCGTTTGTTAGAGTTTGTGTTTTGGCTGTTCTGAGCCATGCATCTATCTAGGATATCCATTTTTTGTCAAAATCTCTCAAACGCAGGGTTTTCAATAGATATTCCCAGTCCACCATGTCATAGGCCTTTTCAAAATCCAGCTTCAGTGTGTATCCATTGGATTTGCTTCTCTTACTATAATGGATTACCTCATAAGCTGTTGCAATACCTTCCAAAATATTCCTTCCTGCTATAAAATCTGTTTGTTAGTCTTCAAATAGCATATTTAGTTTCGGTGCTAGTTTATTAGCAAGGACCTTCGAAACAATCTTCAATGAGCTATTTAACAATGCTATTTGCCTATCCTCCCCTATCTTCTCTAGAGAAGTCTTCTTTGGGATCAAAGTGATGATCTAGAAGTTGATCCTATCCAAACACACTTCTTTCCTGTGGACTTCTCTTAATAACAACATTAGGTCCAGTTTAGTCTCTGTCCAAAAGGGTTTGAAGAAGAACAGAGGGAAACCATTAGGACCGGGAGCCTTGTCTAGCCCCAGTTCCCAAATCACTTGTTTGATTTCCTCCTCCCTAAATTCCTTTTCGAGATAAGCCAAATCCATCCTTTGTGTCCAAGAGTTGTTTTTCATGCCAACTCTGAAGTCATTCTAATTGGCAAAAAGGTTTTTTTTTATAATGTTTAAAGATATACTCCTGTATTGACTTCTCATCTTGTAGGATGTTATTTCCATCCCGTAAGGCATGAGTTTTGTTCGCTCTATTTCTCATACAGGCCAATCTATGAAAGAAGGTTGTGTTTGCATCCATTTTTTTCAACCACTTGCATTTTGCCCTCTGACGCCACATGATCACCTCTTCTCTATATAGCCTCTATTTTCTTGCGAAGATTGAGAAGGTTAGTGTGTTCCCCGTTATCCAGCCTCCTGGTCTCCTCTAGCTTCTCCAAACTTTCAATCTCCTTTAAAATTTGGTCTTCTGTGTTCTTCCCTTATACTGCTTTTCCCATCTCCATTATGCCTTTCATAACCTTCGTAGTTTGCAGCATATTTTGCCCACCGCATCTCTGGCAGTTGTAGGCTATGACCAGTTTTTCTTTAACAAGTTCATATACCTCCTCATGTTCTAACTAGCATTTCTCAAATTGAAACCGTCTTTGAGGGGGTTGGTGGTCCTCCCTTGGGTGCAGGCAGATTGAAACATGATTTGAAGTTGGTCTCTATAGTGTGCTGACTTCAACTCTTGGAAATTTAGTATCCCACCTGTCCGATACTAGAATTCTATCCAATTTTGCTAGAAGCGGGTGTTCTCTCATGTTAGACAAGGCAAACCTTCGGTCATTAATAAGAAGGTCTAATAAGTTCAACAAGTTGATGACCTCATTGAACTCTTCTCGATTGCTGGGGTTGCAGTCCACCACCCTTCTCTCCTCCGCAAATCTTGTGATATTAAAGTCTCCTCAATCCATTGATCCTTCCATCTATTCTGGATAAAGCATAGTTCCTCCCAGAATGCAGGCCGATAATCAGTAGCATTCGGGCCGTACAACACTATAATTAGTTGCATCCACCCATCCGATATTCTTTTCACTCTAACGGTTAGGGAGAAGGACCCTTTCAAGATTCTAAAATATTAAATCTATTGTCCACACTAATCAAGATGCCCCCCGAAGCCCCTCTCGCATTTTTGTGCATGAAGGAGAATGAATTGGGGGTGCAATAGAACGAAGTGTACTACTATGGGGATCCGATAGTTTTGTTTCTTCTAAACACGCAATATTAATCTTATTGCTATGAATTACCTCAGTGACCATCCGTCACTTGGCCAAGTTACCCAGCCCTCTCATATTCCAAAACAAGCAATTCATTAGGAATCTAAATTAGCTTCGCCAATGACTCGTGGTGGCGAGTTAAACTCTATCCCCCTTAGTCAAACCCCTACTCTAAATACATCTAAATTGAATAATTGTGTGAGGTTATTATAGCAAGTATCAATATCAGTACCCACGTCTATGTCACAGATATCAGTAATAGAAACTAACACATCATTTGAAATTATATTAAATATAGATGAGTTGATGTGAGAATTACCTTTCTGAGAGTATCACCTTCCTTCTCATTGCCGAGCCCTCAACCTGGCCTCTCTGATAACACTGTCCTCCACATTTCTCCTCTAATCTCCTGCTCCTTTCTGTTAGGCGTGATTATAGGTACACTTGTCTTAATACCAGGAGTTGGGTTTTTAGTATCAACCTTCGATGGTTTCGAGGAAATGGTCTCTTTCGCTTCTACCTGTGATGCCTCTACTATCTCCTATATTGTGTCAGTAGATTTGTTTGTAGAGCTTCTGGCTTTTGTCATTTTCTTCTGGGGGCTCATTAGAGGAGCCTTAAGTAACAAGTAACTTCCTCCTCTCTTTTATATATTTAGGTAGGCGAGATGCTTGTCTTCCTTCTAGGCTTATTGCTTTTTTTCCTTGTTATCACCCCCTCATCATGTTCTCAAGCAATTTTACCACAGTGCCGCTAGCTAAATCTTTATCCATATTTTTCAATACATCAAACATGCCCAAATATTCAGAGACCCCAGCTCACTGGATTGGGCCCCATTACAGTCCAATACCAAACTGAAAATATTTTCTTTTGGGCCAGAAATTTCGGTGGGCTTTGGGGTCCATGATGGGCTTTTTACTTGAATTTGAGTTGAGGGCATCCAACTCCAAATCCAAATCCGGTTCAACCCTCTCCCCACCCAAGGGCAAATTTGGCACTTCTTCTGCCAGCCTGAATTGATGAATCCCCCGGTTCTCTCTCAAAGAACGGTGAGGATCCTCCCGTTCCTCAACCTCCTGGTTCGCTTTCAAATTTGGCACTTCATCTAACACTTCACTTTCCTTGAGATGTGCGGCCTCATAGCCTTCCTGTTCACCTGCCCCGGTTAGTAGTACTGCTGAGGTCTCCACTGCTCTTGAGCTTCCTCTCTCCCTAATTTCGAGAGGTTTAAGGCCAGCTGCTCTGAAGCATTTCATCCAAAGAGGCCAAAGTTTGACCCTTTTGGATCATAGCTCTATTTTTCTCTTTCCCAAATTAGTTGCCCATTCCTTTCTTCTCTCTCTGGAGCTCTGCTCTGGTCTTCTTTGCTGAAAGAAAGTAGCTCCCTTCCTAAATTAGGGTTTTTGTTAGTTGGTGGATCCTGCATGCCTGTGGGCGGTGGTGGGGTCCAGGCCAGCGGCGGTGCCGTGCCTCCTTCCAAAAAAGGTTCTTTCCTTTTTTTCAACCCCAATGGTACTGTTGTCTCTTTCTCTTCTCCGATCTTCTGGTTTGTCGGTTTGTTGGATACCTGCAAATTCTGATCCACCTTTTGATGATGGCTTTGGACCATCGGTTACTTACGAGATTTCCACTCTCTTCCATGTGAAACTCATACGGTTGCCGACGGGGAGAGTAACTACATCGGTAAATGGCTGGTAGGAAACGCCGACCTTGCTGGCGCTCTGTGGACGTTCCCTCACTGATACCGAAGTGTTAGTTGCTGGTGGATTTGGTATCCCCATTGAGTATCCCTTCGTTTCCGATGGTCCTCCAATCTTTAGTACCCCCCCCCCCCAATTTTACAGGTAATCTCTATTTTGATGCTACATAGCTGCCTTCCAAACACCACATTGAATTGTCGTGGGAGAGCTAAAAGTTTCTCACATCCAATATAGGCTCCAACACAGTCCATCTTCATTTTTAATGTGGTTTTTTCATTGATGTCAATGGCGTGAACAAATTTTTTCAGTATCTTGCTTATATCCGTCCGGTTCCAATGGTGCAGTGGAATTCCATAGATAGAGATCCACGCTATTACCGGAAAATTGTAGAAAAAGTCATCCTCATCCCCATTCCACCGACAGACTCTAAAACCCTCCCTGCAGTCTCTACAAGGGATGGATGTTCTGCTAATTGCCAAAGCAAGTTCTCCTTCAGAGGGAAAATGGGTGAAGTACTTCTCTTCCACCTTCTCTAAGTACCTCCTATGACTTCTACCTTCCACTGAGAGCATTCTCAAGTTGTCCTGCATCTTCTCCATCGTCGGATTACTGTGACATAGGTATAATACCCCTAGGGTCCTTGCCAATCGCTGGTGTTCCGCGAAAGTCATCTCCAATGTGGGAATGAACACAATAGGTTTTGCTTTTGGTGGAGGCATGATCGAGCCTTTATACTTCTCCACGTTCACACTCTGTTGGGTTTCTTCCTGTCGATCTACTTCTTTCTCTGTTTGTTCACTAACCTTCCTTTTGATCGTGATTTTGGGTTGTGGTGCTTGTTTGACGAAAGTCCCTTTCCTGGCCGGAGCCAGTGGGCATTCACCAATGCTGTGACCTAGAGTTTTGCAAAACATGCACCTAATAAACGGACATTCATCCTTGAAATGTCCACGTTTTCTGCAGATCCAACACACTTCAGGGCTTTCTGGTACCGGTCTTCATCCCAGTGAGAATTTTCTTTTGCTTGCCTCCGCGTCCCGCCACAAAACTTGGAGACCTCGCCGAATTCTTTCCTTCTTCACTGTGTTCCTTGACGTAACTTGCTACCACTCCTTGTCCTCTGACTCCCCTTTGCCCAGTCCTTTGGATACAGCCAGTAGGGCCAACACCTCTTCTCCTCCTGAGTAAGTTGCATTCCGTTCAACCTGTCTGGTCATCGTCGCCGAGGACACCTTTAAATAGGGACCGGAATTGCCCCTTTTCCAGATCTTTCTTCGGCACTCCACCGACCACCCCAAACCTGCTCTTTCTCTTGTGCTTTGTGTTCCTGTCTTCTTCACTGCTGGCCTCCTCTTTGTTCTTTCCTTTCCCCAACCAGCCCCAACCGAAGTCCATCGCGTGGTGAGTGGTTGCAGGTCGATGTAAAGGCCTCCCGACGTGCAGCCAGTCAGGGACTTAGAGCCAATGATGAGATGCTACCCTGGAGGTTTTTAGTTTTCTTTGGTTTCTTTGATATGTATTACATTCCATATCAGTTGAATCATCGTACGCATTGATCTTGCTGGCATTTATCCGACAAAGAACTAGTTGAACTGAAGTGCTTTTTGCCATCAACATACCGTTTCCATAAGCCGAGGGAACTCAACTAGTTATGTATGGTTGTAATTTTTATTATTGGTCTTGTGGTTCCACATTAGATCTCTGGGACGTTTGTTGACATGTTTTTATTTTTGGGTTAATTACAGTCGGACCCCTTGTAGTATTGAGGGTGTATCACTTAACACTCCTGAAGTTTGAAACTCTCAAAAAATTTCCTGGACTTCCTAATGGCATTAATTGACCGTGAATAAGCAGGCTACGTGATATGCACGTGTTTTAAAAAGTCCAAAATGCCCCTAGTTAACCAAAGTTAGGGTATAAGGCAGCACGCCAATTTTTCTCCTACCCGCCTCCCTCCCCCAGCGCGATCCATCTCTCTCACCCGCCTCCCTCCCCCCGCTCCCTCTCTCTGTCCTCTTAGTTGCTAGGAGCAGCAGTATCTGCTAGCAGCTGCAGCAATAGCAACTTAGAGGAGTGGTGATAGAGAGAGAGGAAGGAGAAAAAGAGAGAGGGAGTGTGCAGGAAGTGGTGAGGGTAGAATAGGAAATTCAAGGCCATGAGTGTACTTTAGTGTTAAAAGAGAGTGACAATAACAAACTCTCACTAACAGTGTTAAAAGTCCAGAGGGTTTTTTTGAGAGTTTTAAACTTCAAGGGTGTTAACCTATACACCCTTAATACTATAGGGAGTCTAACTGTAATTAACCCTTTATTTTTTATTTGACTGTATTACTTTTTATAAACCATATCATATGCTTGTAATGAGATTGATTTTGTTAATTGCAATGGTACTATCATTACATAGCTTTATCAAGATGTGAAAGTTACATTTGTCAATGCTATTATCCAGGGATCTACTTTGCGGTTGCACAATGTCAAAATGTTTTCTATGTCAAGCATCTTTATATAAATTCACTTATCTTTTATCATAGAGTTTCTTGAAGATTTCTTGGATATCAATTTACTGGCCATAGCTCATGATGCTTAAGAACTGGCCATAGCTCATGATGCTTAAGAATTCCTTTCTCTTGGTAGACAGTTAGCTGGAATATGCAGGTTCTTTGCTTTGCTTTAGTTTGTTTCTTTATACATATTACATGTTTTCTTTTGAATCATCAATCCCTCGAACTTTTAGCTAGATGACTGAGTTTAAGTGCTAATTAGCGAACTCATTGTGCTTGTTTATGCCATTGGCAGATTCTCAATCACTCGTAAATCAAATCCGAATTATTTTGTGTTCCTTTGATTCCATTTTCAGACGTGTTTATTGATACCGTCTTAATTTTGGATTTCTATTATAACCTCACATTATTTACCTGCTTAACTCGGGTCAAACATTTTCTTACGAGTCTTCTCTATTATTTACCTGTCAAGCAGGATGAAGACTTGCTGATTCTTGAAGTTCTCATGGACAGCGATTTTGTTGACTGGCCATAAATCATGCTTCTTGAGGATTTCTTTCCCTTTTGGCCGTCATCAGATAGTTTGTTCATCATGATGCGTAAGGTTCGCGTATGAGCCAAGGTATTTGTCATGCAAATAAGTTCATTTGATAGTTCAATTATGTATTATTCTCTGTAACAGTCAAGACAATTGTCCCAAGATTAGTTTATAGTCGAAACGGTGCTAATTCTGGCCTGGGCGATTAATCACCTGCTATAGTCACATTCCAATATTCCATCGACCATTTTATACACATTTTTGATACTGGTAGCTTAAGTAAAGAAAATTCAATGAAATATGGATGTGCATCGTTAAGGGCTAATAGCCTTTAAGAGAAAACAAAGACAAGTTGCTATTGAAGCCTAAGGCCTGGTTTGAGGGAAAATGAAAAGAAAATAAAATAAGAAACTAAATGATTTACTTTGTTTAGTTTGGAAGAGAATTTAGAGAAAAAAAAAGATTGGAAGAGATCAGTGTTTGGTTTGAAAGAAAGTGGAAAAAAGAAAAAGAAAGAGAAAAGAAAAGAGAAGAGAAAAGAAAAGACGATGGAAAATTGGTTTTTTCTTGATATTTAATTAGTAAGGATATATTTTCTTTTCTTTTAAATTTTCTCTCAAACCAAATAATAGAAAATAATTTCTTTCTTATTTTCTTTTCTTTTATTTTCCCTCAAACCAAACAGAGCATTTAATGTTTAAAAAAAAATTCCTTTTGCTATTATTTTTTAGGGGTATTTACAGGTTTGTCCTTTAATTATAAATTATGATTTAGTCCCCCAAATCTTCATATTTAGGATTTAGTCCCCCAAATCCTCTAAGTTACTACAATTTAGTCCCTCTGTTAGTTTTTCCAGTCCAAATAAATGGCAGAATTTAATTTTTACTTTTTTAAAATAATGAAATGACTTAAATACCCCTATGAAGAAAAAGGAGGAAGAATAAAGAGATAGAAGAGAAGAAGAAGGGGGAAGCCATTGAACCCAATGAAAAAAATGAGGAGAGGAGAAAGAGAGAAGGAGAAAAGAGGAGGAAAAATGAAGAGAAGTAGAAGAGAGGAGGAAAAATGAAGAAAATGATAAGAGAGGAGGAAAAATGAAGAAAAGGAGAAGAGAGAAGGAAGAGGGAAGGAGAAGAGAGGAGGGAGAGGGAAGAAGGAATTAAGGAAGGGTAAAATGGAAAAATCAGATCAAAAAATAAACTGGGCTAACGGAAGTTAGGGAGGATGACTAAATTGTAGTAAATTAGAGGATTTGGGGGACTAAATTCTAAATATGAAGATATGGGGGACTAAATTATAATTTATAAAGATTTAAGAGACAAATCTGTAAATACCCCTATTTTTTTAATTTTTCTTAGATTTTCTTTTTTAGTTTTTCCCTTGTCAAATAACAAAAAGAATCTTATTTTTTTTTTTTTTCCTTTTCTTCCATTTCATTTCCTTTCTTTTATTTTCTATCAAACCAAATATTGCCTAGGTAAATACAAAACCACAAACTGCCACCAAATTACACGGTGTTCTGCTATGGAGCACTAAACCCGTGGCGCTTCATAGCCAACACTGCATTGCTCGTAACTAACACTAGCGCTCTTTGAGTTGGGACATCTATCTTTGATAGCCTTGACTGCAGAGGCAATGCAGGACGGGCATTCTGCTTGGGTGATTGTCGAACACGTTGCTCGAGCAATGACAGTGGTGACATTGGACCTTCTGATATCGATGATGCAGTTCTTGATCGGTACAACTGATGCCATATTTTGCACAGTCTGCATAACACTGGTCACATCCTCAGTGTACTGGTGGTCTTCTGGAGGCATTTGCGGACCGCATCCAGGTTCCTCTGCAAGCATCTGGGGTACACCGATCAGAAGCAACATCAAGATAAACATCACCATAGCTAGAGAATTCATGTCCGACGTATGTGATCTGCTTGTTGATTTCCTTCTTTCTTTCTCTCTCTTCTTGTGTTGTTGAAGGATCTGTCTGGAATAAATAGGCAATATTAATACCAGGTATTTGTTTTAGAATGGAGCAGGTTTTGCATGCTCAACCTAAGTATGTGTTTGTTGATATAATGTCAGAGCTGTGACAAGTTTTCTGTTGTAGTAACTATAAACGATTCTGTTGTGTTCTTTGATGATTTTCGACTATGGCTCATAGCTTCGGCCTTCTTTCGTGATTTTTGACTATGGCCATTAGCTTCGGCCTTGGTTAAGAACGAGAAATGTTAATTTTCCCATTCAGAATCAAATTGCAGCCTTAACAATGAATCAAAAGAGATGCTTGAAAACATGGCATAGAATATCTGCCATAGTTCGTCCACAAATTTGGTTAGGTTACAAAAGAGTCATTCTAGTAGCAGAAGGATGTTCCTATTAGCATAGGATAGGTCTGATGGCTTATAGTGATTACTGCTACTTTAACGCTTCAAACTATATCCTAAAAGTTTGACAGTAGTTTTCCTTTCTAGATGAGGCGTTACCGGAGTATCCCAAAATGGGCACACAGGACCTTTTATGAGGAACTACATTCAGAATGCAGAGAATAGGGATATGGTCTTACTAACATCCATTCATAATAAAATATTAGCCTTGTTATAATGATAAAAGGAAGTATAAACATAATATTTAACAATGGTGGGTAGCTCGGTTGTGTTTAAATACAAACACACCAAATGACAAAGGAGGCTACCCACAGTAAAGATGGTTACAAGTTTAATGTCGAATATAACGTCCAAGAGACAAAAGATCAGTTACATCAAAAGATTGAAGGTATCATAGTGCTCTAATAGTCGGCAAGGTTTTAGAAGTAAGGATCGTTGATTGGTGGTTCCATCTCGTCCTATGTTGCACGATTTTAACACCTGGGCCTGCAAGGGAAACCAAGGAGTCAGACTCGGTGGAAAATAATTTGAGCAAGTGTAAGTGTAAATATAATATCAGAGACATATATAGAGACATATATAAATTATTAGAAATTAAAAGAGCAAATTTAGGAAAATAGTTTGCGGTAGAACTAGTTTTTTAGTATTGAGTATGATTATAAATTTTACTCAGTAGCCTTATATTTTTTATTAATTAGAACTAATGAATGGTTCATACATTAAGGAAGGAGCTGAAGAATTGTCACAACAGAAGCCGGAGGATTTGGTAGTCTTGTGTTTTTTTTTTAATCCGGGACTACAGATATTATCACAACAGGATATGGAGAATTTGATCACATCTAAAACCAAAGTATCATGTCACAACTTTAGCTGGAGTATCACTGTCATAGTGTAAGCTAGAAAGTCATGGTCACAATATAAACTGGATTTTCATTGTCATGGCTGCAGTTTGAATAACAACAACATGGGACTGTTAGTTGATCAACCTTATGACACCTTTCTTTAATATATTACTCATTCATTTATTATTTCTCCCATACATTTTCATTGCCATGGCTGCAGTTCGGATAACAACAACACAGGGCTGACAGTTGATCAACCTTATGTCACTTCTCTTTAATACGTTCGTTCATTTATTATTTCTCCCATACCTAAGTTGTTTTAATTTACAAATTTGATATACATATTTGAATTTTTCCTTCAATAAAAGAATTCAACCTTCAATAAAAGAATTCAACACTATATCTTGATCATTGGTCTACTTAGACGCCGGAGTGTATAAAGATCTCGATACATATTCTTGTGCAATATCAACAAATATTCAACCAATCATGAGGAGAAAACATAAAGAATAAATACAACGATTCTTATGTTACTCCTAATGTGATTAACGAATGTGTTTAAATCTTGATACTATTATCTCCAAAACAGGACCAATTTGTCCAACAATCAAATGGAGTTTATCTATAATAAAGAAGTTCGCCTGTCATAAACACTTCTTTTTAGCTTTACGGAGATCTTATAAGACCAGGTTCCTTCGAAAGTTTCCGCAACAAGGCAAACCCTATACATATAATCTTTTCGACATTGATTGGCATTTCAGTCAACATAATGATTGCCCGTTGTATTATAAACATCAATTTCCTCAGTGGAGTAGAAATTGTTACTCTTCCAAATTTTATTTCCACCAAATTTATCAAGTTAAAAATTAGCTCTGACGAAACCAAAATCTATTTCCACCAAATTTGTCAAGTTAATGATTATCTTTGACAAAACCAAATTTTTACTTTCCACCAAATTTGTCAAGTTAAAAATTACCTCTTACAAAACCAAATTTCACTTTCCTCTAAAGTTGTCAAGTTAAAATTTAGCTCTGACAAAACCAAAAATTACCTGTAGAAATTCAGAAATTGTTATACTACAGCTACTAAACAGCTAAAATTACAATTTGTTTAGGAAAGTTAATTATTACTTCTATCTTGTACAAGAAGATTATTCATTCGTCATAAATATACTTGGGCATTTGAATACCGACTCTATATTGTCAAGTTAATGATTACCTTTGGACAATATGCAAAAGAGTCAATGATGTATCAAGTTAACAGATACCTCTGGTCATCAATCAAGTGCATTCATCAAGTTAACAATTACCTCTAAATGAATGATAACAAAAAAATTTCTATTCATCAAAATACATCATCAATTCAGCATTACAAAAATATTCAAGTTCATACATATAAAAAAATATAAATTATCAGGACACAAAAGATTTGATTCTTTCTTCAATGTCCCTTATTTCTAATTGAATAGCTTCATAAGCCTGAACAGTAGCCTACCTTCGTAGCTCCTCTTCACTAATGGTTAGGTCATTCAACGGGTCAAACTTAAGAGACTCCAATTCCGCTTATTTAGCCGTAAAAACATTGTTGATATCCTCACGCTGTCTCAGTGAGAGTCTTCATAATTTCTTCACAGGCTTTAAGAGTCTTCTCAAGATAAGTTTGGACTTTAGCAATAGTTTCCCTGGTCCTCATGATGGCTTGATCTTAACTCTTGGCTGAAACAATAACACTCTCTATCTGAGCATATAGAGAGTCATTAGAATATTGGATCTAATTAAGTTGAGCCTAATGAGCATCCATCTTTTTCTGAGTCTCTTCCCAAAGTCCGAGTTGTTCCTCCAATAACATTTTTAAAGTGACTTCAATTATCTCAGACTTGTCAGTGCTACGAGTCTTCGATAAAGCATTGACGTCACTTTGCAGTTGGGCCATTATAGCTTTGTACTGGGCTGTTTTCTCCTCTCCACCAACGCTTTCTATGTCGACAATATAATTATTTAAGAGACAGGCAATAGAAGCAAAGGACCTTCCTTTCAAAATTGCATTTATGCAGTGATCTAGGAAAGAGAAGAAGTCCTTGATGGCGTACTGAAACGGATCATCGACAAAAGTGCCAACTTTCATATCCTCTACTGACGACATTGAAGAAGTTGTAGGCTCGGTTAGAGGAACAACATAAGTAGATGCAGTTCTCGAAGCTGTAGTAATTGAAGGCAAACGAGCGAGCAAACTTGTTAAGATCGAAGAGATTCCATCCCAAGATGAAGAAGAAGCAGCTTAAGTAGAAGGTGCAACCTCAGCAAAAGGAGTAGCTTCAGTAGGAGTTTCAGTTTCCATGGGAAGTGGTATGATTGCTGAAGATACTACAGGCATACGCTCAGAAGCTGGAGTAAGAGATGACAATCCTGCAAAAAAAATTAGAAAAAACAATAAAGGAAAATCAAAAGATGGAAACAATTAAAATTACGCCATACTTGGTGAAGAACTCGAGGGTTGAGCACTCGATTCCCCAGGGCCATATACCTTAGTTCTTTCTTCTTCCGTTAGGAAGGTATACTTACTGTGATCTGAAGGAGGTGTTGAAGAATGAACATTATCACTGGAAGGACGGAGCTTCTATAGTCGATTCATTGGGAAACTCAGTTGTTGCCTGAGTACTCTCCTCAATCTTGATTACAGGGAGTAGGCTGCGATGTTTTTAGATGAGCGAGGGTGCAATCGCAATTCATCTTCTTCTTCTTGCTCTTCTTCTGCTATGTCAAAAGCAGAACTTAAAACAACAATTCCAGTTTCAACCAAAATAGACTCTGGAATGACGGGTAGATCACGGAACCTTTCTTTCCTTTCCTCTTAATAACAATCTTCTGAGGAGGAGATTTTAATCTTGAAGATGGTCCTTCTGCCACTAACTTACCTAAAGATGGTGTATCAAGAGTTGTAGCGACGGGTGCCTACGGTTGCTCTGCTGGTGTTGTTGCCACACCCATGTCATCCCTTGGCTCATATTCATCGCTATCTTGCGCATGACCAAATTCATCCAACTCAGGAAGTATTGTGCTACCTGCCTCTTTCTTTTGAGAATACCAAGCCTTCATAATTTTGAGGCAAGTGTTGTTCATGTTAAAGTGAGGTGGCACAGAGCGAGCAATGGAATGCCAACTGCAAAAAACATAAGGAAGTGTGCAGATTTGGAGTCTTCAGGGGCAAATTGAATCGGGCTTTAGTGTCACCGGCTTTAAGTGGTACCAGGCTCGAGCTCCTTTAAATAAATTACCCTCAAATATGATGAATGTTTGTGGATTTCTAACATATAATTGATCATATCTGAACTGGTAGGAGAAATGGTTCGGATAATATGGTTCAATATAGCAAACGTCCTTTAGAAGAAGTACCAAATGTCCTGAACGAATACTTATTAGTCACCAAAAACATCTAGAAGATAAAGTTATAGAGTGGTTCGTGCTAGGCAAGTCTGTAAATTCTTCACCATAATCAATATTCAAAAAATAAAGAAAGCATTTATAAAGATAATAATTGCTATAATATTGAAGATGTTCCGAATGAAAGCCATGTAGTGACATTGTCATTTTGATCTCTCATAGTGCTGCACTATGGGTGCGTTAAGATTAGTCTGAGGATGAATCAGAGTCATTAATGTGGGGGCAATAAAGAACAAACTAAGCCATGAGATATGTGTATGGCAATTCTATTCGAGGGTTAGGTGTCTTATATATTTCAGATCCGTCCTTGGTTCGAACTGTGTTAACTTTACAGAATTTTTCAGTCAATATCCTCAACCCATTTTGAATATCACAAACCATGGCCGAAAGTAAGCTAAGAGGATGCCCCATGTGCAAGTAATACTACTAAGTTAACAACTCCAACTGATAGAACTTCTTTCGGAGTCGTTGGAACCACACAACGTTTAAGCCACAACATTAAGAATCTTGCCAATAAAGCTGAATCAGATAGTCGATACTTGGCTTGGTAATGGGAACTGTCAAAAGAAGTACCAGCCTTGAAGATATCTTTGTCAGACTCAGTAATATAAGTATTGGTTCTAAAGTGAGCAATCCTTTCTTCAATCTCCTTGTCGGGGATAACAGAAGATGAGAAAAGTCTGGAGTATCACTATCAAAATTTGAAAAGAGATAATCTTCCCAGACCTTCTGCTTCATGCCACTATTCTGTAAGCTAGTTAGTTCGGTGCAAATGTGATAGTGACAGAGTAATTTCCAGTAAGTATCATAAATCAATGGACTCTGAACCTTGAGCAGGTGCAATTCTTCTCCTGTAAGTACATATTCTTCATATGAGATTTCTCCTATTGGCAATCAGGACACTTCGTACATTTCATGAAGTGCCAATCCCAACTCACCGCAAGGGGTGAAGAATGTACCGGTATTCGGATTATAAAGTTCAAGGACACAAATAAATAAAAACGACTGGTTGGAGTTCCATATTGAACAACCTTGATGGCTCAATATAGTCCAATCTCTTTTAAATATTCGTCAAAAGTCGTCAAAAAATAATCAGCTAATGATGCCCACTGATGAGTGCCATATGTTGTATATTTATAACCTTCATACTATCTATTTTTATATTTAAATAATACTACTCAGGTATATTTAGTGTTCTTTTCAGATAATCTGATTCATACAAAGAGATGGCATGCAATCAGAGCCGGATTATGAAACAAATCCTATAAAAGAGTTCAAAGAGAGCAAAGTTATAAGATTAAAATACTTCAGAGAGTAAAAATCAAATATAGTCAGGAGATACAAGAGTACAAGACACGAGACTCATGTGGAAGAAAATTCAAGCAATATTATCATAATATTGCCGCTAAATAACGGTAATTTGCCGCCAATTGGCGACACAAAAGTGGGTCCACATGCTAAATTTTCTTCGAGGGCTTCGATATAATTTTGTAGTCTTTCACTTCTGTTAGAATTAGGGTTTGATTTTCGAATCCTATATATTGGCCGTATTTTTATATTCTAGGTTTTTTTGAGAGAGAAGAATCATAGTGAAAGTAGGAGATAAATTGTATTCAGATTTGATTAATAAAATTAGAATTTTGCTGAAGGGGGACGGTCACAATACCGACTCCAGAGATACACCTTTGCTGCATATCAATTGTTCTTAGGTAATCTTATTTTAATTGCTTTTTAGTTTAGATTTATTTACTTTCTAGATTAGATATAATTGCTTTCTATGAATACAAATTTGATTTTGCTTGTTAGAAATATGAGTAGCTAATTTCGCTTAGCTCTAGGATGTAGATGAAAGTAGGATTTACCATGTAATTACTCTCTAATATTTCCTTCCTAATTAAAATAATAAAGACATGATTTTTTTATGAAAAGATTAAAATATAAGAACTCGTAGATTAATACTTTGA